>BPLQ01013699.1:0-557692 GCA_021605075.1 Caerostris darwini | reverse complement strand
GTGGGCTGTTTTTTCATGGCATGGACTTGGTCCTCTGGTGCGACTGGACCGAACATTGACTGGAAATGCTTATGTTCAGTTCCTTGGAGATCACTTGCAGCCATTCATGGACTTCATGTACCCGAACAACGATGGGATTTTTATGGATGACAATGCGCCATGTCACCGGGCCACAACTGTTCGCGATTGGCTTGAAGAACATTCTGGACAATTCCAACGAATGATCTGGCCACCTAGATCGCCCGATATGAATCCCATCGAGCATTTATGGGACATCATCGAGAGGTTTGTGCCCAAAATGCACCATCAACGCTTTCACAATTATGGACGTCTATCGAGACAGCATGGCTCAATATTCCTGCAGAAGACTTCCAACGACTTGTTGAGTCCATGCCACGTCGAGTTGCTGCACTTCGCCGGGCGAAAGGAGGGCTGACACGATATTAAGAGGTATCCCATGACTTTTGTCACTTCAGTGTATAATATGTTTATATGCTTAATACTGCAAATAAAATTCAAATTTGCATTTTGTTTCTTATTACTCTAGTTTAAATTTTACTCTAATGAATAATGAGAAAAAAACAACAACAACAAATTACTTTAACAGTCAACTCACCTAGCAATCCTCCAAATGCTACAGCTCCAGATACAGAAGCAAAATAAATAAAAATAATGCTTGCAAAACATTGCAGATTCAGACCATCTAAAAAGTCACTCAAATACCATGGATAACGATGTATGATATCTTGAACAAAACCACTAAATATTTTTCCTGTCCGGTGCAAGGGATCATAGACAGGTTTATCTGGTTCTTCTGCATTGACAAAATAATATCTAATCAATTCAATTTTATTAAATGCAAATTAATAAATATTTTCTTAAAAATAAGCTTCATATATAAATTTTATCTGATTGTTTAAAGAGATAAACAATTTTTGAAGTCAAACTAGACAATCTCATACACAAAAAAATATTTTTAAGTAACTGTTTAAAATTCAATAAAAGATTTCAAATTAAGTGGGGAAAAAAGCATATATAAAAGAACATATAAATATGTAGTAACATAAAATTTTCATTTGACCAATAAATAAATTTAATATGTTACTTTATTTGAATTGATTTATAAATAATACAATAATTTAAAAAGTAGTTTAGGTGTTTTTAAGTTGAAATGAAATTTAAAATTAAATGCATCTTTCTTTCAAACTACATTTTTTTTCTTCTTGCATTACATAACAAATATGAGCTAGAACTTACAGGTAACTGCACAATCCACATGATATCCCCATTTTTGTCTCTTTAAAAACTTATCTAATCGAATGTTTATCCAAAAATATGGATAAAACTTCAGTATGAAAAAATTATAAGAACTTCTTTTAAAAATAAAGTCAGGAATTTAAGAGAGCTTCAGATGGTGGAAGATAACAATTTTTTTTATGGCAGGAGCAAAATGGAACATGTGGTATATGTTGAAGTTTGCCAGTGGATAAAAATGCAGTAACAAATAAATGAAAACGTTGTTTGAAAGTTTGCTTGTATTATGAAACAGAGCCAATGAATATTTATTTTTTATTTTAATCATGAATTATTCAAGCAAAATGTCTTCAAACTTTCCTGAAGTTTGCACTGCATTTATGTTATTTGTAACAATTTCTGTGAGTACGGCAAGGTTGAGCGATCATTCTCAAAATTAAAATTGATAAAAACTTATAAAGAAATTGTGTTGGACAAAATAGATTACGCAATTTGGCTATTATATCCATTGAACATTCTATGGCCAGACATTTGAACTTTGATGCAGCCCGAAATTTTTTTTTTTAATAAATAAAATTTTTACAGAAAAAAAACCCCATTAATTTTACTTTAATAAATCCTTTAAATTAAAATTTCACAGTATCAACCAAAAATAATATGTATTTGATGTAGTACTTTATTAAAAAGAAAATACAAAAAAAGTTTGTACCTTTAATGGGTTCCTCTTTAAGACGTCTTGGTGGTACTAGGCTCTTTCTTCTGATTTCATCTATTGGTAACAGAGATTGTTTTTCCCATTTTCCAGGAGGTACAACTGTACTTGTATCCAAGAAATTATTTATTGCATGCAGCAAGTCTTTTTTATTATTGGCTTTGTATGCTGCAGTATGAAAATTCTGTATAAGAGAAACAAATTAAATATGTGCATTATCATATCTTTTGTTAGCAATATAATATTTTATTTCATTGAATGAAATTATTTAAAAAAATATTGTATGCACTAAGTAATTGCAATTAAAAGATCTGTCAACTTAGTTATAAGCATAGACATCATTCAAGTAATATAGTAAATTGAAAAAAAAAAGCAGACAATCCTTTATCTACAAGATTATTTATTAGTAGAAACTAATTTAAAAAATAATTTTTTCAGATATCAGTATATATCACCAGTATTATGATACATTAAACGATGTCAATAGGAAAATTACAAGAACAATATGGATTATTTAAGACTAAAAGAATATTTTTAAAAAATTGTAGTTCTTGACTCATTTGAATAATCAGAATTAAATAATGAACTGCACTATATTTCAAAATTAACTGAAATGTCAACCGAGACTTCAAAAAAAAAAATTTTTTTTTTTGGCAAGTTCAAAATTATTATATTCTTATAATAAATTTACTTTTAGTCCGATAGTGTTTAGAAATATGCACTACATTTACTACTTACACTTAAGACTTTCTATTACACACTATAATACACTAGTCTTTTCTATTTGTTTCTAAAATTGGTGAACATACAAAATTTCTTCAACAGCATATTAAGTATGTCATTTTTAAAAAATCAAATGTAGAAAAATAAATATAACATTTCTAGATTAATTTCACACAATTTTCTAAAACTAAAATCAAGTTTATTTTATGTTTATGAATATTTATTTGATGCAGCAAAAAAACTGATTTATTACAATAATGAATTTTTTAAAATTTCTTTTAAAAAAATATTTTAATGTAAGTGTAATTATAGCTATATCCCTTATATAACTCTACATTTTAATATCGTCAAGATTCTTATAAAAAAGGAATAAATAATTTCTATAAAAAGGAATAATATATTCTTATAAAAAGGAATAAATTTATAATCATCCAACATTTTTCATTCAAAAATATTACATAATTTAATTTAATTTTATAATTTTAATTTATTCTCATCATAAATTATTCTTATTATTTTACTAAAATTAACATCATTATAGTTCCACATGTTCCTTCGAATAGTAAACCGAACAGAATAGTTAGAATAACAGAAATAGATCAATCGATTATTTGTTAAGGGTGCTAAAGTCAAGCAGACATAGAGTAAAAAAAAAGAAGAAAAAATGTAAATTTTGAAAGGAAAAAATTTTCTTTTGATATTGTGTAATCTAAAATTTTAATTATTAATAGTTTAAATTATTTTTATTGCAATTAAAATCCCTTCTAACTGACATTTTCTCCTCTATGACACTGTTCATTTTGAATCACCCTGACTTGACCGCTCACCAATTTTCCATGCTATTGGTGGCCGAACTATACATTCATACATGCTAAATATGCTAATTATGTAAAAAAAGCAAAAATTTCCATAAGAATTTTCTTTACCTTATGATTTTTTGTTCCCCACTGATGCATGCATGAACAGTGGATACAAAATAATGTAAGAACAATGTAAACACAATACACAAATATGCAATATACTAATCTACATTAAATTACATGAGACTACATAAAAATCTTGCAAATATTTTATTGGCATTAATGCATTAAATAGAATGTTCACAAATTTTACTAAATAAAATCAATAATATAATATGAGCTAATTGTAGAATTCTACCAGCAAGGAAAGCAAATATGTGTTTAAAAATTTGAAAATTAGGAAGAATCTCATTTGTAGTTAAAAATTTATGTGGAATTTAACTGATAAGCAATTTAAATCCATTCAACAATTATAAATAAATAATCTTTATTAGCAAAATTATTATTTATAATTAGTTAAATTGTAAGAAATTTAATTTAACTACTGGCATTCTTAGCTACATTAATTTATTACTCATACTGTTCTGAAGTTTCTTTAATTGATTAACCAGTTTTATTCACTTTGAATCAATGTTTCTTTAAATTGTTTATTGAAAAACATTTGCAAACCTGTACAGTTATATATAGATAGATGAGTAACTTTTTATAAATAAACTTGTACTTTAAAATTTAAGATTAAAAAGTGTTATTTTTTTTGGGGGCGGGGTGGGGATATTAAAATTGAGCTGTTTTAAAAAAAAACAATTTTGTTTTTAATTTCAACAATTACAGTTAACAGATTTTTTCGAGCATTTTGATTTTTTACCTTAATCATTCTTAGTATTACTTTATTTATAAACACATCTATTTAGACTCTTACGTTTTGCTCATTATTTTTATGACTTCTATGTTCTAGTAACCAATTCGGTAGAAATGAAGCAAAAATGGCAATTTTTTTTTTTACAAAGTGGAATTTTGAGCTAGAAAAGCACATTGTTATTCTATTAAAAAATAAAAAATATGAATTTAATGATGAATTGAATATATAGTTACTGGAATTTTTTAAATAATGTTTTTTAATAAATTATAATATTCTAATTACATTATTTAATGAAACAATTGGAATGTTTTGAATGAATGAATGATTAGTTTGCTTTTATCAATAAGGTACATACTATCAGTTTATTATGTAATAACTCGTAACTGCAAAATTATGAATAAAATTAAATAAAGTTATTAAAAATAAATAGTACAAAAAAGAAAACATAGTTATGATTAGTAAAATGAATTAATTGCACAAATACAGGCGTAACAAGAAAAATTAACTCTCGGCAGATTTCTACACAGTAGTCCAGTTCTTGACACACACTACAAGTGTAGCTTGATTAATTGATTTAACTGAGTTACCTATCCAATACCTTAATTGCCATAAGTTCTGGGGAATAGAAGAAATGAAAATCTCATCTTTCACATACATCTAATGAAAAAAAATTGCAAAACCTTAGATTATTTGGGAGGATCGCAACTTCCATGCAAAAAAAAAAAAAAAAAAAAAAAAAACATCATTTGAATCACAACAGACAAAGCAGCAAATATGACAGCTGATTATTAAGACAACCACATTAGTAAATTTAATGAGGTAAAACTACTTTTTGTTGTAAAATGAGGTCGTAGGCATGAACTCTATAATCATGGACTGTGCAGAAGAAAGGTTCAAATACACTGCAGTTGGTTAAAGTGCAGAAAACATTTTACGTCTTGAGGAACTGGTTGTGGCATGTAGATTTTCTATACCACATAATCAGAAATTATGGTTCTTAGCTTAAATGAAATGTGAGTGTATCTGTGAAAGCATCTCTTTTTTGCTAGTATGCCATGATGATCTATCGGAGGCTCTGTCAGTAAGCTTCATGAATATTTCGTAAAATTCCATCATTGGCAGACGGATGTCCTTTGCAACCTACCTACTCTAATTTCATCTATTTGCTATAATTGTACTGTGAGATGCCTTTTCAAAAAATTTGGCCTAAAAGTATCTGAGCAATGGTTATCAATAAAAATACTGGCTTCTTATGCAATAAACTTTTTATTTTGCTGATATTAACATTTGGAAAACATGCAAATATGTAACATTTATAAATATGAAACTGTCCAATGTTGCTCAATGAAATTTGGAAAATTGAACATTAAATTAAACTAGTATTTGTGAAATTAATCTATTACAATAATTATAAGCATGTTTCATTTTTTGTATCATCTAGTTTGAATTAAACTATATACAAGTTACATAACTTAAATTAGATTTAAAATGAGAGAATTAGGATCAGCCTGCATACAGCAACAGTTAGTAATATATGCATGATGACAATTTAAATTTCTTAAAATAAGCTTTTTAAAAGGGCTAAAAAATTGTATCAAAACAGTTTAAAAACAAAATGGAATGATTTGTTACTATGTTTAAAAATACTTTTGTAATTAAAGAAACAAAATTTTTACTTACCAAAAATTTGCAATTTTTATAATAGAGAAAATACATATATTAAACATTATATAATTATATATTATTATATCATGCACTAATTCTAATATATGCACATAATTCTTATTATTATAAGTCTACATTCACAAAACTAAAAATGAAAAAATAAATCAAATTTTAAAACTATTACTGAATAATTCAACATTTTTTACTATAAAAAACTATTAAATGGAACTTTTATTTGAACATGAATCATAAAAGAAACTTACCTCATTGCTCATTAAAGCTCCAATTGCTCGACCTATTTCATGATAATCCAATGACGATTCAGAAGGTCCCAGTAGCACAAATAAAAATCTTACTTTAATAGGAATCTAAGAAAAAATATATAAGAATAAAGAAAAGCAATTACATTTAAAATTAATCATCATAAAGGTAATACATTCTTAATAGAAAAATAATTTACATTATTTGTACTAAACTATAATGTAGAATTAAATTCCATAACAAATATTCTTCATAATTATTTAAAACTGATTTTCTTATTTATTTACCTCTAAAAAATAAGGCATTTGCTGTCCTTCAGCTAGACGTATAAAAACAGTGGCTGGCTTTTCTAGATCATCTAACTCGCCCACCAAAATTGCAGCCCCTTCTGCATTCTCAGGAACTCTGCGTTGGATACCTTGAATATTTTGTTCTAAGGTTTTCTCATATGCGACACTCTTTCTCTTAGAGGCAGGAATAACTTCAACATTATTCTGAAAAAGTTTTATTTTAAGTCAGTTCTATATATTATGATGGCAAAGAGCAGGGCCAACATGGCCCTGCTCCTAATTGAAAATCTATAAATTATATGTTACATAAGAATATTATAATCTAGCAGCAATCATCTTCAGTTTGCTGATTACAGCAATACATTAAAGGAATTTTTTCCCCACAATTTCCAGGAGAAAAGAAAAAAAGAAAGAAAAAAAAAATCCTTTTTAAAATTTTTATTAAAAAAGGTGATTTCATCTTTTACAAGTTTAAGGAGAAAGTGTTTTGTTACACAGATTTATATGATGATGAAATACACTTCTGGTCATAAAAAATGCCATACTGTCTTTAAAGTTTTCACAATCGTAGATCATGAAAAGAAGTACATAACATATGATAATAACACTAGTCAGATGCATAAAAAGGAAGAACACAGAGACAATTTTAAGAATTTAATAATATAATTATTATTTTGCTGTTTTCTGTTAAAAAAAAGTCTTTTAATAAAAAAGGGGGCTGTGAGCTAGTATATTGGATTATGGCCAACCATTTAATTGAAGAAACTATGTGAATAGGAAATTATGTGCCAATTACAAGTCACAATTATGTGAATAGGAAATTAGTGGATGCACAAAGAATTAAGTCAACTAATGTAACAAAGAATAAAATGACAATCAAATAATAAGTATTATAGATTTTACTGCAGTTTGAAGAACACATCTAAAAAATATAGGGATGTTGCAAAATAATATGTGTTAGCATGCACATTCCCTAGAGTAATAAAGATTGTTTTCAGATTATCCATTGATGTAACTAATTTTAAATCTGCATCATGAGCATCTTTGATTGCTATGGTGCATAAAATGCCCCACATAAACAAATTGATGAAATATCTTTTTTAAATGAGTCGCAATTATGTCTACAGAACTACAATAGTCGCATTTGAATACAGAGCTACGAAAGTCACGGATTGATTTAGCACTATGTGATCATACAAGTCTATAATATCAAGTCTATAATCTAGTCTATAATTATATTATATAAGGTGGTATCAGATTCTTCATCCTCATTTACTTAGTAGTACAAACTATCGACTCACTCCATACACACTGGTATATCTCTGAAGAAATAGTTTGAGTTACAATTTAATAAGCTTTTACTATTTGGAAAATAAATACCAAACTGTCATTTTTATTTACTTTAAAATTACAAAGAACATGTAAATATGCCCAGTTTACAATTTCCAAGAAAGAAAAACCATTTTTTTAAAAATTATTCTCTTATTAGTCTATCATGTAATAAAATTAAATATATTTCTTTTACCAATACTTTAAAAAAATTATGTGAATTGTAAGGAATATTACAATGATAGAAATATAATAAACTTTAAAAAGATTTAAATTTAATAAAGATTAAAGATTTAATTAAAATATTCAAATATATAATTAAGTTATTACATATATGACAAAATAATGTCTTAATGTAACATACTTACATTAAGACATTACTTAAATTCAGATTAATGTAACATGCTTACAATGTTATTGTCACTGGGCATTAGTATAACTGTTTCTGGTGGAATCGAGGATTCTTCATTATTTTCTGAGTGAACTGTTTCATTTTCTTGTTTTGATTTTAATGATTTCAGGAACATTGGAGACCTACTGTTAAAAAAAAAAATTGTGACTAAAAATATTTTGTAAATGTTAAAATAATTTTAAATAGCAATCTAATGAGTTACCTGTTCTTGTCGTGACTTAACAAATTCAAATTGCCATAACCAGAGCTGTTTCTTCTTAAAGCAGGCAACATCTTTTCATTGACATGCCTGTGTCGCAACATCAATGCCCTTAATACTTTTTCTTTCATTTCAGAAGTTATTTGATCTGTTTGAATCATACAGTCTACAACTTTTTTAGATATACTCATTACATCTTTCTCTTCTAAATCCAACAGAACACCTCCTAAATAAAGAATCTGGTTTTAATAAAATATCACAAACATATCTTACAAAGGACAAAATACAGTTTTTTTAACTGAAAATTTTTTAAAAAGTTCTTCATACATTAACTTTTTACATTACAAATGCACATTAAAAGGCTCAACTATTTTATAAGGCTTTTTTCTTTAAAAGTACAAAATTTTTTATGAAATGCATGCAACTAATTATATAAACAGATGGATAGTACCAGAGATTAATAACATTTAGCTTTAATGGTTTAAACTAGCAATATTTAAACTACATGAGTTCTTTTCATACGTTTCGAAAGTGTTTCATGAATTGTTGTTTATATAAATTTACAATATTGTGTTTCAAAAATCAAATAAAAAAAATTATTAAATTTGATTTCAAAGATATATAAAATTTATGTAATGATAATTTTTTTATGAGAGTTCGATGGATATTATTTTTTTAGAAGAATGTGTTCCATTAAATATTTTAATATTCATGAAGGTTCCATGAAGAGACAAAAGTTAAAGATCAGTGTATTTTAGTGTGTGATCAACTATTTTATAGTTAACACTATAAATCAGGATAAAAAAAACTTGAATCAAATTCAGAATTGCCTCTTCAATATTAAATGTCAATCTACAATTAGTTTCAGATCAGTCTCTTGTCCTTTATTTAATCATCCACAACACCTTAATTTATAACTGATTATTCATAAAGAAATAATATTAATACATTATGACATTGTATTATCATCTTAACGACACAGGCTTCGAAAATTAAATTTTGATTCAGTATTATTATTATGTTGTTTTCATACTATTAATAATACCAGTATAACCCATTCATAAAAGTTAATGAATAACAATTCATTTTTTTAACTAAGAATGGTATAGAGGATAAAATATGTAAGAAATTATATAAGAAAGATATAATCTAATGAAATAAATTTACAACTCTAGTAAATATAATGAATGTTGGAGAAAAAAAACTAAAAACATTTAGGAAATTCAAACAATTTAGAGAAATAATTAAACATTTCACCTGAATCTAAACACTGCCGTAATTTTAAAAGACTGCGAAAGGATAGAGGAGGTACATGAGGCTTTCCCCATTTGTCAGGACCAAGCTCAACATCTTCCTCATACTTTATCCACCTGGCTGTTTGCCTCCATTCAACAGAATCTGTTAATTCATACTCTTTGAGCTCATGAAGCTCTACAAATAACTTGAAAAGGTAAGGGTTTGGTTAATTTGGAAGTCTACAAAGTTGGAAATTTAAATTCAAATACAATAAGCTCTTTTTAATCGAGCAAAAGTTCGACACATTCTATAATCCAGCACCCATAGAGCCTTCGCTTTCTTATTTTTTCAAATGAATTTGGACATTTGTTGATCTTGAATGTGGTTCACATTTTCCCACTGTGTTTATC
Source organism: Caerostris darwini (assembly GCA_021605075.1). Lineage (NCBI taxonomy): Eukaryota > Metazoa > Arthropoda > Arachnida > Araneae > Araneidae > Caerostris > Caerostris darwini. The sequence goes on along the minus strand of BPLQ01013699.1, from coordinate 547,542 downwards.
GAGACTTCAGTTTTAGTTTCAGTACAATGTTACATATTAAATATGTATATATTTTAAACACTTAAGTTTTATCTAGACTTTATCTTTGGTATCCATATTAAAACTATATTGATGCTTGATAATCAGGCAAAATCGCTATATCGACATAACCATGGCCTTGGATGTGCTGGATTAAAGAGAGATTACTGTATAATAAAATTTAAAAACATACAATAAAATAAAAAGTTATAATCAAAGAATTTCAAAAGTTTAATATAAATGGAAAAAATTGCTTAAAATCATAAAATAATTTACATATAATTGAGAACACTATTTTTTACGAAAAATAAATTAAAAACTACCTATCAATTTTAGAGTAGCTTATTAATTCAGATTCTTAATAAATAAATACAAAAGCAAGTTAAGAGTTTAATATGGAGTAACATAAATAATATTTATTCCAGTGAAAGAAATTTACATATGCATTTTAAAATAATTAAATATTTAATGACAGTGCTTTGGTTTCATGCCTGTTATCAAATGTTCACATATTGGTATGAGTACATTCTTGAATGTAAATTGAATCAATCTTTGACTAAAATGTTTATTAAATTGCGATATAAGACACCAACAAAAATAAATGGAATCAATGAATTTAAAACTCTTAACATAATTTTTTTAAATGTTCATCAAATTCATTAGCTTTCAAAATTATCACATTATAGAGTTATTAACATTTTCTCCTTTATCCGAAATATATATATATATATATATATATATATATGTACTGAGAAGATTATGTTACCATTTATATATTTTTTCAATGGAAAAGTTATCAAATATTTTTTAAGTCTATCCAAATAAATCACACCTAAATTACAAATAACTTTATTAGACCAAATTCAAAACAATAATTTTTCTTTACGTGAAATTGCTAAGAAATTTAGTATAGTGAAGAATACTCTTAATTTCGATAATATAAATTTAATTTATTATTTTAGAGCTATTTTCATATTTTAAACTTTCAGTTAAAAATTTGATATCCCAAACACAACTCATATAAAATATTGCAGAATAAAATTAGAAGCAATTGTGGTGATAAGCAAGAAAGCTACAATTTTTAAAAATTAAAATACTGCATACCAATTTATAAGAATATTTTATTATAGGATAGATTCCATTGTTTTGTGATTGAAATTAATCATAAATTAAAAAAAAAAGTTAAACAAATGAGCATTAATATTTTTTTTCTTTGTTAAGTAATAATTATTTTTTAACTAAAATAGTTAATTAATAAAAAAATTTCAAAACATTTAATCATAATTTTTTAAAAAAAGTTAAATGAGGATTAATATTTTTTTCTTTTTAAAGTAATAATTATTTTTTAATTAAAATAGTTAATCAGTTAATTTTTTGTAAATTTAAAGATTTTACAAAAAAGCAGCAAAGTATATTGGATTATTCTGTATTTTGATTTTTTACAATTTATTAAATAAAGTAATTATTACTTTTATTAATTCATTCATATATTCATATAATATATATATATATATATATATATATATATATATCATAGATTTTAATGAAGAATATTCAAGTAATTATTTTACATATACATAATTTTTACAATAACAGTTACAAGATAAATCTTTTTTTACAAAAAATCAGTGTTATTTGTAGCTGATTACAGATACATGATAATCAAAGCTAATATAACAGCATATAAATATTTTTTAAGTATTAAAAAATATATTTTTTAAATACCTCATGAGGATTATGATCAAAAATTTTTTTGCCAAAAGGAAAAGATATTCCTCCTAGTTCTTCTTTTTTAATACCAAAAGTAGAAGTTCCATTTTTGTCTTTAATGTCTTTCACTCTATGCCTACGCATTCCTTTAGGATCATCAAAACGATGACCTAAAATAAAATATTGCTTCAGATTTACGTAGTATAAAAGATTAGATTAAGAAAGATTTTTTTATTACTAAGATTTTAGTAGTAAAAAAAAAAATTATGTATTCAAGGAAAAGTTTTTTCCAGAGTTCAATTAAAATGATGTAATTGGCAAATACATCTGGGAATAACAGGGTGGCTTTCGAAGAGTAAAAAGCATAATACAACCTATTTTTAAAGTGAGAAATATTATTTAGCAAAGTCTTGAGTTCAATTCTTTAATTTACCTGAATTTCATCAATTTTAACATGGTTTTTGACTAAGTGTACAAAGATAAATTGTGGGAAATATTAGAGAATTAAGAAATACCCAAAAATTTATCAATAGTCAGAGATCTACACTGCAACAGCAAATTAATTATAGAAGTAGAAGGTATTTTGACTGATTTTTTTTGAACATAGGACTGGATTACGGCAAAGAATTCCTATTTTTAATTATGATTGATTGGATTTTTAGAATACTGCAGAAAAGAGGAATTAACATCATTCTTGAAGAGTTAGATTTTGCAGACGATATTATTTTAATATATTCTAAATATAGTGATAATAAAAAGAAGACTAAATATTCAATAAGTATTCAAATAACAGTGGATTATAAATACAGAAAAAGAAGACCAAAATGATGAGTTAATGCAAAATCACAACAAACATTATAAATTGAAGATGACAATATTGAATACATATATGTGTGTTCACATATCTAGGCTCAATTTTGGATATCAGAAACAGAATCAATAAAATTGGAATCTGTTTTAGTAGTTTGAGAAAATTTTGGAGATTATCTAATATTAATTTAAGAACTAAAATTAAAATTTACGAAACAATAGTTACAACTATCTTGATGTATGTTGCAGAGACATGGTGTTTAAGACAAACCATAAATTATAATAAATAAAAATAATAATTGATAAATTAGAAATTTTTCAGAACAGATGTATAAGATCAATATTTGAAAAATCTTTTGATTAACTAAAGTAAAAAATACTGAAATTTTTTAAATAACCGATATTCTTCTAATCAAAAAGGAAATATCAAAAGAAGATGGAATTATATGGGACTGGATGGGTCTTGAGTATGCCTACAGAAACTTTGATACACATTTCTCTCTCAGAACCAGGCCAGGGACAAGAGAGTGATGAGAGTAGAATGGATACCTTATGTACCAGAAGACAAGAAGAGTCTAAATGAATAAGTAAATAATAAATTTTTTCCATTTGGTAGATATCCAAGTTAAATATTTTAGAAAAAATTACTAAATCAAAATAATTAATAACAATTATTATTGAAAATAATTTTGAAATTCATTCAATTATTAATAAAGAGAACCTTGAAAAAAGTATTAAAAAATATCAAACATAATTATTGATGCACAAAAAGCTTTGGAATGCAAACAAAATTTTAATTCAAAAAGTAAAAAAGAAATTGAAAAAAGCAACATGTATCCCACATTATAACAAACTTAATTTAAAGATTCTCTTATCCTTGTCTAGCTATTATAATCGCAGATATTCATATTCACTTAATATCCATTTATCAAAATAACAAAATATTTCATGCGATAATAAATTGAAAATATTAGAGAATGGATATTGGCTGGTTTAATAACAAACCTTGAAATTATAGATATTTACACAATAATACTAATTTACTAAAAATAATTCACTTTATTATTGAATATTATAACCCCATAATACTTTGATATAGTAAGTAGCTTTTGATACATTTATCACTTTTTTTTAAAATGCAGTAATCACAAAACTCAACTTCCAGCATTAAATAAATATAGTAAAAATTGAAAATATTTTAACAAACATACAAAAATATTTAGAATGTAAAATCTAATGAATTATATAACAAAGTATAATTATTAGAAAATAATAAATTTTAATAAATACAACCATTAATATGTTAGAAGTCTTTTCCATTAAATCATATGAAAAATTATGTTATGTCTTCATTACTAAATCATATGAACAATTGTTTTCTCATTGCAATATTTTCAATCTATATTACATTGCATTAATTTATTTTTTCAGACCAGTAAAAATGTAAGACAACTCACTAGCCATATCATCTATGTCACATGTTTGAAGAGTTTCTGCTTCTTCAGGTTCTAGTACAGTATTATAGCTCTTTGCATCAATAATATTAAAACCATGGTGTCTTCGTTTTACAGAATGTCTTCTTGATTGTCTATGAATAAAAAATTCAATATTAAATGGTTACAAATTATAGTTAAAATAAATAGGCCATTTTTTGTTGTTCCCTGAACTGTAAAAATTAAGAATTCACATCATATAAATTTTTACACTTTTCTAAAAAAAAGTTTATTAAAATTAAGGCACTATTTGGGTTTAATTTTCACTTATGCAAAACAAATTAGAACACCATAAATCTCTGTCTGATTGCCCGATGATGTCTCGGAAATTCAAAAACATTTCAAGGCATTCAGCAAGACCACAAAATTATCAAATTGGAGAATTCACTAAGTTATATAGATGTTTCTCAACTAAATGGTGTTCAAGTGATTGATGTTGTTGGTACAAATCTACACTCTTTTTGATAAAATAGTCTGTTTTTTTACCATAACTTCCATAATGACAAGGAATTTATCACAAATATCTATAATACTCATTTCAATACTCAGTCTGGCATTTTAAAATACATAATGAATCATTAGATAGTCTTTACCATTGACTAGTAATTTATGAAAATAATTATATTTAATTAACCTATTTCTTTAATGGTTTCAAAGAGATAAAGAAAAAGCAACGACATCAACTTCAAAATAGTTGCTGTGAATCACTGAAACTTCGTCCACTAGTATATAATCATAATACTTATACACCAAAATTCCAGAAACTCAAATTTCATCTACAACAGATCAATCTATTTAAATATGTAACTAACAGTGGGAAAGATAGTGTTCATGAATAAGTCAGAGTGTCAATTTTTAAGTTAAACTCCAGATAATGTTTAGTACAATGGAAAGCCAAGTGCCAACTCACATCTACTTTTAACAAAATTAAAATAGTTGCAAAAGTTTCACTTGTTTAATTACTATCAGATATATAAGTCTTTTGAATGTTTAATTGTTATAGGTCTCTGCAATAAACTGAAACTTCTCAAAAGATATTCGGATAGATTCAAAGTTTCTAAATGAATCTTATTACTATGTTGTTTTAACTTAGGGGTAAGGTTATCTTAAGGGTTACTATGTTGTTTTAACAGTTAATATATATATATATATATATATATATAATATATATGTTGGCTTAAGAAATATATTTTAAGTCAATTAAGAATCCAGTGTAATAATTAGTAATTAAATCCAGTAATTAAGCTACTTACCTAAGTAGCACTATTTGTTCAACTCAATTTCCTATCTACAATAAAAACTGTTTTCTTTAAGTTAAATAATTAGAGTAAACAGTTTGTTAACTGCTAATTAATAGGTTGTAGTATTCGATTATCAACAAAAAGGAGTGTCTGAATATGTGTGTGGAGCCATAATGTTGTGAATAACATCATTAATCATACTAATAATAATAAATAAAATTAAAACTAATAAAAAAACTTGTTATATTTATCTTGTTTGATTTGTTTAAAATGCATTCAAAAATACCATGCCAAAATTTAATTAACATTGATCACGAAAATATTCTTCGTCTGATTGAGATCATTTATGAGTAAAAATGTAAATTATATGGTCTATATGATATTCAAAATTATATATTGTCCTCAATTGGATAAATGCCCATGAATTGACTAGCTGTCTATTTTTTTTTCCATACATGGAACCTAAAAATACATGTTAACAGCCTAGCTTGATAAGGTTAGACTTCAACCTTTGCTCATAGTACCATATGCATATGGATTAAGGATCTGGATAGCTGAGTGATATATCATTCAGCTATCAAAGTTCTTCTATGAAATATGAAAGTCAAATAAATAATTAAATTTTACACTTGAAGATACCATATTAACTGTGGTTCCTACTTCATAATTGCATCTCAGCAATATATGATAGGTAATAAGTCTGACAATACATAAGTCTCTGCAGATGAGGGCCTGACTTGAATCAACCCTCCTAAGTAAACTTAGACTGGACTGTGGAAAGTACACAAAAAATTTATCTTCTTGTATACAGGCTCTTTCTTATTAAAATATCTTTGCATTGTATTTATAGATATTTTAATCTGGCAAAATAGACAGCAACAAGGTATGCTGCTGAAGAGGTTATTCTTCAGACAAAAAGAGCCAAAAACTATTTCTGAAATGGTTTTATGTGATTAAATAAGGACAATGCTCCCAAATTTTGGGCATTACTGAGAGAAATATTAAGCTGACATCAGCTAGAAACTCAAAGCTAGCAAAATTTTAATCTAGAAGCATCAACTTGCACAAACCTGTTTCTCTACACCTCGTTGCCTCACATTTTTGCAAAACTTTCTTCTTCAACTACCAGCAATATTTTTGAATCAAAAATTGAAGATCAAGAAACATTTGTACAAAATATAGAAACAAAAAAAAATGTGATATTTACAACTACTTCTGATTTCAATACCAGAGAAAAATTCTTTAAAACAATTAGTCATGCATGTAATTCTTTTATTTGGTTTTATTGATGATCTTTCATATAAACCTTGTTTATTAAATTAATTTCCCTTCATTTATTGGTGGGAGTAAAACAAAACAAACAAAAAAAAAAAAACATGCTGTATCTTTTTAGAGACAAATAATAATATTTATTAATTCATTTGTAAAAAAAATAAGAAAAAAAAATTGATTTTATAAATGATCCTAGTAAATAATGAAGTTAACAATATTACTTAAATTTTTTTCCTAGGATTTCATAATTAATAAAATTTAATAAAAAAAACATTTTTCATATTATTTATCTTCAACTGAAATGTTTTCATGGTATGAGAAAAGCAATAACAAGAAAAATAATTTTTACTTGTAACGATTCATTCTGGAACTGTCTGTTGATGACTTCTGTAAGTCTTCTCGAGATTCTTCACCTATGACAAAAACTGAATATAAATATTTGATTCAAAAATATAAAACTTGCATGCAATTCATAAGGTCGAATAGATTAAAATGGATTTCTTGCTAGAATTTCTTGTATTTTCAACTGCTTTTAAAAAAAAGATGCTTTTTGAAATTATTTAATGAATTGACATGAAACAGTAAAAATAAAATATATTTATTATAAGCTGAAATAGTAAACCTTGGTTTAATAAAGCAATTACAGTATTTATTTAAAAAATTTAATATTTCTATTCTACTTAAAATAAAAATTCATTAAAAAAGTTTGTAATTAAAAATTAAGCAAAATAATTAATTATCTTTTCCCAATAAAGATATATCTTTAAAAATGCATTAAGAATTCGCTATGGCTTTATAATAAAATTAGTAGAGTTCCTACCAAGCAAAAATTTCACTTTGTGTTTCATTGATTCAACAATTTCAGCTGCAGTTTCCTCCACTGTTTTCTTTTGAGTACTCTCTGTTGGTTCATCCTGCAGAGTCGTTTCCTCCTCAGATATTCGAGGGCTCAATGGTGGGACTTTGGAAGGGCTGGAAGGTAAGATGGTTTGTCTTCACTGACAGACGCTGTATAACGAAAGAGAAATTCTAACGCTGGTGTGAACTTGAGAGAAAATTCTTAAAACTAAGAATTTTTTTGCCAAAATTCAAACCATAATAAACGCCTGCCATTTATTTAAAATAATATTATTACAGGTGGTGATAAATAATAATTTTCCTTTTTCTTACACAGACTTTTGTTTAGCAAAGCTTTAAAAATGAATTTATTATTATTATTGTAAATATTTTAATGCACTGAAACGTTTTAGACTCTGTTGCACAGTAAATCAAATGATTTTTATCAATAGATTTTGCCAAGACTGTTATACTGATAAAATTGATTCAATTTAAATCCTTCTTTTCATTAATAATTTTTTTAATTATTTCATCTAGGTGTAAACAAATTTTATTTTCTACCTGTTATTATAATAAAAAAATTGAAATGTTAAGACCAGAATACTAATAATATACTCGACAATATATTCAATTTTTCCAGGAGAAAAAAAAATTCCCCATTATTTACAAAATTTCTCCATTAAAATGAAAATAATAGTAAAAATAAAAAAGTTTTAAATATATGTATTTTTTAATTTTCGAAAAAATGATTATCATTAACAAATGTGAAATAAATTTTTATCATTTTTAATTTAAAATAAAAGTTTAAGTATTGTTATAAGGGCCTTTAATAATTTATTCATAATTTCATATGTTTAAATTTATAGTAGAGTTCAATTAATCATATAGTTGATAAAAATTAATGTTAAAAATTTTCCATAAACTTTTTAATCTTTCTGATACAAATTATACATACCTTACACCACTTAATGATATGTTTGTAGGCCCTCTAAGAGAAGATTTTAAAGGAACTTTTCCCTTCAGAGTATCGTTTAATGTTAATGTTAAAGCAGCCGAATTTTCTAAAGATGGCAAGCTTCCAACGTAAAACTGAACTTTTTCATCATCCTTTTTTGATGCCTCTACCTACAAATGACAATTAAATCAGTTTTAAAAACTACTATAGTTCTCTTAGTTTTAAAAACCAAACCTTGAAAGTTTTAAATTTTTAAAAAACTGTACCTCAGTATTATGTTCTATATTTAAAATAAAAAAGTTCACTAAATTTTTAAAAATTATGTTTAGTTCTATGTAAATATGATTTAAATTAAGAATTATATAAAGTAACACCAATTAAATTTAACAAGGAAGATTATAAAATGGACATAAAATTATCTGAATTATCAATGTAAGTAAATGAATCATCCTTTATAACAATTTTAAGTAATATATACCTAAATGTACACATTAAATCTTAAATGCAAGTGAATTTTGATTTTTTATTTTAATAAAATCGAAGAAAATAAATTATTTATAGTTTTAAAAAATAATTTATTTTCTTCAGTTTTATTTTTGCAATAAAAATGATTCTTCAGAATTAACATAGCTTAAGAATTTTCTAATTGGAATATTTTGCATTTATCAAATAATACCAATAAATTGCAACAATTATGGAAAATAAAAATTAAAAAAAAAAAAAAACATTTCAACAACAAAAACTAAAAATTTTGAACCTTATTTAAAAATTATTCAAACAATGGGAATGTTTTCCGTTTTCAATAACATGTGATTCGGACACACATTTTGTTGGCATTACTTGGTTACAATACATGTAAAATTTTTGCCACATGAATAAATCTTTAAAATTTGATTACTCAGATATCAATCTTTAAGATGACCTTAACTATTATATTAACGAATTCTGAAAATACAAAATTATTTTGTTTTATATTTTGTTCTGTAATTGATTTAATGTATTTTTATTAATAATGCACACATAAATACTGCTAAATAAAAAAGAGAATGCAATACCAATGAAGGTTCAGAAACTTTCTCAGCTACAGAAAGAAGTGGTTCATCCTCAAGTGGCTCTTCTTTTTCTTGAGAAAGAGATGTTGAAGGTTCTTGATCAGTATTAGATACTGATGGGCGATGCTCACCACTTCTTTTATAAGATGATTTTCTATGCTTGTGGTATAATTTACGTAGAGGCTGATGATATTGAAAACTTTCTCTGCGATGCACTGTTAAAATGAAATTAAAAAACAATGTAATTTTCGAGTGTTTAAAATTGAAATATAAATATTCATTTTTACCAGATCATAGATTTTATAACATTTAAGATGCAATAACACAAAATTTTAAGATTTGAAAAAAGATATGGAAAAGCAATATTGATATTTTAATAATGTTTTTGAAGCAAAAGCACTGAAATATTCAAAATAATCTTAAAAAAAATTCACATGAATTATTTATCTATGATTTTTTTATGACATGAATATAATAAAATTTTTTTATAAAAAGATACATTTATAGCAATTAACACAGGTACAAAATATTAGTAGTAACTAGTATCTTTTGAACCAAAAGAAAAGCTTTTTCTAAACAACATATTATTGAATCTTTATATAAAGCAATGAATTGTAGATAAAAATTTAGTAATAAGCTTTCAAAAATTAACTAATAACTTTAGATATTATATTATCTTTTTCTAATATAAAAATTATAACATATACAAATATTGTTTTTAACATATATTATATCAGATACCCGATTCAGATATATAAGAGGATAATGATAATTACAGTCATAATCAATTTCATCAAAATGAGGACTAGCTTCCACTGGTTTGTCACTAGTCAAGTCAGCAATGGAGAAATGATCTGATGCAGGGTGAAATATTTCTTCCATTTCTTCATCCAGATCTCCAATATCATCCCAGTCATTTTTGTTCTTTTGTTTAGACTGAAAAAAAACCCAAAAAACAATCTGTTCACTTTTAAAAGTATACTAAAATGAAGTAAAATGTATAATTTATATTTTTTTCATACTTATTTTATGTATATTAAATATACAATATCTATCTAATGTATATTAAATATATCAATACAGTATCTTCATTGTTCCAGCAAAAATAAAATTAAAAAAAAAAATTAGAATACCAACATTATTTTTATAGAATGAAGTAAAAGTGACATAAAAATACAAGAAAACAATTTCTAAATATAAAAAAAGAAGATGCAATTGAATTGAAATATAATTAATTTTTTAATACAAATTGAATGAAATGTATACTTTTGAAAAAATTTTTGGTTTTGATCATTTATTTTTACTTTAAAAGAGATTTTCTTTCCTCAATTTGATAAATTTATCAAATTGAAACGCTCCAGAATTTCAGTAGCGGTTCGATTAATGAAAAGTAGAATAAAACAATGCATGTTTTGCAAATACTTTCTCCTTCACGTAGTCATTAATTGTAACAATTAGAGATGAGGAGTCGGAGTCAAGCATTTTGGAATGAGTCGGGAATCGATTTAAAAATACTATTGACGACTTATATATAAAAGTAATTTTTATTTTTTAAAAATTCTAGAAATTAGTTTTAAAATTAAACCTTAAGGAGGCAACTCAATTGTATTCTTCAATAATGCAAACAGTGGCAAAGAGAGTTATTGTTTTGTCAGCAATCCAAGAAATTGAAAGACTTATACTGAGACTTACCAAAAGCTATTTTGGATCAACAATGAAAGATCTTACAGAAGGTATTTTATTTTTTAAAAGTAAATAAGATTTATTGTATTACACAACTATAAAATGCTCAATTTTCTTTTGGTTGTCTTAAGCTATTCTATATTACTTTGACTTCTGTTAATTTAGTACTGTTGGTTTTATAGGATATGTGTTTTTTGTAAGCAAATTTACAGTACAAAAAGTACTTATGTATTAACGGTACCTTGGCGGCAGACTTGGCGGTTTTTAAGTGGCGCCAATATAACAGCTGCAGATTTGCTGAGTTTTGACGCCATTTTGTAGTGCTACGAAAATGCGTAGTATTTGGGATTTGCCAGAAACAGAACAAGATGCAATTTTATTTTTTCAGGAGCGAAATATTTTACCAAAATAACGAAAATGTCCCAATTCCCATGACATGAAACTTTATTTTGGTAAATGTAAGTTTTGGAAATGCAATTTCAGTCAGTGTGCTTATCATGTGGGACTTAGAAAAGACAACTGGTTTGAGGGAAGCAGAATTCCATTTTGTACAGCTTTGAGATTCATATACTGCTGGTGCGAGTAATTGACGTCGATTAAATTTTGTGAAAAGCAACTTGATTTATCGGATAAAACTGTTATAGATTGGAACAATTACATGCGTGAATTATGTGTCTTGGATGTGGAGAATAAATAAAAAAAGAAGGTAGGTGGACCAGATTGCATTGTGGAAATTGATGAAAGTGTTTTGAATTTTGAAAGCGTTTTGATTTTAAATTGAGTGTTTTATATATTTTATTATTTGGAACAAAAATTTTTTGAAAGCGTTTTGATTTTAAATGAAGTATTTTATATATTTTATTATTTGGAACATAAATTTTAAGTGCAGATTAGCGCCATTTAAAAATCTGTAGCTGCGGTTGGCGCGTGTGCTCTTTATTGGCGCAACTGTCGCCAAGGTACCGTTAATACGTAAGTACCGTACAAAGATACCTTTTAAGTGAGTGCAAATATTACACATTCAAAGTTGTAAAAAATACTTTATTATGAAAAAACTGTTTTATATACTACGAGTTTAATAAAAGTCATTAAATTTATTTCACAAATTCTTCTAAGTCCACTAGTATATTATAGTACATAATGTTATGGAAAAAAGTCAGGAGTCGGGAGCTAGCAGTAACTATAAAAAACTGATTCTCGGAAATTTTTTAACTTTTTTTATCAATCAAGTTGACTTCTAGAAGTTCAACATCTATTTGGCAAATAATTAATTTTTTTTTATATCAATGAATGTAATAATTTTAAAATGAGAAAATTTTTTAAGTACAATTATTACTAATCCTCAGCCATTATGAACATCTATATATATTTACAAGTTTAATAAATATTTAATATCTCAACATCATCAGTGGCGTAACAGCCCCATGGTGGGCCAAGGCCTTCTTCCTATTGGCGTATTTCGAGAAAGGATATGTTTTCTTTTTACGAGACAGGGTTGTCAGTCAAACTATATGGTGGGGGTTTTACGGGTTTTCTCCCATAAAATGAGCAAATTTGGGGTAGTTCCCTCCAAAAGTCTTCTCGGAAGACACAGCCCTCCTTCCTCAGTGCCACGGAGCAAAGTCAGATTTCTACCTACGGATGCTCCATCACAACAGAAACTACCTCCATTCCCCTCCTCCCATGAGACCACGTGGATTCTTGGACTTAGTCTAGATGTTGCTGTCCACCAAGTGGGATAAGAAAAAAAAAAGTTCTGATGTCTACTAGAAAATCTTTTTACACACGTTAATTATTTTATTTTCAAAGAAAGACATCGATTTCAATAGCAAGAAATGCAGAAAACATTTGCCATAAACAAAATATGTAATCAGCCCCAAACAGTCAGCAAATTCAAGAAAAATATGTAATCAAACATAAATATCAATATATCAGAGATTTTAAAATATGCAAATTATTGGAATGACTCTATGCCACACCAATTTTAAAAGCCATGATCAGAGTCATTTCGTTAATTTAGTTAAATAACGTCAAATTAAATCTCGTGTTTTACTATCTAAACTTCTACTCAGACTGAAAATCGTTCAGCCCAATAGATTAAGTTCCATCATTATTAGAGAGTTTTTGCATACCGTACGTTAGTTACCGTAGGACGTCCGTTAGCTTTTTCTCCCTAGTGCGCATGCTCAGTTTCCTATGAGCATGCGCGCTAGACGTCCTACTGTAACTAACGTACGGTATGCAAAAACTCTCTATTATCTGTTCGCTTATCGCTAAGATTCCTGGTTCAGAATTTGACACTGTTTAAAAAAGGTCGTTTAAAAGGGTTTATAGATCTTTAATAATCACTTTGCTATAATACAACAGGCACCTATATATACGTATAAAACAAAACTGGGCCTATTTTACTTAAGAAATATTACAGGAGGTATCATAGCTTTATTTTCCTACAGATCTTTCTTAGACTATTATTCTTATATGCATAAAAAAATTATAAAGTAAATCAGCTAGATAAAACACATTTACTAAATTGATAATTAAAAACAAATGCAATAACAGGTGTGTACTAGAAAAAAAACAGTGAGTAATATAGTCTTAGAGTAACTAAAATGAAAACACTCGATTACACACCAATGAGGACCAAATAACTATTACTGATGAACTATCAAACAGTTAATTCACACGATTATTGTAGCTAACAACTGCCATTATGCCCGACTCGTGGCTCAGCGGCAACGTGCGCCGCTGATGAGAGTTAGGGCTGAGGTTCAATCCACCGAGGGTTTCGTTGTAGCTACTGTTTCAGAGAACGAGCAGCCTCGATGGTGTTTGTGATGCACAGCATCTTGCCTCGTGAGTCGGACTGGCTGGTGGGAGTTTTCCAGGATTTCTCTCATGCGATACGCAAATGAAGGGTAGTTCCCCTTAAAAGTCCTCCTGGGAGACACTGCTCTCTCTGTCTTCAGCGACAAGGAGCAGAAATCAGACTTCTACCTAAGGATGCTTCATCACAACTGCCCCCTCCTTCCATTAGGGATACGACAACAACAATTGCCATTATTTCAACATACCGATGACAGTAAGTAATTTTTTTTAGATACGCAGCAATCTATCTGCTATTTCTATTGTTGATAACAGTTAGAATTAATACTATTTTCGTTTATAGCAAACATTTATAAAAAAGGTAACACAACATTTATTTGGAAGTCAATGCCAGAAGGCAATAAACACACCATTTTCTTCTTCTTTTTTTCCCTTCTTTTTCTCATCTGTTAAAATCTTTTCACAAAGCATAAGGTGTTCGTAGATTTCTGAATAAGAACCACCATCTTCTTGGTGCATTATGATTGCTAACAAAATTTGGTTTGATTTGCCGCTCTACGGTCATCTTGTGCACACTTTAGGCTAATTAGACAGGGACCTACAGTTTAAAGTGGATTCCGAACCACTCACAAACATCCATACCACGGTCAGGATTCGTCCTTGGTACCAAAGGCCAGAGCGCTAGCCAATTGGCCTTAAGGGCGCGATTGTAAAGGCAAGATTACACAATGAAAAGGGATCTTTACAAACTTACAAATTATATTTATAGAAGTCATTCGGAGTGGAACTGGTGTCGAATGTTTAAACTTTCAAATGACAAAGACTAAAAGTGAATGCGTTCTTTGATACATTAATTTACACTACTAATGTGATATAAGTCGCTAGTTATGAGATTTTTTATACGTTTTAGAACAAAAATACAAAATTTGTGTTTTGCATTTATCGCTTTTAAAAAGAGTAGATTTAATGGCGATTGTGACAACTTGTGTACGCCTCGCAATAATAATATTTTTTTTCCGGATCACAGAGTATTATAGCGGGGAATATATTTAAATATCGAAAAACTCTTGGAAATTAATAACGTCCTTTCTTCATCACAAATGGACTGTTCATAGTAATACTTTAAGAAACATGAGTTCCCTAATTTAACAACAACAAAAGATGTATAAAGTACAATAAAATGAAAAAATAATTATATAAAACCTTAGTTTTGTCCACGCTTGATTTTCTTCGGCTTTTGTTCCTATCATCTTTTGATTTTCTTCTATCCATTGTGTCGGACTTTTAATCTAAAAAAAAAATAAGAGGATTTAATATAATTAATGAATAATAGCAATAATTTATACATATTATCAAACATAATAAAATAGCAGTTACAATTCGGCATTGCCCGCCTTCAGCAAATATAATATATTTTAATTTGGTATTTTGTTATGAAAAAAATATCAATAAAGATTAAATAGAAACAAAATAGTTACTTGAAAAAATGTCATTGAAGATTTCGAGATTTAGAAAAAATCAAATAGAAAAGGGTTCAATATATTTCCTAATCACAATCTTAACATATCTGCGAAATATTGGTAAATCCCATTGTTATAAAATATTGATATTGTAAAAAAAAGCAATAATTATATTATACAAATTATAGTTTTTCTTTGATTAAAAAAACTAATAATATTATGAATACATACGTTGTTTAAGCCTTATAGTTTTTATCCTATGAGAAATATTCACACCATTACATTCGTAAAGACAAAAACATTCAACTTTATATATCAGATCAATCATCAGTATGGTGGTTGATAACATCGTTAACGTCCGATAGAAAAAATTAATCACTATTGTGCGGTTCCCATGGAATTAAGTTGACTTAGACTACGTCCATTTTGAATGACAACTTATTATGATAGAGTAAAAGATTACGAAAATAGTCGAGGCCAATTAAGTAGATCAAAAAGGCGTATTCATCAATAAAAAAAAATTGCATTAATATTGTTTTGTTATCTAAAATAAAGGTTATATATTATTTATTCCTCTTAACAAATATATTAAAAAGGAAGCCAAAAACCGAAAAAGTATCTCTATAACATTAAGCAAGAAACAGTATGTATATATATATATATATATATATATATATATATATATATATACATACATACATACACATATCACACACACACACACACACACATATATATATATATATAATACACATATATATATATAAGACCGATAAAATATGTCTAAGTGTTTGCCAGCTGCATTAGAAGGGGGGATTTTCTTTCCAGCCCCCCGAATTACGGAGGGAAAAATATATAACAAAATGGTTTGTGGTGATTGACTAATTATTTCTACATATAAAGGGTTAAAATTTCGAATAATGGAGGTTTTGGGGCTTGAAGTGAAGAGAACAATTTTTTTTTTTTTTTTTTCCGATTTTCTGGAGGTTTTCGACTTAAAGGGATTCTACTGTATATATATTACACACACACACACACACACACACACACACACACACACACACACACACACACAGACACACATCTCTCTCATATATATATATATATATCAAAAGAAATGTTTTCTCAGAGCTAGAGGAAATGAATTCGCGGCAAAACGAAGAAATGCAAACTCAAACAAGCAAGAGAATAAAGAAAAAAAGCATGACAGATACCTAAAGCAAATGTCTCATGCACACAACATGATGTAGGTTAAAGGCAGTTGACCCAATTAATTGAACACGTGCTATTTGACATCGGAAACCGCAACATTTATTAGCTGTGTGACACAGGATTAGTAACCCAGTTCGCTCGGGGGGAAACCCTAAAACTGTGTTTCTTTCTCCCCCGGTTACACGCCAATTCATTTTAAAATCGATTTGCGGAGCCAAGTCAGCGAAAACAATTTTTTTATGAATAAAAAAATACATTTATTAATAGCATAGATAAAAAAAACCCATAATACTCCAATTTACTAGGACTCGGAGTTATGCTGTTTTTGATTTTTTTTAGCGACATTAACTCCCGTTATTCTTCAATTCCTTCTATTAGCTCACACTCTCCCTATATATATCTAGTTCAAATTTTTAATCTTTAATATCATCCACTCGAGTTCAAACACATTTATTTTTTTTGAATTTGTAGTGGATGACATTGGATGTTAATAGAGTTTTTCAAATATTAATTCAGTAATTAAATTTAATTAATTAATTTTAGTTTTTTTTAAGATTTAATTTGCATATATTTACCCATAGATGGCGCCACATAAACTTAAAAAAATGAATGAAAATTATTTATAAAGGACTTTCTGCAATACAGTGAAAAAAAAGTAGGATTTGACTTTAAATTTTTTTTTTTTATATTACTTGTTTTTCGTGTTTCTTTCGTTTGAATGCTAAAGTGTTCTTAAAATTTTCAATTATTACTTTGGCTTTGCAGGTCAAAATACTAACACTGCAGAAATCACCTTGTGATTCAATTAACTTTACTACTCTATGAGTAAAAAATGATTAAAAGGAAATTTTAATTCCCAGTTGGTGTTGATGTTTTCTTAATTCTCAGTTACGGGTCTATTTCTTTTTTATTAATTAACATTTTTATAAATCTCTTTTTTTTTTTTTTTCAATTTAGTTTATAAATTGCATCTATTGTGTGTTTTGATTGCAAAACATCTTCAATATGATCAATATTTTCTATTTTTTTTTTTCGTCCTTCATTATGGAGGAATGTTTTTTTAATTGCAAATATTTTGAAAGGAAAATAGAATGTGTAAAATAATTATTGAAAATTTTAGAGGGTAGGAAATTATAGAGGGTTGTTGCATAAAGTACTACAATTGCATTAAATATTTTTCTCCTTAATTAGTACTTTTCTGTTAATCCCGGTTTCAATTAAACAAAATTTTTATGTTAAATTATACGTTGGCGTACATGACTTTTGCCTGTCGCACCTATGGTTTAACTTTATTAATGTATAACATATAAATAAATAAATTCAACAATTTCCATGGCAATATCATTAACATCATTGCAAAATTAAAAAAAAATGCTTTAAAGCTACTTTTTTTGTTATATAGTATATATACATACACATGCTATGTTGTTGTTGTTGTTTCTAATCCCACTTGGCTGGCCAAGCCCACGAGCCCATACGTACTCATGATTGAAGGGGAAGGAAGCAGCTTCTGTTGTGATGGAGCACCCGTAGGTAGAAGTCTGACTTTGGCTCCGTGACGCTCTTACAGTCATAGGAGACCGGGACCTACGGCTTAAAGTGGATTCCGAACCACTACAAACATCCATGGCACCGCCGGGATTCGAACCCGAAACCTGTGGCACCGAGCGCTAGACATTCGGCCATTCAGGTCCCAAATTTGCCAACGGCACGCGGTGTTCCCAGGTGGTCACCCACCCAAGTACTGACCGCGCCCAATGATGCTTGACTTCGGTGATCTAACGAGAACCGGTAAATTCAGCATGGTACGGCCGTTGGCACACATGCTATTAAATAAATATATATTTTCGCTAATCTTGTTAAAATTATTTACATGGAAATGGTTGAGGTTTGATATGGTATGTGGAGGTTGTCGACAGTTTTCAATTTCGTGAATTTGTACTGCTTTAACAATTATGTAGCAGTAAATGATAGAGATATGTATTGGTGGATATATGCAAGGCTTTCTATGTTCTACAGTAGGAATATTTTTCCTCTTAATATTTTTTACAGGAAGAAAGAAAATGCTATTTAATATAATAGAGAGTTTTTTTTGCAAACATTTAGTAACTCATAAAATATTCGTATACGTGTAGTTCTAGTTATAGTTCCCAGGAGTTTAAAAAACTAAAAATATTTCAATATGAAAGGGCAACTTCCACTTAATACAATACAGTTTATCAGATATAATTTTGTTTATTTTGGAAAAAAAGTAAAAAATATTTTTTTAGCTTCAATACAACCTACAAAAGTTTTCGTTTACAATTTTGGCTCGTATTAAATTTGTCTGCTTTACATTAATTTTAGATTGTAATCAAGAAATATTTTTTCAAACATAATTTGCCGTATCAAATGAAACCCTCTGCTTATTGCATTAAATTGTTTTTAATCCAGTGTTTATTTTTATATAAATAGAATATCTCCGCGACTAGATCAGGTATGTATATATCCAAAGAAATTTGCAAATTAATCATTGATTTGCGCATCTTTAGAAATTCTCAAATTAATCATTGATGCGCACATCTTTAGAAATTTGCAAATTAATCATTGATTTGCACACCTTTAGAAATTTGTAAATTAATCATTGATTTTCACATCCTTAGAAATTTGCAAGTTAATTATTACATTGCACTTTAAAAAGTTTATACTATTAAAAAATTAAATAAATAATTAATTTAAGTAACTTAAATATTTTTTCTACCAGAAAATAAAGAAAACCTTGTAGAGTAAATAACCAGTAAATCAAAATAGGCGATCAGCAAAGCTAGCTCCTGGTACGAAACGAATTGTTATTCTAAAATAAACGCAAATCCAAAACTATTGGTATAAGACATGAGCAAAATCGCAGCAAAGTCGTGGTTCAAAAGCAGTTTAACCCTTTGCACTCGAAGTTTTTTTTCATTCGTATTACCAGCAACTCGGAGCGATTTTATTGAAAAGATCATATTCACATGTAAGTTTGATATACGCATTATTTATAGTGTTATTTGCATTGTCTCCGCAGCGGAGCCCACGAGCTTGAAGACAAATTTTAAATGACTCCGCTCCGGAGCCCTCGAGTGCAAAGGGTTAAAAATAATTATATTAACCAGGCCCAAGTGGCAAAAAATGGAAAAAAATCAAGTATTTCATCTATCAGAAAAAAGTAAAAAAGTTATATTTGCTATTAAAAGCTAATATGATCAATTTAGAACGAGTGGTTGCAAAATGGTTTGTATGAAATCGAAAGAAGAATTTTAAGAAGACAACTTATTCCATGCGTTAAACATTGCCATGGAGGGATTATGGCATTGAATTTCATATCATCCCATCATATATTGAAAAAATTATTGTTAAGTTGAAAATTTAGATCTGCAGAGAGACTAGGATAACAATTCTAAATATACAACCTTCAATGTTCAGTTGTGGTATAAATTGTAAATAAATCACTAAAATATTTTTTTCAGTCATCAGAATTGAATCCAATAGAACACATTAGACCAAAATTCGAAAATAGATTTCGGAAACATGAACATTTTCTCAAAGCAGCAACTAAAATCTATATTGTATGATATTTAGGACAGAATAGGTCCAGAATTTACTAAAAAGTAGTTCGAATCTATACCAAAACGATTGAAAGATGTTCTTAAAAAAGCTGTAAGTCAATATTAAAGTTGGTGTTAAATCAAATATTAAAAATTTCATCAGAACAGCTAAAATTGAAGTTTTTATTGAACTTAATTGTTCTTATCTAAAAACTTCTGTGAGCATTCATTCTTTTATCATATATTAGGTTGGGGAAAAAGAAATCCATTATTTTTATATGAACTTCAGGACTTTATTTAACATGCTTCGGATTGTCCGATTTGGGTCAAATATGCACCGTTTTCTTGTATGATTTGTTGCCATTTTAAAGGTAACTTCATAATGCCTCTCTCATAGAAGTCCTGGTCTCTATTTGCAAAAAACTCTAGTAGTCGATTTTCACAATCCTCCCTAGATGCCAATTTTTTATCATTAAAGAAATTTTGCAATGCAAGAAAAAGATGATAATCGCTTGGTGCCAAGTCCGGACTGTACGGCGGATGCGTTAAAACTTCCCAACCAAGCTCCCGAAGTTTCTGGCGAGTCACTGTAGATGTGTGTGGCCTAGCGTTGTCCTGGTGGAACACGATACCTCTCCTGTTGGCCAATTCTGGCCGTTTCTGGTCAATCGCTATCTTCAAACGGTCCAGTTGTTGATAGTAGAGATCAGAATTTAGCGTTTGGCCATATGGAAGCAACTCATAATAAATAATCCCCTTCCAGTCCCACCAAATGCATAACAGAACCTTCCTGGCCGTTAGTCCTGGTTTGGCCACCGTTTGAGGTGCTTCACCGCTCTTTGACCACGATCGTTTTCGCACAGGGTTATCGTATGTGATCCATTTCTCATCTCCAGTCACCATCCGTTTAAGAAATGGGTCTATCTCATTCCGTTTGGCCAAGGCTTCGCAGATGGAAATTGGATCCATCATGTTTTTTTCTGTTAATTGGTGTGGCACCCAAACATCGAGCTTCTTTTTGAATCCAGCTTTGTGTAAATGGTTTAAAACTGTTTCATGGTCGATTTTTAGCTTCTGGGCGATGTTACGACTGCTAACATGCCGGTCAACTTCGATCATTTCTCCGATTTTATCGACATTTTCGACGACCGGCCTACCTCTGCGAGGTGCATCTTTAACATCAAAAATTCCTGAACGGAATCTACGAAACCAAAATTGCACATAATTGGCTGTTACAGTATCGGAACCATAAACACTATTCACAATTTTAGCCGCCTGGCTTGCATTTTCGCCTTTGTCAAAGAAAAACTGTAAAATGTACAGAATTTTCTCTTTGTTCACTTCCATTTTTAACACCCTGTAACTCCCAACTGAATGGACCAAACAAAAAACAGAAAAAGAATTATTTTAGTACGAAGTGCCACCTTTCTAACGAGCATAAATCTGAAATTGTTTAATTGATACTTTACGTGATATCGATCACTACAGCGATCTATCGAAAAAATAATGGATTTCTTTTTCCCCAACCTAATATTATTGTATTTTAAATAAATTTATTGAAAATAATTAACATAAAATGTAAATAAAAAAAAATATCAAGCTAAACTATTTCAAAGCAATAAATTTTGGAGGTTTTGTTTAATAATTTGTATACATGATAAATCTATGCTAAAATCTTTGTGATTAAAAACATTGATTAATACTAATTGCAAAAACATACAAAGTATCGTACCTTTTGTTTACGATTCTAAAAGTCACATGATAGTTCAGTATTAACAGCATATCAACAACTGATCACTAATTCCTCCGTTCTTGAAATCTGATTTGCTTTTGTTAGTATGCCGTATATAAATAGTAATTTTTAAATCTAATTATAATTTAAATTTCTGATTTATTGAGTGAAACTTTTGTGTTTTAATAATAATACATGCATATATTCTCTGCAATAAATTAAATCATCGCCATATGTGCGATTTGGACGCCAAATTTGGCGTAGGAATTTCACAATACCATTAATTCCTTGTTAAATGGTTAATAATATTTCATAACAATTATTTATATAAAATACGTATGATTTAAAAATAATTTAAAAGAAAATGAATAGTTTAAAAGAGCAAAATGCATAATTTCTTATTCAATAAAATTTTCTTTTATTTGATTATTTAAAAAAAGTGTTTTTAAAGAAAAAATAATTTTTCCTCTTGCTGAAATGGAAACGAGTACCAATAAATCCATCTTTCAAACATCACACAAAAAAACAAAGACTTTTCTTACGAAAATATTTTTAAATTCTACTCATATACATTGGGGGGGGAAATTACTGTTAATATTTAAAACAGAATATTTACTTTATTAAACAAGTTTCAAGGAGAAGTATATATATAAACCAGAACAAGAGAATATTTACAATTCAAAGTGTGTGTTAGAATTACCATAATTCGTGAGATGAATAATAATAAGTATAATAGTTGAATCTCATTAATTTAGATGTTTAGATGAGAAACCACTTATTAGATTACAATTATAGATTTTTCTTAAAACAAAATAAAAAGGCGTGAATATTATGATCAGTTGAAAACTATATATAAATAAATAAAGACAACAACTTACAAAAATACTCCTGAGAAACTTCCATGAAGAGAAAGGAGAAAATTCTTACACCGATAAAAACTAAAAAAAACGCAGAAAATAAGGCCAAAAACGCCCGTTTACATTTATGCACCAGAAAGTTACTTAGGAGAAAAAAAAAAAAAAAAAAAAAGAAAAATACTTATAACCCAGGAAGGTCGAGTGGGCGGTGCCTAACAACTCTTTCGCCATTGGTTGAACGAAGAAACGTGAAAGTGAAATTCAAGTGAGAATATTCGCAGCATAAAAATATGAACAACAGTAAGTATCACGTCCAATTTGTAGCTGTCATTGTTATGCAGAAACACATTCGGGATCGTTAAAGGGTTTCATCTTTTTTTTTTTTTTTTTTTTCAGAAAGAGCACGCAAAGAAATTCTTTTTAATTAAAAATTCTCTTCATCAATCAAGGTTAAAATAACACGAGAGAAAATGCTCTGGAATTGGGTTTATACATAGTAAGACGATTCCAATTCGTGGTTTAAAATTTAAGAAAGGACAGAGAACGGTAAAAGAAACTAACTGTGTTGTTGTCGTCGTATCCCTCATGGAAGGAGGGACAGAGGTTGCAGCTTCTGTTATGATGGGGCACCCACAGGTAGAAGTTTGACTTCTGCTCCGTGGCACTGAAGAACGAAGACAGTACCTTCAGGAAGGACTTTTAGGGGGAACTAGAATGCATTTGCGTATCGTATGTGAGAAAACCCAGAAAACTCCTACTAGGTAGTCCGACTAACGAGGCAAGATGACAAACATCAGAAACGCCATCGAGGCTCCTCGTTTTTTGAAACAGTGGCTACAACGAAATCCTCTGTGGATTGAACCTCAGCCCTACTACTTATCAGCGACACATGCTGCCACTGAGCCACGAGTCGGGCATTACGGCAATTATTAGCTGCAATAGGGAATACTTATATACCACAACTTTATTGAAATACAAATAATCATGTAAGTAACTATGCCCGGAGGACTTTTAGGAGTTAGCCTTGTTGTGACTAATCCTCGGTGCCCTGTCCGGTACGGTCACCAAATGAGTAGTGTACTCAGAGATAGAGAGAAAGGGGGAAGCTTCTGTTGTGAGGCAGCACCCGTAGGTAGAAGTCTGAACTGGCACCGTGAAGCTGAAGAAGGAGGGTAGTGCCTTCCGGGAGATTTTTAGGGAGAACTACCCCTCCATTTGCATATAATATGGGAGATAAACTGGGAAACACCTACCAAGTAGTCCGACTCACGATACAAGATGCTGAATATCATCGAGGCTCATCGTTTTTTGAAACATTGTTTACCAACATTTGAGCAACAGAAACATTGTTTACCAACATTTTGAGCCAGTGGATTGAACCTCAGCTCTAATGCTCACCAGCGGCGTACGTTGCCACTGAGCCACAAATCGGGCAAGAAAATAACTTCACACACGAATTAAAATGAGACGTGACGTGAGAGACGTTTTGGCTAAAACATGAATAAGAATTGCACACATAATTATACAAATTTACTCACTTTTTCTTTTTTTTTTTTTTTTTTTCTCACAGTTAACATTACAAAAAATAATATTTTGTTTTACAATAAATGATTGCATTACGAAGTATTTTCTGGTTCGGCTATAAGTACTACTAAGTCACAACAACGGAAATTATTGTGTTTTCGTAAAGATATCCCACCAGAATAGCTTCAGGATATTGAACGACTGCAATTTCCGTACGATGGAGCATTAGCGCATTTACACATTAGTGTGCAAAATTAACTGCCTTTTGATACATTGGCCCAAACGGATCAGTCAGCTGGTCACCACATTAGCCTGATTCACCCAGACTTCATTTCTTTTAAAGGATCTGGGAGGGGGGGACATTTTTTGGCTGTATTAATGCAATCATTGGTATAAAATGCATCATTTCTTAATCGATAAAATGCTTTTATTTATTTGATTATTTTTTAAATTTATTTCCAATGAAGGGGAGTACAGACATATAAACAAATACAACAAAGGAAGAACAAAAAACATCAAAACATAGATTGGTTTGGTTTGTCGCTCTACGGCCATCTTATGCACTCTTTTGGGCTAAACAGACCGGGACCTACATTTTAACGTGGATTCCGAACCACTCACAAACATCCATTGCACCGCCAGGATTCGACCTGAAGCCTGGGATACCAAAGACCAGAGCGCAAGCCACTTGGCCACCAGGCCGCCTCAAAACATAGAAGAAGTAAAGACCGAAGTCATCACCCCGAGAGCTCTCTGGCATGCCAATATCTTGCAATCTCGGTTTGTACGTTTGGTTTGGTTCGTCGCTGTACGGTTATTTTGTGCACACTTTAGGCTAATTAGACTGGGGCCTACAGCTTAACGTGGATTTCGAACCACTTAAAAACATCCATGCCACCGCCAGGATTCGAACCTGAAGCTTGTGGGAGTGTCTCGCAACATTGCAGATATTTTCTATTCATAGGCTCTTTCAAGCCACAAAGTCGACGGTAGGGATGGTCATATACACCTACACGATATAAGTATTCACACAGACAGTCCTGTCCTGTTATAAGTCTGAAAAGAGCTACTGCATTTCGACCAGGCTTGTCTGGTCTCTGTCTCACTCCAACTCTTACTCTTACTCTCTCCTGTATCTCTGTAAAGATCCTCTTTTTCATAATTTTTTTTACATATAATTTTACAGAATAGTACGACATTCTAGAATAATTTGGTTGAAACAGTTTAGTGCCCTTTCGAGCAAGGAAATTAGCATGTTCGTTACAGCAGATACCGTATTGGCTAGGTATCCACTGGAGAACTATCTTTTTGTTCTTCTGCTCTAGAAGTCCGAGCAGCCTGATGGCCAATTGGCTAGCGCTCTGGCCGTCGATACCACAGGCTTCAGGTACAAATTCTGGCGGTGGCATGGATGTTGGTTAGTGGTTCGGAATTCATGTTAAACTGTAGGTCCCGGTCTAATTAACCCAAAGTGTGCACACAATTACCGTAACCAAATTTAGAAGTCCGATGATTAATTATTTATTGATTATTAAGAACTGCTTCCTCTTGATGAAATAAAAATGTTTACCAATCAATCGTAGGAAAAAAATCATTAAAAATGAAGAAGGGCAAACACATAAATGAAAAATATTTATTTATATTTATTTTTTGCTTAAATACATCATTTTTCATGACGCATTGATGCATAAAAAGAACATGAGTTCTATCAACTCTTAAAATCTGTATTAAGGAAAAGCATAGCCTTTATTTACACAGTGGGTAATAACATGGGTTAGCAGATTCGATTAACTCGTTCAGTCAATGTGGAAAAAAAGCGAAAGATAGAATTAAAAAAAAAAAAAAAAATAGGAAAATACCATAAAATTATTATTATTTCTTTTTTTCTATAATTGCCAACCGCAAAAAATCGTCAAAATGCTTATTTTCATGAATTTCAAAACTAACATTACTTTGAAAAGTCATATTTTTATTCCTGAATTTTGGTTTGATTTGTCGCTCTGCGGTCAGTTTATGCGCACTTTAGTCTAATTAGACTGGAACCTCCAGTTAAAATGGATTCCGAACTGCTAACAAGCATCCATGACACAGACAGGATTCGAAACTGAAGCACATGGGACCAAAGACCAGAGCGATAGTTAATTGGTCATCAGACCGCTTATTCCTGAAGTATTTAAAACAGTAAAGGTTTCCAATCTCTCAACATTTTTAATCGTAAACAGAAATAAAACTCATTGTTAGTACTTGGGTATTAAGGAAATTTTTAACACAATGTCTACTCATTTCTTGACACCTTAATATCAATATATTAAATAAAACTAACAAACAAAGTATACTTTGCAAATTTTAATCGATATATTGCGGAAATTACTAAATTAGAAATATATTTTTTAAAAAAAATTGCAAATCTCAAGAGAAACCTGACTTGCAAAATATATGGCACATGTGATGTATGTTATTCATTATTAAATAATAACCAAGCTTAAAAGATTAATGTGTGCCCAAAACTGAATTAGTTTCTCCTATATATGACATTAATAAAAAAAATTATTTATTATGTTGCTATTGATATCATTTGATAAATAGTGACATTAGATTGAATCCATATATTCGCAGTTGGGACATGGTGATGAGACATAATCACATAATTCGTGGCTGCAGAGGACGTAATTTGCCTCAGCAATGAAGAAGGATTTATCAGAGGTAAACGCCTCACATTTTCTTAACGCAATTTGCTTAATTTTCACTGGGTAATCTGATTTCGATATTAAATTATATCATAATCGTCATCGAATCCGTTCTTCCAAAACATGCAACTCTAAAAGCATGCCACCAAAGGAAATTAAATGCTTGCCCACTTACACATTACTAATAAGCCATGAGTGTGGCAAAAATGTTAATTGTCAGCAAAATTGGTAAAGAAGAAAAATGCTTTCAATTTCGCTCAGCGATTAAGTGAAATATTTTCTATGTCATTTATATATAAGACTTGTTTCTGCGTATATTTTTTATATTAATTGGAAATTAACTATTTGTTGATCTTTTTCATTTTTTATTTTATGTTAAAGGTTTTCTTTTAAAAGCATTTACTATTTTATGAAGATCTTTCACCTATTCTGAGTTACATCTAGATTATGTATGCTTTTCCCGGTTATTGCCCTTTTTCTGGTGAATTTATACATAACTATCAACTCAAGCGAACGCGCACTAAGTAATAATAATAATAAAAAAGAAGATAATAACATTTTACATGTTCCTTGAAAACAAAAGGGAAACTGCTTTTAAAAAAAATCACGCTGAAATATCAAAATTAGAAATGTAGCTATGAATGCGTACGTTAAATATTTACTTGCAACTTACGTAGAGGATCATAAAACATAAGAATTGAAAGGAAAAAAACCATTAATTTATTGAATACAGTAGATGACAAAAAAAAAGCTTGATGTTGTTCAGAAGTAAATCTCATAACTCGCCAGACCATGTAGCAATAAAAGTGATTTTGAACAACAATCTACATAAATATATTTTATGTTATATACAAAAGTAAGTAACTGATATTTGCAAGAAATGTATGTGAGAAAGGTAAATAAAGCTGCCGTTTTATTACAAGGCACCATAAATGCTGTTGCACCATAAATGCTGATTTCGATTATGTCCAGGCCCACCAGAAAGCCCCCTTTTTTTTTTTTTAATAGATCAGCAAGTTTCTTAAAATTATGCCCCTCTAATTGTAGTAAATTTTCTAATTACATCTCGAAATTTATATCAGCAGATTTAATTTAGCATATTATCCAACACTTTGTTCACTGAAGCACATTTCTCGCAACGGATTAAAAATTTTGCTTTCATTCTTCCACAAATTAATACATCATAAAAATATATTTTTGGAATGATACCTTAAATTTTTGATCGCAATCACACCACTTTGTAGGAACTAGATTTACGTTTGTTGCCGCAATAGATTTTATTATCAATATTTTACAACTGAAAAAAATTTAACAAACTCTATGTCAAATACCAATGAAAACTGTAAACTTCATACGGGTATGAATAAACAAAACATGCAAATAAAAAATTTGGAATAAAAAAAATAGTAATAAAATAAACAGATGCGCAGTGAACTGAAGCGGAATACCATTGCAGAAAAGTAGATAAAAAAATTATACGGTTCGTAGATATGCTTAAGTTTTTTTAATTGAATCTACGGGTACATGGGAAATCTCCAACACAATGCAAGGTTGAATGTCGGGATAAACAAGCAAGCACATAATTCTGTGCCAGCAGCAAGGCGATGACATGGGAATCTACACGAAACTCCTTTCTAATCTCACAATTAAGACATGTAATCGATGTCTTTCACAACTAAAATATTTTAATTACAACATAAAAAATAAAAACAAGCGTTAATTTTTTACTGATGAATAATCAGTACTTTTAATGAAAAATAGATTCTTTACGAAGTCATCCACGTTCACGAATGTTATTTATTATCGTTAGAGACCAAAGTCTCTGATGGTAATAACTTAAAAATGTGAATATTTTTTAACATCTCCTCTGCAGTAGTAATATTTTATCAAATTATAAGGCATTTACTTCAAAAAATAGTAACAAATGCGTTGGAGTTAT
Source organism: Caerostris darwini (assembly GCA_021605075.1). Lineage (NCBI taxonomy): Eukaryota > Metazoa > Arthropoda > Arachnida > Araneae > Araneidae > Caerostris > Caerostris darwini. Next base: position 518,674 of record BPLQ01013699.1, on the reverse strand, counting down.
TTCAGTTTTTGGCTATGCTAAGAATATTAATATATCCGAAACAACACAACAATGTGTATATTAAGAAGATTAAATCACTCAGTTATTTATCTTTCACAATTACTCCCAATAAATTTTTTAATAAAAAAATTATTATAGTATTTGAACAAAATAATTCAAAGTAGATATCAACATCAGCAACTTAAGTGCATTGCTTTTTGGTACAATTTACTTTAGCCAAGAAATTTTTGAAAATCATAAGGCAAAAGAGTTACTTTGAAAAGAAGAAAAAGAACACTCGCTTGAAATGAAATACATAAAATTAAATTGAGTGATAACTATTAGTAAGTGCATAATCAAAAACGTATTTGATTTGTAGCTATTTTCTTCTTGCTTCAATACTTGTGAAGCACCATTTGCAACTATGGTATTACACCAAGGGTAAATTATTTAGTATTAAAAAAAAAAAAAACCTTTAGCAATTGGACACAAGAAGATACTTCAGTTTCATTTGACACGTGACTGACTCCTCAATTAGCAAAACAAAGACCCTTATATCTTATCTTTAGAAATATAATCATGAAATAAAAAAACAATTTTTTTGCCGACTATCAGCAATTACTCAAAAGGTTTATCTTAAAAAATGTATTATTTATTTTTGAAATTCACTGTATTTAAACAAGGTTCTGAAATTTTTAATATTCGGAGACTAATTTATCAGTAAAAACTGCTTAAAAATCTGTAGAATTCTATTATGGACTTGTTCAACATAATGTTGTGGTATTGGATCAGCATTAAACTTGGAAATAACATTTTTAGCACACCAAAACTAAATTTCGCATTACCTTCAGGAAACTCTATCCGCTTATAAATAAAAATTCTACCGTGACCAGGGATGACAAAATTCTTCTTTATACTGCTATGCTTCGCACAATTCTCACGTGCCCGGTCTGGTCCTATGCAGCTAAATCTAATTTTAAAACGCTTGAAACTTTACAAAATATCACTATTCGTCAAATGGCATCTGCTAAATGAGTCATGAGCAATTCTGATAGATATAAAGCTATTAACATTCCTTCTTTAAAAGATTTTCTTAAACACATCTCTGTTAAATTTTTTGGCGCGCTTATTAATCATGAAAATACTGCAGTTCGGGAAATTGATTTTTACGTCCACGCAAAATGTTAAATATTTTTTAATTTAATTTTATTTGTTTATGATTGTAAGTTAATTTTATAGTATTTGTAAATATATTCTGGGTTCATCGTTTCAACTGTATTTACCCTGCCATATCGGAGATGGAGACCCCAGGGGTTAAACAGCTCCAAAAGAATACGCCAACTGTCAACCATCAACCAAAGAAAATTTTTAGGAGCAGTTGAAATAAAAATTATAATCATATTAAAACGATGAAGTGCAATTCAATATTCAAACTCTTCAACTTGATAATGAGAGAACTCTTTGGTCCTGATAAATAATAAATAGAAACTTTTACGGTAATTATACATTACTTACTTAGAAAAGTTCAGTTAGCGACATTCATTCATTGAAAATTACAAACATCATTACAGCAAAAGGTCGTGCATAAAACATGAGTCGGGAGATCCGGGTTAAATAAAGATACATAAATATAACACGAATCTCCAAAATAGTTAAGAATTACTATTTACATATATAAATAATAATCAACTGAGAAGGATATGATGGCAGTCAGAATTTCTGAAAATAAAGAGGTTTCCCATCCTTTTTAAATTGTCATTCGCAAAAAAGAGAAATAAGTAATCATTTATAGTAAGTCCCATGCTTGGTTAAACTTAATATTTCATAAACTAATTATGTTTAAAGCATAGAAATTTCTTGCATACCATAACTTAAAAACAATCAGAATCCCATAGAATCTAATAACAAACATTACACGAAAATAATGTTTACTAGAAAAGAAGTATCAAAATTGCTCCTGGTAGGAAAAATTAGAGCGGACATAAAAAGATTTACAATGTGGAAAAAAAAAAAAAAAAAAAATACATAAAGAGCACTGACGTTATTTCTTATTTGTAATTAATTTTAAACAATAAAAAAATTACAGGCGTAAACAATTAAGTCTTTAAAAAACTATAACATTTATAGCAACTATTGGATACGTAACAAATAAAAAATAATAAATACAAATGGAAAAAATGGATTACTAAATGCACAGCGTTTTTCATTTTAAAGAATACAGACAATTAAATTAAATCTTAAATAAATTAATACAATTAAATCGGTTTTTACACTTCTGTGCAAAAAGGCAGAGAAGTTAGTTGATAAATCAGAAGATAGTTGGAACAGATACAGTAGGGCTTATGCATATGATGACACAAGTGATGGGAGGTGTACGCTCAGCAATTTGGTGAAAGCTATTGCACGGTGCACAATGATTTCAATGATATCGAATTGCCACTACCGTATGGACATGGCCTACAGGCAAGTCAGAAGATGTCATCTGGGTGACTTTACAGAGGTCGCGTCATTTGGAATTGAAAGAAGGTCGAAGTATAACACGATGGAGTTAAGGATCGTTCCCAGAATCGTTTCACAAGCCTGGGAAGCATTTCTAACTACAGAAACAGCTGTCCGAACATTCAGAAATAGTCGTTCATGAGCAACAACGGCGGAGTACGATTGCTATATTGTCCTACAGGCAAAAAGAAATAGTTAGCTGACAATGGAAGGAATCGAAAGGCACATGCAACAGACTACTGGATATCCTATATCGCATTTTACTGTAGTCAGGATGCTATACAAACAAGGTCTATAAGCACGACGTCCAGTACGGTGTGTGCCATTAACGACTGTTCATCTGAGACACTAGTTTGCCAGGAACTAAACACAACAGAAATGTGATCGAGTGCTCGTTACAAATGAGAGCTAATTTAGTCTAATTTTTTTAGTCTAACGAGTAATTAACTAACGATTTAGTCTAACGAGCAATTCTAGATGTATAGACATCTAGAGAGAGAAGGGAACACACAATCACCCCTCCAACACCATTGAAAGGGACTGTCCCAGAGAGACCATTGAAAGGGAGTTCTAATTTGGGGTATAGTCATGTCTGATGGCCGTACTGACCTCCACATTTTTCAAGGAGGTTCAGTTACTGGTATCCGCTAATAAACCGAGATTCTCTTGTCTCACTCATCTGTTTAAAGGTGTGAATCCCGATTTCTTCTTCATGGACAACATCGCTACACTGTAGTTGTAAGCAGAGCTCTTAGGGAGTGAAGATATTCATCGCAAGAATTGACCTCTAAGTCCCTGAATATAATATCAATGACATGATACTCATTAATGACAATGACATAGCACAGTCAATTCAACAATGTGAAGGATAATTGATCAAGCAACCGCGTAAGTGATTGTGCTAATAATGATGGTGCATCACATAGCTGTAAAATTAAGTAGTGGAAAACGTCTTCCAAATAAGACAATAATCACTTGAATAGCATTTGCTGTAAATGAAACCTACAATCGCGGTTTCTTTGAAGAAACGAGCCTACTTGATTGGTTAAAGTACAGAAAGCATTTACCCTTTGAGAAATATGCTTATGTTTCACTATCGCATACAACTATTCTATGCTCAAAATCTTAAATTATGCTTCACAAGGGAAACGTGACATCGACGTGATTCTGTAAACATGAATTTCTCTGCGAAATCATTCAATTCAGCCATGCTTTCAAATCTACAGCTATGCTCTATTTCAGTTTGCTAATTTCAGGTATTTTTTAGCACCTGTACCGTATGAAATTTGTAATATGCTTCTTGTGGTATGATAAATTCTCTACTACATTAACTTGCTGGAGTTTTGTCGGTGCACAGTATTTTCCACCATTTTGTTGCTGACGTTTATGGTTCACAGTCTTTTGTTTGGTCTATGGTTGTTCTTTGCTCTTGCATATGGTATACATCACCTCAAATTGTTTCACCCATCTTGTGATGTTGTGACGGTGGGGTGTTTATTTAGAAAATATCTCTGAATAACGATTATTGAAGATTTTGCGAACTGTAACAAAAATTATTATTATTTTTTTTTTTTTCGTTGATACTAACATTTTGAATAATAGCTTTTCTAATAATTTCGGAAACGGCCTTTTTCAGTATTATCAAATGGAAAGTTATACTTTCACGCTGCATTAGTAATTATGAAATAAAATCATCCTGTAGTGGTCATAGGCATGTTCTCTTTTTAAATTCTACATTTTGTAATGTATATATAATGGCTTGCATCGCGAATAAAAGCGATTAGCTTGTTAGTTATGCATATCAGAATAAATTACTACATTAAAAGAAACTTGTGAAGATAATCCGCTTCAATTTTTATCCAGCATCATCTTGTACTCAATTTTTAACAATATACAAAAGTGATCTACAAATTCCACCAAATTTAAATATGAAACATCTAAATCGAAGATGAAGTAAAATAATATATGCATCAAAACAAAATGAAAAACATTAATAATAAAATAAACAAAGTATGCAGCTAAAAATTCAAATCATCAAGTGAGAAAAAACACGTGACAAAGAAAATAAAATAGTATTTATGACTGTCATTTCATAAATTCTTTTAAGAAAAACAACTTATTTTGTATGTTCAGATTTGGCATACATTCTTCAAACACTTTGCAGTTTTGATTAGCTAAATTTGTCGCATCACCTACCAAGACTTTTTCCACTAGGTAGCATTAAATGATTTGCAAGGATTATGGATAATTACTGTAAATAACCTGTGATTGGCCAAAGCTTTAAAACTTATGATTTATGTTATAAACAGATAATATCAATTGCAAATCATACGTAATTCCCATTTTTTAAAGTTATTAATAGCAATATCTATTTAAAAAAACAATTTCAAGCAATAAATAAATAATAAAGCTATTTAAGGACAATAAATAAATAATAAAGCTATTTAAAGCTTAATAAATCAAAAAGCCAATAAAAAAGCTTTAAAATGTTAAAAACTAATAATTCATTATTTATAAGATTATGAGTTTTGAAGCATGTTATTACAGACATTAGTGTCCCAATTCAGTTATGTAATCGTGAAAAGTTCAAAACTTCGTATAAACAGAAATATATACTTTTTTCTTCCATGAAAGATGGTGGATTTTGTACCATTGGTTTTATTGACGGGATAGCAGATTAAAAACATTTGCGGTGAAAAAAAAAGAAGCGTGACGCAATTTATTAATTTTGCCACATCACCGCTTTTATGTTTTAACAGTGGTAATAATTGAAATAGCAAAAACAATTGCCATACCGAAAGCAAATATATAAATGAAAAATATTTAGGTAATTTATACACAAAATTTATTCCAAGGGTTACTAAAAAAGGGCTTTTTTCTTTTTCAATTGACTTGTTAGAATTAAATCAACAATAACAAATTAGTCAAAGCTGACTGCCGAAAGCTTTTATTAGTAGAATTACACGCAAAGGAATCTATGTAATATATTCTTCGCAAATGAAATACGTGATTAAAAAACCTATTGCAAAATTGTTCTCTCTTGATGTTTTTAGATCAAATTTCTCAATGTTATTAAGTGGTATTTTTCTAGCGCTAATTTTTTTTTTTTCAATAAATACTTAAAAAAAATGTCTTTGTAAAATTGATAAAAGCATATATTGCCCTCCAATGAGGGGAGGAGGAAATATATACATACTTTAAACGAGAAAAAATGACTTACACAAAAAGAGTTATCCAAATGGCACGAAAATCGGTGAATGTAAAGGAATTTTAACCGTTTCTTTCTAAACATAAACATGGAAGAATTGGGGCGATTGTAATTTCAGACTGACAGGTCTTTTTTATCAAACTCAACAGTTTGGGAGAATTTGGCAAGAAATTATACGGGAGATCATCATAATCAATAATACTCAGCCAGATAACAGTTTGCATAAGAGACATGAATGTCCAATCTCTTATTGACTGGCCATTCGTGTCTATATTTTCTAAGTAAAACATTCAATTTTATGAATTGAATTATACTGAATTATTTTATTGAATATTATTGAATTATATATTGAATTCTCATTTATATAAAATAAATGTTTTATTTAGAAAATATGGCCACATAAGGCCAGTCAATAAGAGATTGGTTATTCATGTCACTTCAAGTCGAGAAAGTCGGCAAGGCAAGTCGTTATCAGGCTAAGTATTGATTACGATGTTATCCAGTCTGTCTTGCCCACGAATGTCTTGCCAAATTGTCCCAAACTATTGAGTTCAATCGAAAAGATCTGTCAATCTAACAAGCTTGGAATTTGTAATCAAAGGATTTCAAATAATGAATCCTTTGATTAACCTAATCCTTAATTAACCTAAAGCATGAGCAAATAGCCGTAGAGCGACAAATCTATACAAAATCATTGATTGCAATCCCCGGATTACAATAAAAGCAGTCATTAATGTATTCCCATAGAAAAAAAATCGCACAATGTGGTATCATTTTTCATTCCTTCTATACTAATTAAATTTAATTAATTAATTTTAGTTTTTTTTTAGATTTTAGTTGCATGTTAATAGATGGTGCCAGATAAACTTAAAAAAATGAATGAAAATTATTTATAAAGGACTTTCTGCAATAGAGTAAAAAAAAGTAAGAATTGACTTTAAAAAAAATTTATTTTTTTATATTATTTGTTTAATGTTCACGACATTCACCCATTTCACCAAAGATGTAAGCCTAAATAAAAGGTAAAAGTTGATAAAAACAATTACGATAATAATTTGTTTGGGGGAATTTCTTACATTATACGACAATAGAATACACTTAAAAAATGGTTATTATTATTTTTATCCGTTTATTTTTTTATTTTAATTATTTTTAATAATCATGGCAATTTTAAAAATACTCCAATTTACCGTAAAAAGAAATAACTTCTCCGTAAAACCTTTAAAAAAAATTAATTTATTGATTAAAATTAGTACACTTAAATAAAGTTCCATAAATTTGCAAGCATTTTATCTTACGGTTACAAGTAACCGTATTTCCTTTTTTTTTTTTTTTTTTTTCAATTCCTTCTATTAGCTCACACTCTCCTTATATATATATTGTTCAAATTTTCAATCGTTCATAAAATACTTTTTATTCTTCCACTCAAGTTTGAATACATTTTCTTTGAACTTGTAGTGGATGACACAGGAGGTTAATACAGTTTTTTCAAATATTAATTAAGTAGTTAAATTTAATTAATTAATTTTAGTTTTTTTTTAGATTTAAGTTGCATATATCTACCAATAGATGGCGCCACATAAACTTAAAAAATGAATGAAAATTATTTATAAAGGACTTTCTGCAATAGAGTGAAAAAAAAAGTAGGAATTGAATTTAAAAATTTTTTTTTTTTTTATATTACTTGTTATTCATTAAATGTCACTCTTTATGATTATTTTTTTCACCCGATTATTATTTTTTTTTTTTCTTCCAATCTTTCCAAGACGTCAACCTAAATAAAAGGTGTGATTTGTCGCTCTACGGTCCTCTTGTGCGCACGAGGGCTAAACAGACCGAGAACCTAGTGGATTCCAAACCACTCACAAACATCCCAGCCAGGATTTGAACCTGAAGACTGGAATACCAAAGGCCAGAGCGCTAGCCACTTGGCCAAAAAAAAAAAAATAATTACATTCGATTAGTATTTTGTTTGGGGAATTTCTTATATTATATAACAATAGAATATACTTAAAAAATGGTTATTATTATTTTTATTAATCGTGGCAATTTTACAAATGCAGTACAACCTCCGTAAGTCGAACTTCAAGGGAGACGCCAAATAATTCGAGTCATAGAGTTTTCGAGTTATGGAGGATTTCGACTTCGTAAGAGGTTCTACTGTACTCCAATTTTCCGTAAAAAGAAATTAGAGAATTTTTGCATACCGTATTTTGGACGTCCGTTATTTTTTTCTCCCTAGCGCGCATGCGTATCTGTAATAATGTTTCTTATGAGCATGCGAGCTGGGGAGAAAAAAATAACGGACGTCCAAAATATGGTATGCAAAAACTCTCTATTAACTTCTTCCGTAAAACCTTAGAAAATATTAATTTATTGATTAAAATTTATTATTTATTGATTAAAATTTGTACACTTATTGAAAGTTCCGTAAATTTGCAAGCATTTTATCAAACAGCTACAAGTAATCGTACTTTCCTTATTCATTAAATTTCACTCTTTTTGATTATTTCCCCCCAATCTTTGGTTGCTCTTTATTATATTATTTATATTTTATTATATTATTATTATTATTATGTTATCTATGTAGTTTCATTAACATTATTCAAGTCTTTCTTAAATCATATAATTAAAAAAAGGGTTATTATCATTTTTGTTAATTTATTTATTTATTTTTGTGAATTTGATAATAAAACACGGACTTTTTTTTTTTTTTACATTTTTTTCCGTGTCAATTTTAAACAATATTTTTTTTCTTCCTATCTATAAAGTCTAACTTACCTCACAATTCTATTTAACTAATTCCAAAAACCTACATAAATTCCGTACACGAAATACAATTTCAAATTGAATAACAATTTCTCCAAAGAAGCTGATAGAATAAGTAATAATTCTGATTACAATCTTAAGAAGTTGCCCGCTTTTCTTACAAGCACGTACTGAATGAAAGATATCCAAAAAGTAAAAATTTCTTCATGATGAGACACATAAAAAAAGAGTTTTTCCAAGTATTTACACACAGTTGTTATACCTCTAGAAGTTAAATTAACTTTTAGGAAATTGCTATGCTAACAACGAATTTGAGATTACTCAAATGGAAACACAATTTTCTGCTATACTATGCTATGTCAAGGACAGCAAGTTACTCAATCTTCGATACTAGTTCGACAAACATTTTAAGCTGCTCATATATTCTTCACTTTTCTCAGGAAGGGGAAAAAAAAAAAAAAAACCCATTATATATATATATATTTTTTTTAATGTATACTATTAATTTATACAACAAGAATAAATATTACGGAAATGCAAGGCGCAACTGCTCTTTTTTTTTTTTTTTTTTTTTTTTTCCTTACAGGAGGAAAATCTCAGCAAAAAATTATTCATGAATTGATTACTAAGATGCAAAAATATGTATGTAGTACGCAAATAAGAATTGCAACTTGCTTAATGATTATCAATCAGTAAAAATCTTTATGCTGAATGTGAAATGAAACTTCAGGTGAAGTGTCAACTTGCAAATTTACTGTAAAGCGCCATTGAATGAGAAAGCCATGAATTAAATAAATCACCATAATACTAATTTCTATGGGAAAAAAAAAAAAAAAAAAAAAAAAATCAACCACAATTTTGGGGATTTTATGCATCATGTTTATAATTTTATAAGCCTGATTCGTGGCTCAGTGGTAACGTACGCCACTGGTGAGCATTAGGAGGAAGGTTCAATCCGCTGGCGGCTTTGTTGTAGACACTGTTTCGAAAAACGAGGAGCCTCGATGGCTTCAGCCGCTTGCCTCCTGAGTCGGACTACTAATACTACACCACACCACATCACTGACTCTAGAGCTGAATTGCCCCTTTACACTTTGAGAATGATGTGGGTGAGAAATGGACTGGGTTCTGTGATGCTCTACGGGCATATGAGACCTGGACCTACGACTTAAAGTGGATGCCGAACCACTACAAACATCCATGGCACCGCCGGAGATCGAACCCGAAACCTGTGGTACCGAGCGGCAGAACCTGTGGTGCCGAGCGGGCACTGCTCTCCTTCTTCATCGACACGGAGCCAAGTCAGACTTCTATCTACGGGTGTTCCATCACAACAGAAGCTGCCCCTATCCCTCCTTCCATGAGACCACACGGGTTCTTGGACTTGGTCTAGATGTTGCTGTCTAACAAGTGGGATGAGGAAAATATATATATAATAAAACATCTGATTATATTCCTCCTCCTTCAGACTGAATTTCAGTCTTCACATTCTCTGATCGTTGATAATGGTGAATTGTGGAAAAATTTCCAATGTGCAGAGAGGGAAATGCAGAATGTCTATAACATTACGAAAAGTGTGAAGAAAAAAAGGAAAGAATAAGTCGATTTACTTTTGCGACACACATAAAAAAAAAAAAGGAAAAAACGCGTGTAAATCTTGCTAATGGCAAAATTTATTGTGTTTAATTTACATTTTTAAGCAGCACAAGTTACCAACGAAAACGGAACAAATAATTTATATCTCTGAATTAGCAGCTATTTAATTTTTAGAGATGCTTACATGAATTGTTATGAGCTATAACTTATAATTAATGTTTTAATTTTAATGATGATCATGAGAATATAGTTGTTTTTTCCCTCAAGGAAGTAATAAAGAAATGAGGGCATTCTTATTAAAACATTGTTAATGGATTATCAGAGTTTTCGTTGTAAATCAAAGATACACAATAACGATTCAATAAAAATGTTAAAAGCGCATTCAATATCACGTGAGAATAGATTATCACGAACAATTATAGTCTCCACCCGATATTAAAAGTTTCATGTAAAAATTGTTTTTTATTCATTTATGCAACTATTACTTCTAAGAAATAAAACAGTTTCTAAAAAAATCATAAATAATTCCTAATCAGGAAAAGTATCGTTTAGTTAATAACTTATAAACAAAGAATTGCTAATCCCAAAATTAATTATTATCTATAAAATATAAACTTTTTTCCCCCGTCTCTATATCTAAGCAAATAATTTATTGAGGCCATAGTACATCAGTTGTTAACCAGTGGATTGTAAGTCGGCTTATTTCATGAGAACCACGAGCTTAAATGAGAAAAAAAATTTTTTTTAATTTCTGATTAAATCTAGCATGAAATAGAGTAACGTTAATAACCTCTAATCACATGTCAAGGTCAATTAATTCTTCTAAAATGAAATATGCAATAAATTACAAAGCATTAGTTATATCTGTGACTTATAAAAATAAATTTTATATCCAACCGTTTGATTCATGCCTAGTAAAATTGTTTAAACTTATCAGTTTATTTATACAAGAGCTGCCAATAGAATTTTGATGTTCCCTAACAAGAGCCTATCCTCTTCTAGTAGAGTGAATTACATTAAATTTGCAACAACTTATCTTACAAATTGAAATTTTCAGCAATTGTATTACTGTGTCCAAAAAGTAAGACCAATTATATTTTTTTTCCAAAAGTTCTTTATTTAGTCTTCCAAATTTATTTCATCACCTTCAAAGTAATCCCCTCCGGACACAATGCACTTATGCCAACTTTTTTTTCAATATGCATGATACAAAGTCATCGGCAGAGATGGCTTTCAAAGCGCGCGGCGTTATTCACGTTGAATCTCTTCAATCGACTCAAAACAATATCCCCTTTTGAGTTTAGGGAATAGCCAGAAGTCACACGGTGTGAATAAGGGGGTTGTGAAACGATATGGCTTTCATTATTGGCGAAAAAATCACGAGGACTCAATGGAGTTGCGAACTGGCGCATTCAGTGTTTTCGGTACCAATCGAGATTTGACGCGTTTGAGGCCCAAAATGGAACTGACCGATCCTTTTGAAATTCCAACATCATCAGCAAGGTCTTAATTGTAAATCGACGGTTTGCAAGCATCAAATCTTTAATTTTTTGGACGTGAGCTTCGTCGGTTGAGGTGGATGGTCGGCCAGCGGGCTCTTCGTCTTCAACGCGTTCTCTGCCTTCTTTGAGCTGTTTATACCACTTCTAAACATTTCTTTCCGATATAGGAATGCTCACCGAATGCCTTCTGCAACATTCTATACGTTTCCACAAACAAAATTTAATGCAACTTCTTTGCTCAATTAATTCAGACATCTCATAAATCGCCTTAATCAGTTTTAGCCTCTCACAAAGCCAAGCGTAACTCAAACACTAACGAATATTTTAACGTCAAATTTCACACAGATGTCTAGGACAGTGCCAGCAACCTAAAAAAAGCCATAAGCCGGAGCTCCATAAGCCCGGGATTTTTAAATTGAAAATTGATCTTCCTTTTTGGACACAGAAGCATAACAATGGTTGAAACTAAAAAATTAAAATTCATATCGTGTCGAATATTTCTCGCTAGTTAAATGTTATCTGTTAAAGTGCAAACCAAACTGTTTTCATACTAGCAAGTTTTTAATTATTATTATTATTATTTTTTCTTCTAATGCAGCTGGCAAATAGAACGTGATCTTCGTCATAAGGGCTGCACCGATGTTACTCACTTTGCATTACCCAGGGGGCGCGTGTAATTTGATGGTAAGCCACGGACGCGGAGTAACAATGCCCCCGTAGCGCTCTACGATCCTATTAGGACCAGGACCTACGGCTTAAAGTGGATTCCGAACCACTACAACACCCATGGGCAAATGCCGGGATTTGAACCCGGTACCTGTGGTACCGAACGCCAGAGCGCTAGCCATTCGGCCATCAGGCCCCCAGTTTTTAATTATGAAACAGTGAAAATTTCAAAAATTTTACTACGTACCTTTATTTTTAATTTATCGTAAAAAAGAAATACATTTATAAAATATAAATTTATTCTATTTTTATAATTGCTTAACTTAATACTATTAATAAAATATCATTATGAGAAAGATCTGTGTTATTTGCTTTAAGACGACGACAAAAAAAAAAAAAAAAAAAAAGGCTAATGATGCATGTACTAAAAGAATTTCGCTATATGGTACCCTTTCTCATAATATAAATGCTTCTTCTTTTCTTTTTTTTTTTTTTTTTTTTTTTCTTGTTTGAATAAAGTTCCATTTTTGGTTTAGTTTAAAATTTAAAATTCATAACAATTCAAACTTAAACTTTAAATGCGAATTATCATGAAATAAATTTATCTGAATTGAATTTGCTTTAATCTTCAATGCTTTGAATATATTTAATTTAATTTGATAGAAAATATGATAATTTGTATTGCATATTTTATTTTCATAGTCGAAAACTTTTATTATTTGAATTTTGTTTCTTTGTAAATGTTGTGTGTTATGTTTGATTAATTATTGTTACAAGTACTATATAGGGTGCTGAGAATAAATGTCCAAATAAGTGTTCTCAACTTTTTTTTTTTTTTTTTTTTTTGTATAAAGATTAGTACCCATCACAACATGTTTCATTTAACATATTGATATATATCACAGTAATACTGTATTTGATTATCCCTCATGTAATTTACAAACTTAAAAATGGGAGGTGAAAGGGCCTCATAAGTGGAATAGCCTAGGGCCTCTTTTCATCTAAATCCGGCCCTGCCTGTGGTACCGAAGGCTAGAGCGCTAACCAATTGGCCGTATACGAGACAGAGTAAAGACGACAAATTAAATTTAGCATATTAAGATATTAGCAGAAAGTGTTCATTTTCGAATAGATTCTTTTATATACGACTCTGAAAATGTATTCGATATTATTTTTTAAAGCTTTTCATTAGTCTTATTGATAAACACATTAAAGTATTCGTGAATTTAAACAGCACACTATTCCGCTCTCGAAGAGAAGTGTTGCAGCTGAAAGATAAGAACGAACGGCAGGTGTTTTTCCCTTAATAAGCAATCAGCAAAGCTGACAGACACATCGATCGAAAGTTGGATGCAAGTCAGCACAGCAAATGCGTTCTCCGTTTGTTTCCCGCAAAAGTTATACGTTTTGTAAAATGAGATATTTTTGATGTAGCATCGTTAATTAAGTAAGAACTATTCGAAGACTAGCTTTTAATTTTTAAGAAATGAATGAAAGATTTACGGGTATATTAAGTCATGGATACAGGCAATTTAAATTACATTATATTACTTTCACATTTTATATATATATATATATATATATACACACACACAGACGAGCAACAGGGAATGGTTGGAGGATTTGATCCCTCCCAACCCATCAGAAAAATGTGTGCACGCGTACAAATGTATGGCCAGTTCCCACTTAGTCTCTCTATTTTTTTTTTAATAAAATATTTAGTATTTTATTGAATTGATGTCAATTTTATTGTTGTGACTTATTTTTTCGATTAAACTTGCATTTTTTTTATATCCCTCGACAAAGCAATAGAGAAAACAAATAGACTAGAAAATAGAGAAAATCAATAGAGCTATATCTATAGAGATCGCAATAGAGCTTTTATCTATTTGCAACTAGCAAATAGAGAAAAGAAGACTGACTTTTATTTTATAAATTGTTTATGTAATTTTTTTATTACAAATTAAATTTTTATTTTTTGTGCAATACTTCTTAGTTTTAAATGTTCTCTTTTTTTTATGTATTATTACCATTGTAAAAATTATTAATAAAATAATTAATAGATGGAATTTCGACTTCAGATACAGTTTACTATGACCTACTGAGTTTTCATTGACAGTTACGCTTTATTTTGTTGATTCTCTCACTGCCCACAACAAAATTCTGTGTTCGCATTTGTGTGTGTGTGTGTATTATATATTGACCGAGTGACTAGCGCTCAAGCGCTCGGTTACCCAGGTTTCGGGTGCAAGATTCGGTAGTGCCATGGATGATAGTAATGTTTCGGAATCCAATTTAAAACTATAGGTCTCGGTCTAAAATGACCGTAGAACGTTGGACGTAGGGCTGACAACATTATTCCGTAAATAAATAAATAAAAATTTAGAAAAAAAGCATTTCCTGTCTCGAAATCTGCCAATAGACAGACGACGACCTTAGTCCTCCATGGAACTGTGCCAATGATGAAGATATATATACAGGTTTTAAAATAAAATATAATTTTTAATTATCATTTGAATCCTTTTGCAATTCTTATGAAATCCGCAAAAGATTTGTTTCAAAGTTTTTATTTTATTTATTTATTTTACAAATGACATTATATATTAATGATGATATTCCTAAAGTTATATTTCAATAAAAAATACACGTAATAATAAATAAAACAGAAAAATATCTGCACAACAAATATTACACAAAGAAAAGTCTTAAAATTATTTCAAGCATACAGCGTTTTACGCAAAAAGAAATTTAACAATAAAAACAAGCAGATTAATTAATTTGCAAAACTTGAACATACGCTTTTTGAATTGCTAATTTTTTACTTAATTACTTAAAAACTACGCATATATGTCAGAGCCTACTTAAAAACTCTTGATCAGTCATGGATAACAGACAACTGTAAGTGATTAAAGCACTAAACTGAAAACAACAAAATTGCTTCATTGATCACCTAGGCTTTAATTGCAACAGATGGTGCCAATAACATGTGGTATTTTCACACGCCAAATTACATTCATAAAATTTTCTTTTGTAAACCATTATTCTTTACGTTAAGTTAAACCCTTTACAATAATCATTATATTTTATCTATATAACTAATCCATTAATTTATTTTATTTTCAATTCCAATATACACTCAAGAGCCAAAACATTATGACCATCTGTCAATAACAAATTGGCCCACCTTTGGCGCGCAACACTGCTTCAACCCGCCTTGGCATGGATTAATACCACCACTTAATACCAGTTAAATACCAGTTAAATACCACTTCCACCTGATCACGTGCCTGCCACGTCATCCAAGCGAGTTCATTGCAAAATGTAGGGGTGGTCATAATGTTTTGGCTCTTGAGTGTATATGTAGAATAAATATATAATCTGAAATAATTATAACTATACAATAATTATAAAATTATTAATATTAGTAATTATAAAATATTACCTGAATAAATTATTAAGATTTTCTATTTAATCTGTCAGCATGATCTATCCCTTATTTCTGCAATGGAACTAAAAAACGTAATATTAAATCAATTAACTTTTATAAATGCTACTGGTTCTTTGATGACGTCTTAAATCAATGATGGCAACTAATTAATGTTAATCAGTTATTTATACAAATCATTATAACAGCATTCACAAAGGAGGACTTTTTTTTCCCCGATACCAATACAATTAGCCTACCAATTTATGATAGCCTGCCAATTGCATTAAGCAGATGCAATGCAATTGGTAGGCAGGGGTAGCTACTTTGAATTTATATGCATTATATATAATCTACTCATATATAATGAGACGAATTATTCAGATTACCGATTTCTAATTGCCTTGTTTCAATATAAAATATTTTTTTAATTCAAATTTTAACTTGTTGCAAATGTGGTAAAAGAAGAGACAAAGGGTTTACAAAAAAATAAATAATAATAATAATAATAATAAATAAATTAAAGATGATTTTTTTCCAATTAAATCGGCGCAAAAAATATTTGTGGTCAAACACAGATAAATCAATATCTATATATAAATAGATAGCAAATATTTAATAAAATGTTTATATAGGAAAGTTAAAAAAAGGTGAAAATAAAAAATTATAATACTAAAAAGGTAAAATAGAGATTTCGAAAATTTTAATCAAGCAAATAGCGTAACAACTTTGTTTTTCATTTCTATATAAAAACATTTATTAGAAAAATAACAAAATATCAGAGAGATACGAAATAAAGTTCAGACATTCAAGCTATCTCAGAAAAATTATATAATATATTCTGAAAACATTAAAGATTTCGAACAGCAAATTTCTATTTGCACAGTCAAAATATATTGCAAAATCCTGATGCATGTGATCCTACTTAGTAATTAAAATACAGAACAAAATAACAATGAAAAATAAATAAAATAAACATGATAAAAATCAGTAAACCAGTCCCTGTTATTTAAAAGTACGTACCAAAAGCCAAACGAAGCGTTTAAAATCCAAGTACCGCCGACAACCAGTCAGGGATTAAGTCACTTAATGAACGCGACTTTAATTGGAATTTCGAATTCATTTATTATCGTTTGCGTCAACTGAACATGGCGCTATGCTTTTTTTAAAGCAGGATGTCTGCAAAGCCTAGTTGTAAGGTGCAATTGATATCCTGCGCTTGCTAAACGGTCTTTCCAACAAGAAGTTCAGAGAAGGAATGTAGTCATCAGATGATGGGGGGGAGGAAAGGATGGTCTTGTCATAAAGCCCAGGGGAATTTTTTGGCAGAACTTCCGAAAACATAAATAAATAAAATATTTGTTGGAATATTGCAAGTGAAAGTGAGTATTTCCACAGGAAATTCTCAAGGTGAAATTCTAATTTTAAAAGTGTGAATAAACATTTGTTTAAATAGTTATGTCTGATTTTTTTTAATGATAATAACAGTAAAATATGAATAATATTTTAATATGCATTTGAATGATATTGAAATGAAATTTAAGGATTATAAAAACACTGTTTTAATGTAATGAAAAATATGTTTAACTTATAAACTACAAATTAAAATCTTGATGTTGTTGTCGACCTAGTGGGCTAAGAAACAACAACAAATTAAAATCAATTTAACAATAAAATAAATATTACATTTAGTTTTGAAGTAATATTAACAAATTTCACATTCAGTTTGCTTTAAATTTGTCCCGTGTGATTCCGGGTTAGAATAGCCCCACTGTAGCCCATACATGTCATAAAAGGCGACTAAAATGGGTATCCAGGCCTGGGGATACAACCGGGTGGGGTAAAGTCAGGCTTCTCCCTTTGGGTACTCCATTCTTTGTGCCGTAAAGTCAAGGACAAAAAGAAGCTGCCTTTTTTACCCTTTATCATGATTTATCGTTTTAAGACTCGTGTTCATGGACTTGGTTTAAATGTTGCCAACTAGGATAACTATTTTATATTTTTCATTCATCACTTAAGCAGGCTGAAGAGAATGATGATTATCAACACATTCAAATAATATTGAAGGGCAAGGAACCTGAAAAATAGTCATAGTTTGGAAGGATAGTGATCTGTGCTGATGACAGGGTTAACATGTTAAGTCATTCAGCAACTTCAGTTCTTCTATAAGATTGAGAGAGGAAGTATTGGCAATGTGTGTAATGAAGAAGTGCGATGGCTTCTACTTAACTATAATAATTATGCTTTTCATCCATGCATTTAGTGGATGCGATAGAACATCAGTCATCGTTGGTTTAGATAAAATTAAACTATGCACAAGTGTTAAATATCTCATAAAAAGAAGGAATTCACTGAAGTATTAATGGATCTTTTCAGTAGACACAATGACACAGCTATAGCTGGAAATCAAATTCTGAAAATGTCATACACAGGTAACATGAACTCAGCAAATTCTTGGATACTTAGCGATTTAAACTGTTACAAAAATCAGTGACCAACAGAAAAACAAATCTTGCAATACTGCCACCCGCGTGCGATACTACCATTCAATCCAATTGATTGATTGCAACCACCCATTCCAATTGATTGGCTAACGATATCAACCAGGGAGAGTACGGTTGAGCTTGTAACGAAAGCTGGCTGTAGAAACGAAAAGAGATTTAGCGTCTAAAATTCTTAAAAAAACTGTGTCTTGAGCTCCCAAGAAAGAGTGTAGTGGAGCCTGTTCAAATCGCAAGGTACATTTGAAGTGCTCCAACATATGGAAACACTGCAGTGACGTGGAGTGCGACAACGTTGTAGCAATCGTCACGGAGTACCAACACGCGATGTACCATCGCGACACGGAGATAATCAAATTGGGGATGACACCTTCCTTTCATCTCCAATGTTTTTGAACCTGAAGAAGAGCATGGTCCTTCTAAACGTCTTTAAATAACTTATTAATTTCCTCTCTTTAATTAAATGCTTATTGCACTAATCTTCCTGGAATATGTATATAAATGTTAAATTTCTACAATTCGGGTTTTGCGAAATGTAGAAGTCTAGCCATTTTTGGAATCTAATACAATTTAAAACGATAATAATAATACTACATGAACATATCATCCTTATTATATCAGTAATTATTATTCATTACGTCAGTAAGTTATACCTAAATAATTAGTTGAATAACAACATTTATATTTAACGTCTAGAGTTTTTACTTATTATCATCCAAGTACTTATTCACATTTACATTCGTAAAATATCAAGATATAAGGTATAATTACGTAAAAATATATATATGTTGTAGATATATGATGGTAAAGATGGAATGTTATTGGGGGCTGATCAAATCGTCTACAACTGCGATTGCAAGGCGATAAATGTAAATGGAGATTATCAGAGGGGAGAGAATGTAGTGGGTATGAGGGAAGGAGTACAGGGAACACTAAAAGTGTCGGAAAATGTTCTGAAAATAACTATAGCGCGGTTACTATTCCTACTACAAAATCATTATAATTATAGAAAATTTAATCCATTTTAAAACACTGAAAGCATTAAAAAAAAATCGCTAAATTCGACATTTCTGAAATCCCTACTCCCCCTCAAAAAAAAAACATGTGAAATTTTGTAGTTTATCAGCCCCCAATTTCCAATTTCTTTGGATGTCGACCATGTTGTATAAAGTTTTTTTTATGTCTGCCCCAATATAAATCCACCCCCTCCCCTTCCCCTCAAAAAAATCTTCTACTCCAACTTTTACAAGGCCTTTTTTCCATGCCTACTGACTGGGCTCTCTGCGAATATATACATAAGATTAATTATATATAAAATTTACGATTTAACTAATTATTATCCATACAGACTAATCAAATTCGAAACTATATAGTTTTAGATAGTGAATTCTTATTTCTACAAGCGTATTGTGCCTTATACACAACTCTTTATTAAAGATAACTGAGATAAGATTCTTTTAACAATCTAGTATGATAGTTATACAAACATATTATAAAAAAATGATGAAATATCATGAATTTTTTTCTCAAAAACTCGACTGATCTAATAGCTTATTCATACTTACGTTGATACAATAATTCAATCATACTTCGTTAATGCAACAATATTATTTTCTGTGCTTTTTAATCAACTATCAGGTAGAATTCTCCATATTAAGAGGAAAAGTATTTCACTGCTATTTGGAACTTGCAAAAAAGTATACACTCACCAATGACTTCCAAGCAACTGAATGCGATTATTCTAAAAACTAGAAGTTTTGAGCATAAAGTGGAATTCAACAATAACATCAAGTTTACGTGCATACATAAAATATTTTTCCAACGACCTTGAATACTATAGAAAAGCATGGACGTCTCTTAAACAACCAGAAACTGCGAGTGAAAAAAATAGGAAGAAAACTAGGAAGCTGTTTTGGTTTTAAATTCAAATTTCGCAAGCAGTGGTGAAAAGAGAACGTGACATGCTATTTCTAAAAAGAAAGAAGGCATCTACAACAGAAAGATGCAAATTTATATAACAGTATAGGATAAATATATTTTATTCCTTATTAGCATAGATAAAGTTTGAGAGCCGGATTATAAAATTTTAAAAACATTACAAAAAAATAATATATTTACGACAAAAGAATACAAATTAAAACTATAACTTTCATGTATCTTATAAAAATCAAAATTTAATTATCAGTTACTATTTAAGCAATCAAAATGACTTTTGTTAAATAATTCCTAAAATAATTCAATTTTAAGCGATTAAATAAGGAAAAATAAAGTTACGCACATATTTAATAGCATTACACCAATAACATCCCTAAACAGAATCAATTGTTATTCTAAGAATAGGTTAAGAATGAAACATATCATCCTTTAATTTAAAGTGTCTTTTCTATGTTTATCCTATATTAATATAAAGAAAGATTAATGTAAATAATGAGTTTATTTCGAGAGATGTTATGATAGTGATGTAATCTTTTGTTCGATTTTTGTAGAAACAAAATTGAAAATGATTATAACTTTTCACTAGTCAAATGACTTTTATTTTTCGATTTGTCACAATAGAGGACGGAAAATAAAATAAATAATTTACTTTGGATTCATGAAGAATTAGTATTTAGTAATTGTAGTTGTATAATAATATATATATTATTACACAATTATCTGAATCCTATGAAATAGTGTTGATATGTATAGTAAATTACGTCTCTTAATTAAAAAGAGCATTTACATGTATAATTTTGAGTTAATAATTAAAACTAATTTACAAAAATTATTTTATGAATTTTCAACGTTGGGTTTGAATTTGTGCATATGCTCTTTTTAGTAAAGTAAGATATTAAGTTAATTCATTTAAAAAATTAAGTTAACTAAATAATGTACTACTGCGTTTAGATTAATATAATTGAAGAATAAAGAGCAAATTATATTAAAAGCGTAATATCATTTGCAATAAAATATTAGAATTATATTTCAGAGATAGCAGTTTTTATTTTAATGAATACTTATTCATTAAAATAAAAATTAAAATAGGAAAGAATTTTTAACAAAAATTAAATATCTATTAGTTAAAACATTAGTTACTGGCATTGATATTACTGCTACTCGATTAAATAGATAAGGAGAGCATTATGTCATTTTTAGGGAGATTCAAAAAAGAGGATCTAGTGGAATTATATCTAGTAAATTATTCGAGCAAATCCCTCCAAATTCTAAAATAGCCGATTTAAAATAGTTCGTTGCAAAATCTCTAGAAATTGAGAATGTATTTGTTAAAGAATTAATTGTAGCTATTCAATGTGCTAGACGAAAATGAGAAAAACTAGGGAAAGAAAACGAAGAAAGGGAAAAGAGAGAGAAAGAGAACCAGTACAAGAGGAAAAACAACGGGCACGAGAACATGAGTTGAAGCTGCGTGAAGAATTAAAGCTAAAGAAACTGTGTCCAAAAGGGAATACTGCAGCTCGAGTTAATCAAACAGACAAGAATGATTCTGAGGAGAAAGGTCTGAATAGAGTCAAGACTAAAATGAGTAATGTTACATTTGATTAGGAAATTCCGGAAGGTAAAGCGAATGGTAAACTCCGTCGGATTGATTTAAGAGTGGGCACCCATAAATTTCAAGGAATCATTCAATCAAGGATGAATTCATCATCAAGGATAGTAGTGCGGAGACTACAGTCGTCGGCGATGAAAGATTTGTTACAAGTAGTGAAAATATTTTTTAAGATTTGCAATTGGGCTTCTGTAGAAGCAAAACTTGTTAATATTCCATATGGCCAGTAGACGGAAAAAGGATGATTTCAGGCCTTTTTTCCAAATGCGTGTGGCGATAGTGGAAGATGCTTTGATAACTCAAGATGTTTTCCAGTTATGATAGTTAACGGACAGGAATGATTCTAAGAGGGAATAGTCTGAATAGAGTCAGGACTAAAATGAGTAATGTTACCTTTGACTGGGAAATTCCGAAGGTAAAACTAATGGTGGGATTGATTTAAGAGTGGGGAACCATAAGTTTCAAGGGGTCATGGATAGTGGTGCGAAGACTACAATACAATGGAAATCGGTGATAGCGGAAGATTTGTTACAATCAATTAATTAAAATAATTTATGACCAGAAACTGGGCCACTTGTAGAAGCAAAACTTGCTAACATTCCACTTGCCGTTTAGACGGTACGGATGATTTTAGGCATTTTGTCCAGATACATACGGCGATACTGGATAGTGGAAGATGCTTTGATAACTCAAGAGATTTTCCAATTATGATAGTTAGCGGACAGGAATGATTCTGAAAGGAATAAGTCTGAATAGAGACAGGACTAAAATGAGTATTGCTACCTTTGATTGGGAAATTCCGAAAGGCGAAACGAATGGTAAACTCCGTCGGATTGATTTAAGAATGGGAAGTAATAAGTTTCAAGGGATCATGGATAGTGTGGAGCTGAGACTACAGTACAACGGAAATCGGTGATACAGGAAGATTTGTTACAATCAATTAATGAAAATAATTTAAGACCTGAGATTAGACCATTCGTAGAAGCAAAACGTGCTAATATTCCAGTTGGCCGTTAGATGGATAAGGATGATTTTAGACCTTTTAATAGTGGAAGATGCTTTGATAACCCAAGAGGCTTTCTAGTTACTGGGGAAAGAACAAAGTCTAAGGAAAAGAATTCAGAAGAACTGGTGTTGAAGTTGGAAGAAAGTGATACAAATCAGGAGCATTTAGGAAGTCAGATGATTTCATTGCTCATATATGCCGAGCATAATGGCATTTATAACATGAAAAAGCATTCTTAAAAGTAAAAAATAAATTAATAGCTTAAAAAAACTTAAAAACACGCTTTTAGAGTTAATCAAACAAAAAAGTAAAAAATAATTGTTAACATAAGAATAAAATGACTGACGAGAAAATGAATGTCACTGTTCTAAAAGTGTGGGGTGCTTTGCATGACATTTTTAAACTGACTCTGCATTTCGGAATGAACTAGTGAAAAAGTATAACGATTGACATCGAGCACCCCACGCTTTTAGAACAGTGACATTCATTTTCTCGTCAGTCATTTTATTCTTATGTTAACTATTATTTTTTACTTTTTTGTTTGATTAACTCTAAAAGCGTATTTTTAAGTTTTTTTAAACTATTAATTTATTTATTTGAATTATAATAAATATTAATTATATTATTAAGAAAAAAAATTCAATTTTTTTTCTTGTAAAAGTCATCATTATTAAAAAGCTCACCGATCATCACATGATGATCTGTAAAAAGTTTGTCTACTTTTAACCTAGAGCAGGAATACATAGACTTGTTAATGCCATGGGACGTATGTGTTTATTATAGTTTGGCATACAAAGAAAGTCCTCGAAATATATATATATATATATAGTAATAAATAAAGAGTTCGTGATAATACATTGACTTAAAGAGTTCTTCAGTATTTCGTTCAATTCTTATAACAATTAAACTCACATGTGATTAATAAATAGTTGTATTTATCGCTTTCTGAATAATCTGTATGAACATTTTTGTTCGCAAATACATACTGGTACAAATTGGTTAGTGCATCTTAATGCATTATCTAACAACAATCGTTAAATTGTTAAAAATAATTTTGAAATGGAACGCATTTTTATCTACTTCAGATAATAAGGTAAGAAATTTTTGAAACAAACATTAGTCAATGGTTAACAGCTTTATAACAGTAAACATATTAGGATATTTTTATAATAGTAAACATATTAAGAGATGTTAATATACATGATAGAGTTGAAAGTATTAGGACAAAAAATAATAAATAACGTAAATTAACGCTCAACATCAAAATTAAAGATTATTGACAAAGATTCTTACATTCTAGTTTGGCAATAAATTAATTAAAATTGAATAACATTATAAATATTTAATATTTAAAGGGGTTTTTTTTATCAAACTAAAAGCGATCGTATTACACTATTTTTATCTTTTTTCATTTCTTTAAAATTTTTCATATAGATGATTGTTTGTATTACTATAAAAAATGGCCCACTTACCAAAAAATTATATAAAAAAAAAAAACCTACAATAACACTTACCAACTTGTTTTTGTATTTGTTGTTCTACGCATGAGAACTGAATTTCAGTCACATATGTCCTTTTCTTTATCTTTTTATGTAGAATTTCAATGCGTATAAATATGTCAACAAAATACCTGAAACGAAAAAAGAAAAACAAATTATTAACCACATATATATAAACCCTTTCAATGTCGAATTTTTAAAGCAAATCATGTCCTTTATTTTAAAAAGGTGTTCATTACTAAATTAACATTTATAATAAATTATTTTACAACAAATGTCTCAGCATTTAAAAAAAAAAATCCCCACACAGTGAATCTTTTTGTTGTTAGCTGCAGCTGGCAATACAGAGACAGTTAATTTTATACCATAAGCAAGGGCTGGACCGCTGTTGCTTATTTAGCACTACCCAGGGGGCAAGTATAGCTTGAAGATATACTACAGACGCGTGTAACGCTACTCCGACAACGCTCTACGATCCTATGGATTTTGAACCATTACAAACATCCATGGCACCGCCGGGACTTGAACCCAAAACCTGTAGTTCCGAGCGCCAGAACGTTAGTCACTCGGCCATCAGGCCCCACAATATATTTTTAAATTTTATAATTTTTTAAAAACATTCAAACATTTTTAAGAATGAAAAAATCCCATCCGATTTAATAATGTTTATTTACAGGGATCAATTTTTAAATTTTATTAGAAGCAGTAAAAAATTATCATTTCTTAAATGCTACTCAATATCAATTACTACTGTATATATAATTACTACTGATATATATACAAAGGATTATAAGTCTAATAGTAGACAATGTAAAATATTGTTTCATTTTAAGTAACTTTTTGTTATTATAATTCATAATTTTAAGGGATAATTAAATTTAATTTCCGATGAAAAACACTTTTGTTTCTGGGAAAGATGCCAATTACCCGCTGAATTAATGCATCAAGTTGAAATATCGCCAATTTGGCGCAAACAATGAAGGGATATAACTAACATTTAACATGAAAAATTTTTTGGAGTTTCTGAAAAAGAAAATTTAGTTGAAATGATTCAGCACAATTTCAGCATAGCGCAGCTGCAACTTGGAGATGATCGTCTCTGTGATTCTGAATACATTTGATCCACTTGCCTTTTTGCCGTGTTTTACAAGATATGAAAAATATTTCAATAAAACCGAATTTTATTTTCTTCAAAAACCGCAAATAAAAAAGACGATTTATATCAGTATAATATAATCGTACTATTTATCAATTTAAGCAAAAACATTTTCCGAAAAAATACATAAGGGAATTTAAGTTTAATAGAAATACGTAAATAAGAAGTGCATTACAAATATTTTAAAATAGTTAATTTATACATTTCAGTTGTACTTATTAACCTTTCCAATTGTTCAACCAAGAACTTTCGAGTTTTTTCCCCCCGTTCTAATAATTTAAAAATTTGTTATATTAAGTAAAATTTAATTATTAAGTAAAATTTTAAAAATATATTACTATTTTCCTTAAATATACCCCAAGAAAAAAATAATTTCAAAGACAAATCAATTAAACTCCGTTTTGCAGCTATAATAAAACGAACACAGTGTGTGTAGAGTAGTTTACTATTGCAATATCCATATACAAATAATTAATTTAAATTTCAGAGCCTACCATTCAATCACTTCAAAACAAATTCTTAATGAGATTTAAAATCTAATTTATTTCATTACTTTAATTCAATTAACTTAATTTTATTTTCCATGAAAATCAAGGAAATGTTAATTAGAGCAAACTTTGAAACTTTAATTTCTTAATTTAAACTTTGTTAAATTTCTGTCAAAAGTTAAAAATTTTGTAATTAGAAATTACCTATGAATTACAAGACCAAATAAAAAAAAAAAAAAGTTTGAACTATTTTCAAATATAAGAAATACAAAGAACAGACATGCAAGCAACAACTATTACATATTGATAAACATTTATTCTTTAGTCAACTTTTGATTATAAGCCATGAACTTTCAAACATACTAGTAGGGAAATTATTTTTAACTGAAATGTATACTACAATTAATTCTTGGTGTCAAAAGATAAACAATATTGTAACCGTACTTCCTCTTACGCATTGCAAGAAGGACTCCTGTAGCGTTCAGGAGAAATGGTCAGTAGGCCTCGAGACCAGTGGAAGTACAGCGCAACTGGCGCTGCCACTGAGAAACGTTTAGTACAGCGCAATCACGCGCTTCTATTGAGAAACGTTTAACTTATAGTCTCTCATACTGAGAGGAAATATATTCGACACAATCCTGCGTATTAGTTGGCCTACAGACTGTCACGCGGGGAGGGAGTATATTACGCGCATCCAACGTGTATCTGGATATCTTTATTTTAGGTTTAGAAGTGGAATCCTTCCAAGAATTCTTAATTATATGTCTTCGAATGTGTAAAATATTGGCTGTAATTAATTGAATGTGGGTAAATAAAGGTGTGAGTTTTAAACTTGTGTCTCAAGTCTCCACCCAACCGCACCCAGTTGCACCAACCCACAACACTACAATATTTAAAGACTGGTATAATCCTACGTTAGGCATGACAGAATATAAATGCATTAAATTTTTAATAAATTTTAATTTATAATTTCCATTGCGAGAGAATAGATGCCGATCATCATTAATAGTTCATAACAGTAACAGCGAAAGTTTTTGAGAAGGTCAAATTTTGCTAATCATTTGTTTAATACTAGCCTGTGGATCCCACGTCATAAATCAATGGTATCACTTAGAAAGGAGAGAGAAAGGGTGTGGTAAAAAGTGTACCAATACTATCGAAATACTAAAAACTTAACAATTAAGGGCGGTTTTTTTTCCCCTGAGTAAAGGGCAGAAAGTAAAAAATCGACATCAAAAAATTTATAACAACGGCGTGATATAAATGGCATGAATTAAGGGACCAGATGATACAATGCTATACACCGAGTATCTAATTATAGTTTAGTAGAATAAAAACATATGGGCCTGATGGCAAAGTGACTAAAGCTTTGGTTCTCGGTGCCACAGATTTTTCGGGTACGAGTCCCGGCGATGCCATGGATGTTTGTAGTGGTTCGGAATCCACTTTAAACCGTAGGCGGTAGTAGAGTGTATGACTGTAGAGCGTAGGCGTAGGGCTTACAATTCTTTCCCAAAAAAGAAAACATCTCCTGTCGCGAAATCTGCCAGCAGGCAGAAGGTCATGGATCAACATGGACTGCTGCGCGAATGATTTGGTTTGGTTTGGTTTGGTTTGTCGCTCTACAGTCATTTTGTGCACACTTTGGGCTAATTAGTCCAGAACCTACAGTTTAACGTGGATTCTGAATCCCTAACAAGCATTCATGTCACCGCCAGGATTCGAATCTGAAGCCTGAGGTACAAAACGGCAGAGCGCTAGCCAATTGGCCATCAGGCCGCGTTGCGCCAATGAAGAAGGACAACATAGCTTCCTAATTCTAATAGCATGCTTTACATTTATATAAATAAAAGGCAATGTTTGTATGTGTGTTCCCCCCCGCCCTATTGAGTAAAAAAAATAATTGACCGGTTTTGCTGAGATTTTCACACTTTATTCTTATTAGTGCCAGAAGTGTCTAAAGAGTGGTTTGAACGAAATCTGGCAGGTAACGCTTTTGTTTTTATATCCACATAAATCTGCAAATGCTACAATTTCTGCATTTCTATCAACTCGTGTGGAACACATTTGTCAAGTTTTTTCAAGCACCATACGAGGTCTCGAACTAATTTTATACCAACTCCAAAATCAACAGCAATTTTTCTAACAGTTATTGTAAGGTTCGCTTCTATTTTTGACTTCAGAGCATCATTACAGAGAACGATCGGCCATAACAATGCTATTTAGCAATAATAATAATACCTAAATAGTCTGAAATGCAAATTTCTAACCTCAAGCAACAAAGAAACGAAGTATCTTACAGTTTCTTATACGTAATGTACTAAATATACATTTCAATAAAGAATGCAATACATTGCATGTGAGTAAGCATGTGTGGTATGCATCATTTTTTCAAATCGGAAAGCAAAGTTCTCGTTTACGACTATATTGTTATGTTGGCACAGAATTTCTTTCTTTAAAAAAAAAAAAGTAGTCTATCATAATCAGGAGATAGCTTTCGCTTCTTGGAAAATTTATTATCTGAATAAATAACGGTAGTACAATATTCCATTTTTACGAGTCAATCGAAATAACTACAATAAAACTTTGGTACCTTTATTTGTTGACAAGGCATACACAATAATATCGAAGGAATGCAATGAATTGTCTAACTTAAGCAATTGTATTTAACCAACTAATGGATTTGATCCACAATTACTTTATATTAAAAATGTGCATTTTCTTTTTTTATGTTTATTTAATATATCAATAAAACTTATGATATTTTACTGTGATGGAAATGAATTATGAATTTGCTTTTATCTTAATCATTAAGAAAATTTAATACAATGCCAATGTAGCCAGCACAATGCCAGAGAATTTCAATTTGGGATTTAGACTAATGTTATAACTTCTTATTACATGATTCAACGAAAACTCTTTCAAAATTTCTATGTATTTGTTTATAATGCAATTGAACAACAAAATATTCATTTAGCATTAATTTAAGATTGATAATAGAGGATGAACGACAAAATTTCTTAACACTTTCAGATTGAAATGAAAATAACTGTCTGAAAATGGATGCAAAAAGTGCAATGAATATTAATGATTATAATATTTATATTATAATATAATAATATATAATATTATATATTATGCAATATTTATGTACTTAAATTTATATATTATAATATAATATTTCTCATATAAAATAATACTTTTAATATGTTGTTGTTACTAATCCCCCTGATGCAGGAAAGCCTACACCAGGTCCAAAAGATCCTGTTGCCGGCGACTGCACCATGGCTAAGGGTAATAGGCAGCTTCACTTCAGCGAGGAACCACGAGCACTGAAGACTGACTAAACTTCAAGACGACGCTCTACAATTCTATTAGACCGCGACCTACGGTTTAAAGTGGATTCCGAACCATTACAAACATCCATGGTACCGACGGGACTCGAACCCAAAACTTTTAATATAAAATACCGAATAATAACTTCAGCCAAAATTAGATAAAAAAAAATAAATAAATAAACTATCAGAGCACTAAAAACTACCTGCAAACTCATAATAGCAGAATCACTTAGATTCGAAAAAACATTAAACATTTTTAATAATAATTAAAAAGTTTGAATAATTTGAATAAATATGAAAGGTATTTAATTCAGACTCAGCTTTAAAATAATGTTTTTTGTTTCCAATAATATAACCAAATATATATAATACCAGTTGAGAGAAGGGTGCCAGATAGTATGCATGGTACCAAAGGACGAACTGGTTTCAACGAACTGCTGTAATATATTGATGTTATGTCTCGAAATTGAGGGCCTGAATGGCCGAGTGGCTAGCGCTCTGGCGCTCGGTACTACAGATTTCGGGTTCCAGTCCCGGTGGTGCCATGGACGTCTGTAGAGGTTCGGAATCCACTTTAAACCGTAGGTCCCGGTCTAACAGGATCGTAGAGCGTTGCAGGGTTATTGTTACTCCGTGTCCGTAGCTTATCTTCAAGCTACATGTGCCCCCGGGTAGTGCTAAATGAGTAACTGTGGTGCGGCGCTTGCCTTAAAGCATCAAAGACAACTGTCTAGAACGAAAAAAAAAAAAAAAAAAAGAGAACAACCTTTCTTCGTCTGTTTATCGACTGACTTTGAAATAACAAATTAGCGAATTGTAATAATCCATCCAATCCGCTGTGTCATCATTACACAAAATACCAACCGCATTTTTGACTTGTTTGGCAAAGCGCTTGGTGCTTCATTTGTAATTCTAAGCTGATTCTACTTCATTTCAAGCACTTCTATTTCACCCTATGCTGTGTCAAATAGTATTGCATGAGAAACTGAAAAGCCCTCATATAATATCAGTTACAAATGGATGAACAACAAGCAATATAAAAAAAAAAAATAATTTAAGCCAATTCCTACTTAGGTCAACAAAGAAAAATTTTTAGTTACTTTTTATTGACAGAATCATTATATGACAGAATCACAATATTAAGTGACAAAATAAAATTTCTTCAATTTTATTTTTTGAGAAAAATCCTTCGATCTAACCACTAAGCCACAACTGCTAATTCACTCTCGAAAATTATTTGAATAAAACGTCTACTTAAAGCAAAAATTTATCAAAAGATTATTGATTTTCGCAAGATTTGAACTCGCATTCACTTGAAAAATGCTAAAATCTTTGCATTTTATCGATTGAGCTACTGCCTGCTGATTTCAGTTTTCGTTACAAACTGCTAAAATTCTATTTAAAGTATTAAAAATTAATTAAATTTAATTAATGAATTAATATTTAAAAAAACTGTATTAACACCAAGCGTCATCCACTACGAGTTCAAAAAAATGTATTTGAACTTGAGTGGATGAATAAAAAGTATTTTATGAACGATTGAAAATTTGAACAAGATATATATATAGGGAGAGCGTGAACTAATAGTAGGAATTGCAAAAAAAAAGACAAATATAGATTTGTAATTATTTAGATCTTCTAATCTAGTTTTAAAATTCATTCTCAACTCTTCAATATTTTCTGGATATTCCTCCATTTAATTTTTCTCGTTATTAAAGAAACTTGCCTTTAAACGAGAAAAATATTTAAATGTTTTTAACTTCAGCTCGTTTTCGCAGAAATTAATAAACTTAAAAACTAATTAATTTATATACTTAATCTGTCAGAATTAAGTTAAGTATTGTAACTTCAAGTGCATTGTTGCATAATTCACTATTTTTTGCAAGGGTAATTTGACAATCGTAAAAATTGCTTAGTATTTTATCAAAAAAAAAAAGGTAGTGTTAGTAATTTTTTTTTTTTTTTTTGATAAAAGCATACTTCAGTAATAATTTTATAATTAAACAAGCTAATATATATATTTAAACTCATTTTTTAATTATCATTTAAATGCAAATTTTATTATTTTAATTTTTAACGTACAAAAAACGGACTAATTTTTACCTTTTCTTTTTTATATAAAATAGTTCTGGGTCACTTTTGTTATCGTACAAATTTTCAATAACCGCCACTTCTGCTTAAAGTAGTATTGAACGTTGGCGTAAAATTATAACTATTAAGAAGAGATAATAAAACCGGGTCGCTTAGAGGGCGAAAGAAACCGCAAACTGTTTTTTGGATATAAATATTTTAGTTCATAAAAGCAAATCTCTGACTTTGTATCTTAAACTAACAAATTATATATTTGCCATAAAATTCTCTGGATAAAAATATCATTATATATAACAAATACACTAACGTGCAAAACTTAATCAACGAATGCATTTTTCAACATACAACCATGAAATTGTTGAAAAG
This sequence comes from Caerostris darwini, assembly GCA_021605075.1. NCBI lineage: Eukaryota > Metazoa > Arthropoda > Arachnida > Araneae > Araneidae > Caerostris > Caerostris darwini. The sequence continues at coordinate 487,039 of BPLQ01013699.1, read as the reverse complement.
GGCTTTTGGCGAGTAGTTCAGTGAAAAGGCAGCTCAATAAAAAGATTATGGATATGCAAAATATCGGCACTGTGGCATTAGAGGAGACGTCATGGCACGTAAACGCATGGAATGTGTGCGCTTGCCAAGGCAACTTAAAAGGGGGAGTAAAGACATTAGACAAGGAGTTCTTTACACGTGGTAGAATGATCGGCCAACTTGAAGAGGGGCGTAGTTTGAAATTGACAAAATTGAGGTCTCAAGAGCTTCGAAAGCCTTCCAAATGACAGGTACAGTTGTTGGCGGTGGTCGGCCGAGGAATGTTGTATTCCTCGGCCGACCGGTCATCGCTTGCCGTTGTGGCAAGCGATGACCGGTCTACCGTTCTGCAGGCGAAAAGAGACCAGAACCAGACATTGGGCAATGGGCCAGTAGCGGCGTACAGCAAACGGAAGACGGGTATCACGGTTTACAGTGGCCAGACGGCTGCGTAAAGGTCTTTTATCCAGAACGCTTCATACCATTAACTGTGATGTCAAGAACACAAAGAATGCGCATCTCATCAACGAATGAGAGTCATTTTAGTCTGAACAACGATTCTCAGTGTCAGTTGATATGGAGGTAGGTACGGGCAAGGTTTCATCTCATTAACATCAGAGAAAGAGACTGTCGAGGTGGTCCTGCAGTGCTTGGGAGGAGGCATTATGTTGAATGGACGAACGAAGCTCGATATTTTCGACAGCGGCTCATTTACCAAAGATCGTTACTGCGATGAAATTATCATCTGAAGCTTATGGCCTTGCTTCTTCAGAAGCTTCTTGCTTAAAACCGACTTACGAGGTGCCATGGATCCACTTTATTTTTGTGGACAACAATACACGTTTACACAGGACCTCTACTGTTAAGGAGCTTTTAACATAATACTTTAATGTATGAGGATATCTGCAGATAAGTGATGACCCGACAAGTTTAATCCCTGATTTAAATCCCATCAGGATGCTTTCGGGAGACGCCTGGCAGCAAGATCCTATCCACCTGAGAACACCAGACAACTGAAGCAGATGCTCCTTGAAGAGTGGCAACTCTTACTTCAATAACTGTTGGATAATTTGGTATTAAGTATGAACAGACGGTGTCACGCAACCATTGCAGTAAGAGGAGGTCATATCCCTTACTAAGGGACTTTTTTTTTTTTTTTTCTCCTCTCCTCGTGGCCAGACAATGCTTTTTACTGATACTACTCTGTCAATAAAGCCCTCTTCTACTTTGTTTCAAAATGTATGCGTACAGTTCATTTTTTGGCTACAATACTTTCTTCGGCCTATAAGTGCTGTATTGTGCCTTTGTAGTGTGAATTTCATGTCTCCTCTTATTTTTTGCGGAATTAAGCAACTTCTCTGATTTTGCCATAGGTTTTGCACACTAGTGTACAAATATTGCGATATGGTAAAAAAAAAAAAAAAAATTGCATACATCCCATTAAAAGGCATGTTTTTTTGTTTTTTTTCGAACTTACTTGATATATTTATAATACTATTTAAATAAAATTTACGGTTTTTATTATAACCTCTTTTATAATTGTAATTTTTGGGGAGATTAAACTTAAACAGAAAGTATAAAGCATGTACATTTTTATGTAGATGCGCATGAAAGTATAATTCTTTTCATTTTTATGTGACTTTTCTTTATAAAGATAATAATTAAACTTTAATTTATTTTTTTTACTTAATTTGTACTTTAATTTTGTGGAAACTTTAAAAGTAAAAATCGAATCAAACAATAAGAATTCATTATTTTATAATAATTCAGTTGAAAATAAATCAATAAAAAAATTGCTTAAAAATCTTACTTCATAGATTCTTCACACTCAAATAACATTACTCCAAATTGAATGAGCCATCCATTCCATTAAGAAAAACTTTTATACTATACCAAAAAGATGCAATCACTGGTTTGAAATATGTGTAGGCTTGGCGAGAATTATCATAGACAAACTCGAACCGTCTGTCGTATTTTCCAGACTTCTTAGCATGAATGGTTCACTATTTATACACGAGCTGTTTTTTGTACAGCTAATTCAAAATTTAACACTTTGAGTTAATTAAAACTATTGAAGTAGAAGCAACAAACCGCCCACTCATAAGACGTACGTCGTAAAAATTTCCCTTGATTCGACTTGATGTCTTATTTTTTAAGATGTTTGATGAGTGAAAACAGCAAAGTGGGAAAAAAATGAAGCTGTCAAATGTAAGTTCTCAACGTTTGCAAAGGTTATATAATTTCTAATTTTAGATGAATTAGACAGAAATAAATCAATAATCTTTCCCTATAAAAACACAGCATGTTTTTTAAACGTACATTTTTAAAATAAATAAAAATTTTAGCTTGAGTATTAAATTAAAAAATTTGCGATATTTCCAGTCAGCGGTTTCATAGTAATAACACCTAAAGTAATTTTCAATAAGCTTTGATTGGCATTTATATACGAGTTTACTACGAGTGTCGGAAAAAGTAAATATTACTTATGATTTTCTTTAAAAATATATAACATTTCGTCAGAAATGTAGCGACAAACATTCTGTACTTAAGGTAGAAAATTTAATAAAAAAAAAAGGCTATTAGTAATAAACAAAAACCTTTAGGGGCGGCATTTTCTCTGTATCTCTAAAACTGAATATAAAACATCAGAGGTTTAAAATAACGAATTAAAAGTTTTGCTTTTATTTGCGACACATACAAAATTTTACGGTAAAGCATGATTAACTTTGAATTTTAAGAGATTTTCATATTTTATAATGAATAATTTTTTACAATCAAAAAATTGGTATAAAATTTTTATTCAGCTGAATTCATTTTACATTCTTTAAACATAAAATTTCTTTTTCCGACTAGTAACCACAATTATATTTGTTTGTTTTACCCCTTTTTTTCTATAGAAAATAAAAGGAATAGACATATTTAATCAGAAAAGATAAAGAAATTATAAAAAAAATAATAAAACACCAAAATTTTGGTTCTGGGGAGAGCCTTTTTATTTTGGAGGTGGGGGGGGAATAAATTACATTTATCTTTTAGAACAACTTATTCATCGTTAAAGATATGCTCCACACGTTTCAGCACTCAAATTTTTATGGCTTTTACAATTTGTCCCTAAGTGTACCGAATTTTTAATTTAAATTCGCTTTATATTTTAAATTTTTAGTTTTTATTTTGTTTCTTACTTCTATTTTATTTTAAGTATTTTTTATTTTTTCAGAGAACCATTTTTTAAATTTCTAGAAACTATTTTATTACCTTACTAAACACTTAAGCAGCCAATTAATATTTGGGATTAAATATATGAATTAAGATGAGGAAGTTAAGCGGTTTATCCCCATTGGTACTCCGTAATCGGTACGCCAGTTGCCATCTTTAAAAAGTCGATTATTAAGTGGTGATTTTTTTTATTTTTTTTTTTATTTATTTATTTATTTTTTTTGAAGAATTTATAGTTTTATAAAATAATAATACAACTCCAGTTAATTTAAAGCTTTATAAATTATTGTAAACTGAGAGTGAAATCTTTATCTACAAAAAGCTAATCTTCATGCAAACTTTCATTACTAAATTTTTTTTTTTTTTTTTTTTTTTTTTTTTTAAGACCTGGGCCTTTTTTAGGAAAATTTTTTTATATTTAAATTTAACTTTTTTTTAATTTTTAGTGGACATTAACTCCAATAATACTAAAAAAACTAGTAATATAAAAAAAAATGTTTAAGTAAATTCCAATTTTTTTCACACTATATTGCAGAAAGTCCTTTATAAATAATTTTCATTCACTTTTTTAAGTTTATCTGCTGGTAGACACATACAACTTAAATCTAAAAAAAAATATAATTAATTAATTAAATTTAATTACTGAATTAATATTTGAAAAAACTGTATTAACATCCAGTGTCATCCACTACAAGTTGAAAAAAAATGTATTTGAACTTGAGTGGATGAATAAAAAGTGTTTTATTAACGGTTGAAAATTTGAAAGAGATATATATAGGAAGAGTGTGAGCTAATAGAAGGAATTGAATAATTAAAATAATCTATGCCCCCTCCTGAAGCATGGGGGTGACACCAGCACGATAGTGAGGGTTAGACTTTTCCATGAAAAAATTTCAAAAATACCTCACCCGCACTATCGTACGTTCTCGGACTCAAAGGGTTAAACATTTGAATATAAGAAAAATTTGATTTCTAGTTTGTTGCAGGTTGGAAGATCAGCAATCGTGTCAAAAAAATATGAAAGCCTGGGTGCAATTAGATTATTTATTACCCACACATGAACTGAACTTTGAAAGTTACCAGAGAAATCAGTAAATGTGGATGTCAAAAATTTGTTATTATATAGCATTGCTGAAACAAACGCATATTAAAATTCCGCTCTACAAAGTACCAGTGATTGCCACTAAGGGATTAAAATGAGCAAACTTATTTGAACCAATACATATTTGTAGATAAACATTTTTAGGCATGAATATTGAAAATCGTTAAATAGCAACAATTTTGAAAAATCACTTCAACTCTTGATATCTAAATCGAACCAAATACTAAATCAAATTAAATTAATGAAATATTTGGAATCCGATTATTTATTATATAATAGATAGCTTTTATTTTTTTTTTCTCTCTCTCAACCTTCAAGATATAGAGAGTCGCGCCCACACGACACGACTGCTGATCTTCCAAAATGCAATAAACTAGAAAATAAAATTTTCTAATATTCAAATGTTTAACCCTTTAAGCCAGTGAACGTACGATCGTATGGTTGACGTATTTTTGTAATTTTTTCATGGTAAAGTCTAACCCGCACAATTGTGTTGGTGCCACCCCCATGTCTCAGGAAGGAACATAGATTACAAGTCTATGTATACTTGCATCATACACAGTCCAGTCACATTAATGTGACCACTACCAACTTTCGACGTCAACGTGAAATAACCAATCACAAAAGGCAGGGGGCAGCACATTGCAGTGGAGTGTATATAAAGAAATCCACTTAATACCACACTCCACTTAAAGCCAGAATATACAAGAGTGTATATTCTGGTTTTTGACAGGTGGGCTTCTAGGCTGTGTATAAAATCAAAATCGAGATTAATTAGTATACTATTTATTCCTTACTTAAAAATTATAATAATAATAATATAAAAATAATTATATATATATACATAATTTTTTTATTAATAAGAAAAATTAATTAATAGGTTAACTTTTTTAATATATATATATGCTGCAGGTTGCTATGCAACCAAAGCTCTCTGTCAACCTGGTAAATCATCGTCGTCGCCATTAGTATACTATTAATTACAACTTATTAACCCTCTATAAATTAAATACATGACAGGAACTAATTATTATAAGAAATAATCCATAATATTTAGCACAAATAATCCGATTTTTTATGTTTTTATTTTTTTAAGAACGAATTATTTTTATTTTAGTCTGAAATTTTTATATTAAAAAAAATCGTCGCATAAAGATTTTTTTTTTTTTTTTTTTTTTCCAAATCAGCATTTATTTTTCTTTTAAATATTATTTCTACCAACCTTTCGACAAAATATTTTTGTTTTATGATAAAATATCCTTAACGAGCACGCGAAAATTCCCTTTCTTATTTTAAATTCGCAGTACGCGAAAGTTCCAACAGCAACTTTTATTTATGAAAAGAATATAAAAATAAATAAATTACTTGGTATGCATAAAAACTCTTCCTAAAAAAAAAAAAACTTTACACAACGCGTGGAAATATCGCCGCTTAAAAAACGTCATAGTTCATGGTCACCGGACTTTCGCAATGACAAGTTCAACGGAAAGAAGAAAAAAAAAAAAATCAATAATTTTTAAGAATAAATAAAAACAACAACGGCAGGAAAGTGCAACAATACCAACCGATAAATCAGCTCATAAAATGCAATGAAAATAAACGCACGATGAGTCACGAACGCGAACAATATCCTTCCTTCCAAACTTTTCCCCGCCGATTCCTGAAGAACACGAAAAGAAGGAAAAAGAAAGAGAAAGACAAAAAAAAAAAATGAACCCAAATGCGTAGAATAAAAAGCGTTTTCGCATTCATTCGCCACAAGCCTTATTTGAGCAATGGAGTAATTTGGCGAGGACACAGCGAGATCTCAAAACATGATGAAAGACTTATTGGTATGTGCGAAGGCTTTTGTGTTTGTTATGCTATCTTCGTGACAACGCTGTCAACGCCGAACAAAAGAAAACGTATTTTGAAATGGATACGAAAACAGATCCAATAATTCAGCGTTGGTAGAATGCAATAAACCTGTAATGTTTCGTTAAGAATGTATAAACACTTTGAGAGAAGAAAGTAATAAATTGCAATTGAGAAAGTTTTGAACAGGGATGAACTTTTCTTATTGCTTTTTATTCTCAAAGAATTGTTCGAGGCCTTTTTTCAAAAAAAATCATCATCACTCATTTGAATATGCTGATGTTTTTCTTAAAGCTCCGCATTAATTTTACAACTGCGTAATAAAAATAAAACAAGAATATGTAATAAAATGGTGGTAACTCTGTTGCACATTCAGATTGTATATAAAAAAAAAAAAAGTGGTAGTTCTTTTTGAAAAACGAAAAACAAGGGTTTGTTGAAAAACAAAAAAATTGTTTTTCGGAAAAAAAGTCACAGAGAACATTCAGTACAATTTCATTTACGCTTTTCCTTTCTAGAAAAAAGGAAGCCACATGTTTTCGACTTAAATAACTGGTTTGTAAGAAAACAATGTCTTTCATACAAATAGATGTTGTTTCTGTAATTTGTTTCAGCGAACTAGAATAAGTGGTTTAAAATGTTTTTTAAATGAAAGAAACACAGTTGTTGAAAAAGAAATTAGTGCTTTTCGAAAAAGTTTTCGTTTTCAAACAGTTCAGCGTTTTTTGTACCCGTCATTATTATATTAATATTTCATCAAATGTACGCTAAGAAAATTTTTAATTTCAATAAGGCACAATATTATTTGTTCATCCCATCATTATCTTGATAACAAATGCATCAATTAATTAACACCCTTAATTTGATGGCAAATACATTAAATTAACTTTATTAAAAAATTTAAGTAGCGACTAAAAAGTTAAAATTAAATTCCGTATTGGATCGGTTATCTAATACATTTTATTTAAAAATGATGAAAATAATTAGAGTTTTTTTTTCCACAAATTCAATTAGCAGGAACATTAGTCATTTTAGAAGCTTTCCAAAGCAAAACATAAAATCAAATCTAACAATATAATCGATTTTGATTAGCACAGAAAACAACTTACTATGGTAGGGCGAATGGAAGGTTATGTACTAGTCATAGACAAAAACGTTTAAATGAAAAATTCATCGTTACTACAGAAATAAAAATAAAATGTTATATGAAGTAATTAATAATTTTAGTTTTTTTCCTTGATAAACTTTTTATTAAATACAAGTACACAAATTAAACAGACTTGATGCTGATGCTGCTCATCAGTAAAAGTGCTTCAGTATCAACTTCGATATCTTTCAACAATCAACTGACGTGTATTAATTTAAATCGATTCCCCAACAACAACTTTTGATTAAATACGGCAATAGAATTGGTAGACGTATTGTTACATGTATAGCTTTTAGCTATTTATTTATTTATTTTCAAACATAACACTAATCTATAGTCATCTTACTTTTAAATTCGAATGAGATTCGAATGATGGTTCGAAGGACTTATTTTAAAACGAAAAAAAAAAAAAAAAGATATGCTTTGATTTGATTTTTTACATTTTTGAGAACATAATTATTAGATTTCAATTCAGTTCAAACTGTTTTAATATTTTGAAATTCCTCTTTCAAAAAAGTATCTCAAAAATCGGAGAAAATATTGGCAGAAATTATAACCAAAACCTTCTATATCCATGCAAGGAATGACGAATTATTAAAATTTTAAAAAAAAAACTCTGTTACAAGATTTTAAATGTTTAAATAATTTTTAAAAAATGAACGCAAAGAAAAACAAAAAAAAAACAAGTATCATAAAAAAAAATTTGTTGAAATCAGTTCCTACTTTTTTTTCACTCTATTGCAGAAAGATCTTTATAAATAATTTTCATTCATTTTTTTAAGTTTATCTGGGCCATCTATTGGTAGATATATGCTACTTAAATCTAAAAATAAATAAAAAAAAATGAAAATGAATGAATTAATATTTAAAAAAAACCGTATTAAATCCAGCGTCATCCACGAGTGGAGGAATAAAAAGTATTTTATTGACGATTGAAAATTTGAACAAAATATATATATATAGGGAGAATGTGAGCTAATAGAAGGAATTGAAAAAAAAAAGGAAGTCAATACACTCTTTAAAAAAAAAAAGGAAAATACAAGAAAAAGTAATGACCAGCTGGATCAGCTTTGAATCAAGGGAAGGGAAGGGGGGTTTGCAAGGCACACGTGCTTCTGCTTTCAATGACCTAGACCCAGTGATTCAGAAACGTGTACATCCATCCAATGTATTCAATGATCCGTGAGAACAGAGTGTTTACAAACATTCCCAGTGCAGGATGTTAGAATCACAAAACAAGAATAATCGTCTGCTCCAACCGGTTTGGAGGAAGAACCTTTCTTTAGCGGCATGCAGGGAACTGGAAAGAACTCGGGTTCGATTTTTCCAAGCAGCCGGGTAAACATTTTCAAGTTGATACAATTACATCTTACAATAATTTTTTTTTATTTAATTTATTTGGAGCATTTCTTCACTGCATACATTTATATATCTAACCTTGTCCTTGATACAATAATTTCATTTTCAGTTTTTTGGCGTTATTCAATTCCTGCTATTAGCTCACACTCTCCCTATATATATCTTGCTCAAATTTTCAATCATTCATAAAATACTTTTTATCCGTCCACTCACGTTCAAATACATTTTTTTTAACTTGTAGTGGATGACACTGGATGTTAATACAGTTTTTCAAATATTAATTCAATGATTAAATTTAATTAATTAATTTTAGTTTTTTTTAGATTTAAGTTCCATGTATCTACCAATAGATGGCGCCAGATAAATTTAAAAAAATGAACGAAAATTATTCATAACGAACTATAGTGAAAACAAGTAGGAATTGACTTTAAATTTTTTTTTTTTTTTTTTTTTTTTTTTTTTTTTTATTACTTGTTTTTTATTTACGCAATACGGAAGGGTAAAACTTTTCGGTTGAAACAACATGATAAATCTTTGTATAAGATACCTGACAATTATCCATTCAATTTTAACTTTCAATAAGACCTAAAATAAAGGTTAAGAAAACTAGTCAATGTATTTTTTTTAAATGAATATATGCAAATGGGATGGGTTTTTTTTTTTTTTTTTTTTTTTTTTTTTTTTTTTTTTTTAATAGATAATTTAAGACTGAAATAAACTTAAGAAGATTGAATATCATCTTTTGGGAGATGGTTTGGTTTGTCGCCATACGATCATCTTGTGCACACTTTAGGCTAATCAATCAAACCGGACCTACAGTTTAAAGTGGATTTCGAGCCACTAACAAACATCCGTGCCACCGTCAGGATTCGAACCAATATCAGAACTTTGGTACCAATAGCCACTTGGTCACCAGGTCGCTTTAGACCGGGACCTACAGTTTAACATGGATACCACCACCAGGATGTGAACCTGAAGCCTGTGGTACAAAGGCCAGAGTGCTAGCCAATAAACCTTCAGGCCGCATTTAGGTGATCGGGAAATAAATTTAGCAAAGCATTTACAGAGAATAAATCATAAATAGAAACAGAGTTCTATTTCGTCCACAGTAAATACAGCCTATTTATAAGTAAAGTGGTTGAGAAGAGGGTGCTCCTACACATTCAGTGAACAACGAAAAGCACAGCTGATCTCATCGTTGGTCATGGTATAAGCAATTCTGTGTGAAATGGGTGCTAAGACTCATCGAGCTAGAAATACATGAGCCAACTTGCGTAGAAAATAGAATAAGTCCTGTTTTAAACTGTTTAATGTTACAGGTGCTATGTGACAAAATATATTAACAATAATCCCAATTACTACCATACAAACTACTACTACATCTCTGTGCCTAGAGCAGAGTTATCCCTTTACAGTTTTGGAATGATGTGGGTGTGAGCAAGTCTGATTGAACTCTGTGACGCTCCACGGTCGTATGAAACCGGGATCTACGGCTTAAAGTGGATTCCGAACCATTACAAACATCCATGGCACAGCCAGTACTCGAACCCGAAACCTGTGGTACCGAGCGCTAACCACTCGGCCATTAAGCTCTGCTAAACAAACTGCAGTAGAGAGTGAATATTTGTCATTTCACTTGTGAATATTCCATTCAAAATTGGCGGACTGGTGGCAATTGGCTAGCACTCTGACTTTGTATCACAGACTTCAGGTTCGAATCTTTGCGGTGGCATGAATGTTTATTAGCGGTTCGAAATCCACGTTAAACTGTAGGTCCGGTCTAATTAACCTAAAGCATGAGCAAATAGCCGTAGAGCGACAAATCTATACAAAATCATTGATTGCAATCCCCGGATTACAATAAAAGCAGTCATTAATGTATTCCCATAGGAAAAAAAAAATCGCACAATGTGGTATCATTTTTCAATTCCTTCTATTAGCTCACACTCTCCCTATATATATCTTGTTCAAATTTCCAATTGTTCATAAAATACTTTTTATTCATCCACTCAAGTTCAAATACATTTTTTTGAACTTGTAGTGGATGACACTGAATGTTAATACAGTTTTTTCAAATATTAGTTCAGTAATTAAATTTAATTAATTAATTTTAATCTTCTTAAGATTTAAGTTGCATATATCCACCAATAGATGGCGCCAGATAAACTTTAAAAAAATGAATGAAAATTATTTATAAAGGACTTTCTGCAATAGAGTGAGAAAAAAGTAGGAATTGACTTTAAAAAAAAAAAAATTTATATTACTTGTTTTTAAAAAATTAGACATCTGAATGCGTTCTGTGACAACTAAATGTTTTTTAAAAAACATTTAAGAATGAAGTCTTGTTTTCTGCATACAAGTGAAAATTTTAGGAGTTGGTGTTACATGCATATGCAATATAATTTTGCTATTCTGTTGAGTTCTGAAATTCTAAAAATAACTACTACACACCTTGCAGGATAACTTCTAGCCGTATTTAATCAGACCTTGAATTAGGAACAGCGTTTAATTCATACTTTTTTTTCGACCAACATTTCATGAAAGATACGAATGCTTGGAATAAATTAAACATACTTATAACTGGTTTTAGGCGATAATTTTTTATCATTTTTTGGGTAAACAACTAATACCTATAACAGACATGCAGTTAATTAAATGCTTTTATTTAATAAGAGTTAGTTGATATCTTTACAGAAAATTTAAAAAAAAAAACAAAAAAAAAACGTTTCATTGTATAAATGAAAAAAAGTTAAGCACTTATTTATGCAAGGATAAAAGTAAATATAGAAGTTGAAGAACATCATTTTAAACAAGATTAGTGAAACAGGTGTAGCCTTGAAATATCGCTTACTTTTTCTGTAGTAATTTCCGAGAACAATGCAATCATAAATAACATGTAATTATCACATAAAAAAAATAGGATTAACAGCAAGATAAGCCACTACTTCTTTCTTATTCATGATATTTTCCAAGTTATTTGCATTTTTTTGGACATAAAAAAAAATTATATTTCTAACACGTTCGAAATTTTCACAAGAACATAGATGCATTTTGTAAAAACATAATATGTCTCCGTCTATCCACTCGTTTTTCAACTTTCTGCTGGTAAATTAATTGAATGATTAAGAAACTGAACCCAAGGAACGGCATCAGTACCGAAACACGAATGGGACTACACGTATATTCCTCATCATTGGCGCAGCAGCCCTATGATGGGCAAGGCCGTCTGCCTACTGACAGATTTCTAGACAGGAGATGTTTTTCTTTCTACGAGGTAAGGTTGTCAGCCTTACGGCCAACGCTCTACAATCATATGAGACCGGGACCTACGGTTTAAATTGGATTCCGAACCACTACAAACATCCATGGCACCTCCGGGACTCGTACCCGAAACATTTGGCCCCGAACGCCAGAGCGCTAGACACTCGACCATCAGGCCTCAAAACAAACTTTACATTAGTAAAATAATTAAAATAATGAAATGAACTTTTGACTATGTAGTCTCGTCAAATTGGAATTCAATTCACCTCCATAATATTTTTAGATTTTTAATTAAGATCAGATTATGTTAATGTCTACAGACAAGTGGGAATCTTACAATCTCAACGCGAGAGTTGCATAAAAAGGATATTCATATAAATCAAGCATTTTCTAATCATCATAATCAGTGGCGCAACGGGCCCATGGTGGGCCAAGACCGTCCGCCTACTGGCAGATTTCGAGACAGGAGATGTTTTTCTTTCTACGGAATAGGGTTGTTAGTCCTACGCTCAGTCATATTAGACAGAGACCATCGATTTAAAGTGGATTCCGAACTACTACAAACATCCATGGCACCACCGGGACTTGAACCGAAACCTGTGATACCAAGAGCCAGAGCGCTAGTCAGTGGGCCATCAGACCCACACGTATATTCTTCTTATAATACAAATAATATAATTGCAAAATAAAACACCTATTTATTCGGAAACAAAACTAATTGCGGAGTTGAAAATCAAAGTGTAAATTTGGAATAAAAAAAAAAAAAAGGAATGTCACAGAGTTTATTTAATAAATAATCAACTCGAAATTAATATATAAGATCTATTTATTTAATAAATTGTCAACCAATGAAATAACCTATATCATCCATTTTCTTTACAAGATTGCAAAATCAATATCCGTTTGTGTAATACAACTACTTAACAAAGTAACCTGTACAAATCAATAAAAGGTAAAAAAATTTTCACTTGGGTATTGAATAGGTTAAGATATTTTTAGTAGTATTTTAATCTTTTGTTGTAATTCTGAAGAAACACATATAAACAACTTTTTTTTTTTAGTTTTTTTAGGCGTAAAATTAGTTAGCTTATTTTCATATGAAAAGGCAATGATAAATGGAAAATCATGCACTGAAGGACAAAAATATTACTTCGTCTTTTATAATGCAATACTGTTAAGTGGTAACCATGGCAACCTGTTTTTTTTTTTTCCCCCGTCTTCAAATGATTCTTTATATTTAAACATGACATTATTGTAAAAAAAGATTGATTGCGCTCTTTTTAAAATATTGATTTTACCTAAAAGGCTCACTTCTTGAAATTTGATAAGATCTAGCTTTTTAAGATCATACGTAGTTGCGCTACTAGCCATTGCAAAAGCGCTAGTCGGTCTATTGCTTAACATAGTTAAGAAAGATGCCTTTTTTTTTTTAAATTCAAACTCAAAATCTAATACAAAAAAAAAAAATTGTTTAAAAATTGCTGGTTTATTCTTTGTAATACTGTTAATTAGTAACGTAATACTGTTAAGTAGTAATAATTATTAATTATCAATTCAATATGTTATATTAACCATTAATGCAATATTGTTAAGAACCATGACAACCTTTTTTTTTTACCTATACCTTCAAATGATCAGCATTGTAAAAACGATTGATTACGCTCTTTTTGAAATAGCGATTTCACCCAAAAGGCTCACTTCTTGAAAATTTAAGACCTGGAGCACCTATGCAGTTACGCTACCAGCATTACAAAAGTGCAAGCAGGTCTTTTATTTAACATTGTTTGAAAGATATCCATTTTTTTTTTTTTTTTTTTTTTTATTCAAATTCAAAATAAAATCCAAAAACAAATATTGTTTAAAAATTGCTGATGCATTCTTTCAAACAAATTATTTTCAACGCAATAACTAATTAATTTACTTTTGATCTTTTTAAAAAAATTCCTATTTAAGAACTTTTTATTTCTATTAGAAAATGCGGGGGCCTGATGACTAGCGCTATGACGCTCGGTGCCACAGGTTTCCGGTTCGAGTCTTGGCGGTGACATTGATGTTTGTAGTGGTTCGGAATCCACTATAAACCCGTAGGCCTCGGTCTCATATGGGCATAGGGCTGGCAACCCTACGCTGTAAAAAGATAACATTCGGTAGGCAGACGGCCTTGGCCCACCATGGAGCTATTGCGCCACAGATGATGATGATTAGAAAATGCTTCATTCATATGAATATGAGGAACAAATTCATAGAAATAATAAAAAAAAAATTAATTCATAGAAATAAAGCATATTTACAATTAATGAAGCTAATAAATAGAGTAAAATGCAAGATACTATACCAAATTAAGAATATTATCAAATTTTTATATTAACAAAGTTTATAAGTTTTGACAAAATTAAATCTTTTTTTTTTTTTTTTTTTTTTTTTTTTTTTGGTTGCATAAGCATCCAGAAAATTTAAAAACTTTAATCAGAGAGAGTAAATAGCGATTTGTAAAGAAACAAATATTAAAACGCTTACATTACTCTTAAATACAAAGAGAGATATTTTCAGAAGCAGGATACTTCGCAAAAATTCACAGAAAAAAAAAAGATAAAACTTACGATTTTTTTTTTTTTTCCTCTTAAAAAAGCAATGAATAATAAAGAAAACGGATAAATGTTGTTATAAAGACTCCGAGGTTTCTATGGCAATTCCGTTCCATTCGATTTCCTGCTATTTTAATGTTTAGTCTCTATTACATCAAAAGTACATTTAAATCTCGTATCGAAACGAAGTTTAAAATATAAAGCATTGCCCTACTCTCAAAGTTAGGATATAGAATTAGTTTGTTTAGCAATAATGAGTTCAGCTTTAAAAAAAAGCATTCTTTTAAACAGAAAGCGAACAGCATTGATTTCCCAACCAATTTTAAACCATTTACTTTACTTAAACAAAAAAAGTTTTTTTAAAAAAAAAAATTCATATTATTCTATTTAAAAAATTAAATAAAAAGAAAAAAATATTTAATCTATCGATGTATTTTTAGGTTTTACATATAATAACTACGTCGACGGATTTTCTGTCTTCTTTTTTATAAACCTTATCAACAGTACTTATCTTTTTCATGTATATGATTGAAGTCTCTTTTTCGTGTAAAAGTATGAACAAGGGGCTTCTCCTTGTTGATTGCGGCTTGATGGACAATTCGCTAACACTCTGGCCTTTGGTACCACAGGCTTCAGGTTCGAATCCTGGCGATGGCATGGATGTTTGTGAGTGGTTCGGAAACCACGTTAAACTGTACGTCCAAGTCTAATTAGTCTAAAGTGTGCACAAAATGACCGTAAAGAGACAAACCAAACCCTTATTTATTAATAATATTGCTTGTTTTGCACTTAAAATTGCAACATCATGCGTTTTACAACATTTTTTTTTTTTTTTAAATACGGAATAAAAATATTTATATAAGAAAAATACAAAAATAGAAACTGTGATATAAAGCTCATTAACTTGCAACAGATGAAAATTATACAAGTTTTAAAAATAGTATGCTATATTTTCCATCTTAAATAAAACTTTTATGCACTAATATTTATATTAATTTCAATCATTTACCAAAATCATCCTAAAAACGCTTTAATAGCCTTTACACTACATTCACACACATAATTAATTATGATTAATTAATGATTCATTAAAGAAAATAATATTTTCAACTGCAAATTTGCAAAAAATGCTGTGAAATCTTTTGAAATTTTTTTTTTTTTCTTTATTTTCGTAAAGAAAAAGAAAGTTCTAAATTAAGTTTATATATATACTCTGTATTCAAAATAAATTCTAAAAAAAATTATTACACAATTTAAGAAAAAAAAAATACCGTTACGCATTATATATTTCTTAATGTAACCTTAAATATCCAAACAGAGCATTTAAAAGTCTTGGCTCGAATATTTAAGGTTACAAGAAAAATTGCATTATTTAATTTCAAATTGCTTTGAGTCGTCATTAATTTATTTATACATCTGAAATTTTATTCTGTTCTCCTTTCTTCTAAATAGAGATGGCGCAGGTGTTTTGCAGTAACTTTCCGGAATACTCAGAATTATACACGAGCCATTTTATTTGTTTTCACCGACCACCTGCACTATACGTACATAGAATAACAATTTTCTGAACATCGTATTATGTAAATTTAATGCATGTTTTGACAACTGAAAGGACATTTTCAAATTTCTGAAGGAAGCTGTATTTTAAATAATCAGTTTTTATTTGAGAAAAATAAGTCCATTAATTAATCTTTCAATCATTATTTCTTTTTATTTAGTATTAATGAAAATAACATTCACAAAAAAAAAGAAAGTATAGGTAAAAAAACGTTTGAATTTTTAATGGATGAGAAATTAATCCTTTTTATTTATTTATTTTCACTCAATTCTAATAAAGAAATGAAATTTCATATCTTTAGTCGGATATTTTGAAAGTAAGAAAATTAAATTTGCTTATTTCAGCTTTGAATATATACAGTTACTAAAAAAAGTTTTGGGACACTTGCCATGTATAACATGTAGAGTTATTTATAGAAATATTAATCACATTAAAACAAAAACAAAATTAATCAAGAAATGGTTTAACATTTGATATAAAGTATATAAATAACTTTTTTTTACTATTTTAAAATTACAGTTAAATCAAATCTTTTAAATATAATTTAAAAGCAAGCTGTAGTGAGTTGTCTAAGAAGTATTGAGACGATTTTGAAATGAGAAATTTAAGAAATATATAGCTCATCAATACAATTTCATTTATTAACACTTTTTTTACACATTAAGTATCAGCGGAAAAAGTTGCGTATGGAGCAATGGCGAGAAATAAAGATATTTCGGTGGATGTGCGAAATCTGCTAATAAATAATTGGAAAAATAGCACATCAGTTCATTGAATAGGACAAATCTTGAAGGTCAGTAAGTCTATTTTTAATATTATTCGCAGGTTCAAAGAAAACAAATAGTGTTGAAAACAAGCAAAGGTCATGGCGTCCAAGGACATTTAGTGAAAGTGAAGAGAGATGGATTGTGAGACACGTTCACATCAATACAAGAACTAGAGCAGTAAAACTGATTCTGAAACGAAATGTAGGTTCCGAAAATTGGTAAATCAGAAATGTTTCATACATAAACAGAAGCAAAGATAATCGAAAAGCTATACTGGCATTTGCTAAAAACTGCATAAAGCAGCAAACAGAATTTTGTGAAATGTCATTTTTTGGATGAAAGCAAATATAACATTTTCGGGTCGGATGGCAAGCAAAAAGATTGGAGCACAAGAAATACTATTGAGTTCAAAAAGTAACACCAATTTTCAATGTAAACTTCCCGGGAATATGGTATTTCAATTCCCCCCCCCCTTCTTTTTTAGGTTGTTGGCACTGTCCTTGACATCTGTGTGAAATTTGACGTCAAAATATTCACTAGTGCTTGAGTTACGCTTGGCTTTGTGAGACGCTACAACTGATTCCGGCGATTTTTGAAATGTCTGAATTAATTGAGCAAAGAGCTTGCATTCAATTTTGTTTGCGGAAACGTATAGAATGTTGCATAAGACATTCGGTGAGCATTCCTACATCGGAAAGAAATGTTTACAAGTGGTATAATCAATTCAAAGAAGGCAGAGAACGCGTTGAAGACGAAGAGCCCTCTGGTCAGCCACTAACCTCAACCGACGAAGCTCACGTCCGAAAAGATTTGGTGCTTGCAAACCATCGATTTACAATTAGAGACCATGCTGATGATGTTGGAATTTCAAAATTCCATTTTAAAAGATGTTTCAAGCCTCAAACGCGTCAAATTTCGATTGGTACCGAAAACCGTGAATGCGCTAGCTTACATTACATTGATTCTTCGTGACTTTTACACCGAAAATGAAACCCATATCGTTCCACAACCACCGTATTCACCTGATTTAGCATCATGCTACTTCTCGCTATTTCCTAAACTCAAAAGATCACTGCGGGGACACCATTTTGAGTCGATTGAAGAGATATTTCAAAAATCGCCGGAATCAGTTTTAGCGTCTCACAAAAACCAAGCGAAACTCAAGCACTAATGAATATTTTGACGTAAATTTTCATACAGATATCAAGGACAGTGCCAATAACCTAAAAAAGAAAAAAAATTAAAATACCATATGGCCGGGAAGTTTAAATTGAAAATTGGTCTTACTTTTTGGACACCGTAAGCATTGCATATCAAAATTAAATAGTATTAGTAACTGCATTAATATATGAATTTTGTTTGAGTTACCATGATTTTTCCTTTATCAAAAAGTGATATACTTTTTTGTTGATTCATCTGTATATTTAAGTTATATATCATGATAAGATGTTGTGAACTTGTAATGTGCACAATACTTAAAAAAAAAAAAAAAAAGAAGAAAATAAATAATTTATTTATAATTGAATAATCTAGATTACATTGCGATTATTTAAAAAAAAAAAAAAACTATCCTAATTACTCTCAAATGACTTTCTGTTTCAAGTTTTGCTAAGAATAGTGAAGAATTTGAGGGCTTCATTCGTCCAAATGTTTTGTCATTTATACTGAATACAGATTTTCAAAAATTATAGAATAACTAAATATCTTTTTAACAACAATAAAAGAAAGAAACTTTTTTATTCGAATAAAAACAATAATAATAACGACTTTTCTATCGAAGCATTCTCTCTCACTCAAACAGAATCAAATGCGGCTAACATAGTAGAGCATCGAATTAACAGGATACATTAATCAACGTAATTGCGAACAAACCCAACAGGCACAATCACAAGACAGCAGGTGGTGGATTTATTTATTACACCATACGTCGAACTTGGCCATAAAAGTTTTCGCTGGTATCATTCTTTTGTTGTTGATCGTAGTTTGCATGCACTTTTCCGGAAAGAATTCTTTTATTTTCCAGGAAATTGAAGTAATAATTTAGAAACATAGAAAATGTAAAAGCAAAATGAATGTAGAGATACCAACCTACATACGACATTTCAGTAGTGTTTTTAAACTTGCTAATAATGTGGGGGTTAAAGTAACAGATAAACACACCACTACCTTCCAATCGAAATGACCCTAACACTATCACAAAATGCATATTCGCAACTGCAATTGCGATTTATATCATTATCAAGTAATGCAGTAATTTTTGACATTGAAGAAGTTTTTGTTAAAATAAAGTTAATTTTGAGAACATCAGAGAGAATTTAGGAAATTTACAGTAATTGCATTAGCAATAGATATATATATAAATATATTGCAAATAAAATTTCAATTTTTCAAAATGTTCGAACAATTGATGTGAGAAATGTTCTTTATGCAAAAAATATATATGAGTTTTATTTATAGTGTTAAATAGCAATTGTAATGGGTCCGTTAAATTAAAACGATGAATGTGATTCTACTGTAACATATCTTCTAGTATACCACATACAGGGTGATTATAATTAAAACCCCACTTTCAAAATGCTGTAAAAAAAAGAATCACTCGTCACAATGAGTTCAAATTTAAACTGAAGATACGACATCAAAAAAAAATTCCAGAGAGTATTAATAGATGGCGCTGTACGTTGCATAAAGAAAGTGAATTCGGCTGCCTAATATTTTGAATCGAAATGACAACGTATTTAGCATAAGTTGCACATTAAACCAATTATAGAAACTCTACGTGCTTGAATGTTTCGGTTTTTTGACGGAAAAAATTACTTCTAAGTCATTCAACAGTTGTGGCACTGTTAGTGGAAAGCCCATTCACCACGGCAAGGTCATACCAAATTGGATGGAAAAAATCGGTGGAACTTTTTTGGAAACTTTTTTTTGATGCCATACCATTTACCCCTTCTTCAAGCATCTTCTGTTTAAATTTGAACACTTGTGAGGAGTTGTTCTTTTGTTACAGCATTTTGAAAGTAGACTCCAGAGTTTGAAAATAGTTTCCAGCTTCAATAAATAACATGGTTTTTTTTACTTTGGTAAATTTTATTAAGAAAAAACACTAAAAAACAAAAATTCACAAAGTCTATGGAAAACAGAAGAGTCTATAGAAGTCAGGAAACATAACAGCATTTAACACTAAACCATAAAGATTGTGGCACAACATAAAAACATTAACACTCAAAATCTTATCATTTCAGACTATAAAATGTCTAATATAATTCTATAATAAGCGATTTGATTGGATGACCGAATTCAACACCAGCAATGAGAGCAGTTTTTATATCACAACAAAATTCAAACATAAAATACCTAAAAAAAAACGCATAAACAAGTAAACAATTCACAAAAATTTAGATCCACGCTTTTCTTTCTCACAAACGCCAACATAATATATATTTTTGTACAAAACAAATGAAACAATGATTTTTCCCATGCAAACATGCTTTATAATAATTAATAAAGCAAAAATATTGGTATTATTTCTAACGCAACGCGTAATTAATACTAATAATGCGTAAATATTAGTATTAATATGAACAAACGTAATATTAAATTATTACAGCCATAACAAAACATTGATAAAAGGAACACATAAACATGTTTAATTCATTCAGTTATAGAAAAATAAAATAAGGTAAATATAAATTTTTTAAAAAATTAAGAATTTCAAGATTTACATTAATTTCAAGAATATTTTTTAAGAAATTATTATTTATCTGACATAAAAAATAATACTTTACAAGGTTCTCTTAAATATTATTTACTATATTTAAAAAATTAAAGACGATTTTGGAAAGTTTGAAGTTTCTGAAATTTATTTCATCGCTAATTTGCTAGAAAAAACTGCAGTTTTATTTAATTAAAAACTGTCGTTTTATATACATTGTAACCGTACTTCCTCCCACGCACTGCAAGAGCGTGGGAGGAAGTACGGGCTAGGAACTAGAGACCTGTGGGGTTCAGGAGAAATGATCAGTAGGCCTCGAGACTCTCAACCGGGTGGAAGTACTGCGCAACATGCCCTCCCACTGAGAAATGTTTAGTTTACAATTTCTCATCCCGAGAGAAAGTATATTTAGCACAACTCTGTGTATTTGTTGGTCTACAGACTCTCACCCGGAGAAGAAGTATATTACACGCATCCCGCGTGTACCTGAGTATCTTTATTTTCGGATTAGAAGTGGAATCCTTCCACAAATCTATAATATGTCTTTAAATGTGTTAAATATTGTCTGTCTATAATTGTATGTGAGTGGTGCTTGTGCATGTGTAAATAAAACTGTGTGTTCTCAAATCTGTGTCTCAATCCAATCATACCCAGTTACAATCCCGCTGCATAACCCGACAACACTACAATAGTATATAAAAAGAGTCTATATAAAGTAGAGAATAGTATTTTAAATACGACCTTTCAGTATTTTAGTTATACAGCACATAGCTTTTAATAAATGTAACATTTAAATTATTTTTACTTTCGCATTTTTTTTTATAAGTATTAAGCAAATACTAATAAAAGACAATTTTTGAAATTATAAGTTAAATTAGATTAATATATATTTTTTTTAATTAATTAATGTTCTTCTCGCAATTTTTCGTCATTTTTTACAAACGGTGTTTTAATACAAACTAAGACATTTTAAACAAGCAAATTATGAGATCAAAATATTTAAGTTGTTCAATAATCAATTGCCCAATAAAAAGAATGTAATCATAAATACATCAACTTTAGAAAAAATGAACCACATTTATCTGATATAATAATGAAGTGAAATTCACAACTGTTATAAAGAAACTATAAATTGAAGCCAAGTCTAATTGAGTATAAAAGCCAATTGATAATATTTGGGTCGAAAGTTTCAAATTACGAAATCAATCCATTTGTATTACACATTATATCTCACGTTAAAAGGACATCAAAGATACAAGCTAAAATATCTTTTCAATCGAAATTATTTCCCACCATTCCATTATAATGATACTTTTCAAACACTCATCTGAAAATAAAGTAACAGAAATTCAAAGAAAAAAAAATTTTTTTTTATCAATGTTTGAATAAAGAAAGTGCATTGACACGTTTACAATTGTATACTCAGAAAGTTTTAAAACTTTTGTTTATATGGTGTTTATAAAGTATTTTTCTTAAATAATGTATTATTTTTAACTTATTCAAAACAAAATCATAAAATGAAATCAAAGTTGCCGAATTTTTGTCTTCACTCACAAATAATTATGGTGGATTTTTTTTATTATTATTATCAGTAGTAGTACTATTTAAAGAAGCAACGCGAAATAAACGCTGTTAGTTGTATATAAAAATCCCTATTCAGTTTTGATATTCTCTATTTTATTTATAATAAAATCCCTAATCAGTAACATCTTTCAATGTATTTAAAACAGATTATTTTCAAATAAAAAATAGCAATGTTTTTTTTTTTTTTTTTTTTCTTTACATTTCTTCTACTATAAAAAAAAAATGTTCGGGATAAAATAATAAAAGTTTGGGATAAATAATTTTCAATAAAATTTTTTAGCTTTTTTATCTTTAGATTTGCTGCAAATCTAAAAATAAAAAAGCTATTTAAATTGAAAAAATTTCTTGTCGCTTCTCACGATAAATTTTCACAGTGCTAAATATTCTTTCACAATACCGAATTATGAGAAATCATTGAAATATTCAACATTAAAGCTGGTAATAACATATTTTTTACAATCATTATGGTCTAAAGCAGGGGTTAATATTTTTAACTATTAAGAGCCGTATTGTGGGGCCTGAATGGCCGAGTGGCTAGCACTCTAGCGCTCGGTATCACAGGTTTCGGGTTCGAATCCCGGCGGTGCCATGGTTGTTTGTAGTGATTCGGAATCCACTTTAAAAAGTAGGTCCCGGTCTAATAGGATCGTAGAGCGTTGCGTGGGCATTGTTACTCCGCGTCCGTGGCTTATATTCAAGTTACACGCGCCCCCTGGGTAATGCAAATTGAGTACGTCTGCGCAGCGCTTGCCTTAAGGCATTCAAGACCAAGCTGTCTAAGTGTTTGCCAGCTGCATTAGAAAGAAGAAAAAAAAGAGAGAGCCGTATTGTTACTTAACACACACAAAACTCTTCCGCACATTTTTATACATACATATTTCATTTACATTCAAGGCGAAAACTTCGTTTCGAGTAATTAGTAAACAGAGCCAGCTACAGCCAAGAATGCCAGATATCTAAGTACTGACAAATGACTATGCGCTGCAAGTAGTACTTCGCGGCGTTCCTAGCATTAAATACCAGAGTTAAAGAGTTTGCCCCTTGAAAACTATAGAAAATATAACAAAAACTCTTATGAAGTTGTCCAACATCGTCAATTTGGAAAATAAAAGAGACATGGTGGTAATGTATACGTTAAATAGATCCAAAAAACCAATGCGAGACTTTTTGTTTACATGCGAATAGTCTGCGCAAAAAAGAACTAAATTCTTTTATAGCGTATGCAAATGCAGCCTTCTCAAATAGAAAACGACCTACGCAAAAATAACGCATAACCTTGACGTTATATTTGCGAGGAAACAAAATGGGAGAGGAGTCTAAATGCAAGTAATGATCTGTTCCTTTTGTATTTTGAATAAAAGTTAATTTTTAGAGCTAATATAGTCTTGTTTGCAGACGCGAGTCTTTATCATACGTCAACGTGTTTATGGGGTCTTCATTTTAATGAACAACGGTCTTTTTATGGATAAGTCCAAGTTTAACTTGGAAAACAATAGCTGATGTTGCTTTCATCAAACATCCGTGAAATAGATTCGTATGGAGGTGGTAATATCTGTAAGTGGTTTGATTTGTCGCTCTACAGTCATTTTGTGCACACTTTGAGCTAATTAGACCGGACTACACTTTAACGTGGATTCCGAACCACTCTCAAACATCTATGCGAATGTCAGGATTCAAATTTGAAGCCTTCAGTACCAAAAGCCCAGAGCGCCAGCCAATTGGCCATCAGGTTGCTTATCTGTGAGTGGAATCGTACATCTTTTGAACAATTTAACCCCTGAAATCAAAATTGTTCAAGTCTATAGATATAGCATCATCATTGATACTTATGTGCGCCATTAGACCGGAACAATAGATGATACATTCATCCTACAAGACGACAACACAAAAACTCTGAAGTGTGAGAGCGAGTCCTGAAAATTTATCTTCGCAGCAAACATTTCGTCGCATGAAGAGGCCAACTCAATTTCCAGAACTGAATCCCTTTTACCATATTTGAAATGCTCTAGAGAGACATCTTGCTGCTCTCAATCCTCCTCTTCAGACCTTTGATAAGCTTAGAGCTTTGCAAGAACAATAGCTCTCCTTCCGATTAACCATATACACAGCACCATACATCGATGTATGTACTACATTGCTGTTCGTGGTGATCACACTCCATATTGAAAATATATTTTCTGAATCAAACTGACATAATCAATTTGTCAATTTCATATATTTGCTAACTTCTATAACATCATTTTGTTATTTTTACAAAAGAATATTTTTCTAAAAGTTAATGTTCTTCAAAACGTTTGAATAGAACGATGTTTAACTATTGAGTTGGACCTTTCTACTACGATTTATTTTACTAATTTACTGTTTATACGCTTTGTTTTGAACGTTTCAAAATAACATTTCAAGCAAGCCACAATTATATTTTTGTGTTGTATTTCTCTAATATTATTTTCAAAACAAAGCCTTTATTAATATTTAGTTAATTATATTTTTCAAAAAAAAAGAAAGATAATGGCATTAAGGGGCAAAATAAAATATAAAAAAAAACAGAAATAAATAATTGTTTGTGAACAAAAGGGGAAAAAAAATCATTTTTTTTTTCCAGGAAATTCTCGATCCCCCTCCCCCTTTCTATTTCTCTCTCTTTCTCTTTACTTAAAAACCTAGTGTCAACAACTAATTTTGATGCTTTGTTAATTTTGCAGGATGATTATAAAAGTTCCACTTTAAAAATGCTGTAAAAGGCATTCATCACAATGAGATCAAATTTGAACTGAAGATACTTGAAGAGGAGACGATATGGCATCAAAAAAAAAAAAGGTCCGAAGTATTAACATATGGCGCTGTAAGCGGCATAAAGAAAGTGAATTCGGCTGCTAGTGATATTTTTAATTGAAATTGCAACGTATTTGGCATGAGTTGCACAGCAAACCAACTGTAGTGTTCAATGTGCTTGAGTGTTTCGGTTTCTTGACCGAAAAAAGGACTTTCAAGTCATTCCAACAGTTGTGACACTATTAGTGGAAAGCCCATCCACCATGGCAAGGTCATATCAAATTGGATGGAAGAAACCAGTGGAAATTTTCCTTTGATGCCGCACCGTTCCCTCTTCTTCAAGTATCTTCAGTTCAAATTTGAACTCATTATGACGAGTGGTTCTTTTTTAATACGCTTTTATTAGTTTCACCTGTATGTTTGTATGTATGTATGTTTGTATATATGTAACTGACTTTTTTCCCTGGAGATCTGTTTCTCCTCATATACACTATTTAAGCTGCAAAGAAACATTTACAGGCATCTTTCTGAAAGAAAACAGTTGATTCTTTTTAATACGCTATTATATTAGTTTCGCCTGAATGTTTGTTTGTTTGTAACTGACTCTTTGGGTTCGATTTTGCCCTACTTTAAACGATCAGATTTAAGTTAAACGTTGTAGACTTATGAAGTGCCAACGACACTAAAATAGTTTGATAAGTTTATTATCTCATCATGATTAAGATCGCCAGGATTAGAGATTTTATTTTAACTTATGAAGAGCAATTTAACCCATGTAGAATGAAAGTATTCAGTAAAGACATTCAAACCTACGTGGGACAATGGATGACGCGCTTGACTGCGGATCAGGAGATTCCCTGTTCTAATCCTGGCTGGCTGGCCTTTAGAGTTAATCAAACTAAGTAAAAAATAAATGAATAGTTTAAAAAATAAATGAATAGTTTAAAAAAAACACTCTTTTAGAGTTAATCAAACTAAAAAGTAAAAAATAATTGTTAACATAAGAATAAAATGGCTGACGAGAAAATGAATGTCACTGTTCTAAAAGCGTGGGGTGCTCGATATCAATCGTTATAATTTTTCACTAGTTTCATTCTGAAATGCAGAGTTAGTTTTAAAATGCCATACAACGCACTCCACGCTTTTAGAACAGCGACATTCATTTTCTCGTCAGCCATTTTATTCTTATGTTAACAATTATTTTTTACTTTTTAATTTGATTAACTCTAAAAGCGTGTTTTTTTAAACTATTCATTTATTTTACAGCATTTTGAAAGTGGGACTTTAGTTATAATCACCCTGTACATAATATCCGGCACAAGTATCTTCTTCCGTGAAAAGGAAACAGATTTGGCGACCCATGCTATGGAATTAGGGGTAGGAAAACATTGCTTCCAGATAGACAAGCTAAGCTGTATTATTAGGTGCTTTCTTAAAGTGTTTTGATCAGCAATCAATTTTCAAATTTTTAATAAGAAAACAACATTGTACGTCTGTCCTCTGTGCTCGTCAGGTGAAGTCATGAACTTTTTACATTTGACAACATGCTTTGCACTTGATATTATGACTTTTAATTCTGACAACTTTACCAAGGCTAAATTTTATTGGGCTGCTAGAGTTCTTATGGCGGATGTCGCTACAGTTTGATGTAGGGAGGGGGGGGGAAACATTGTATGAAATCTATATTTTATTATGTAAATTTTATAAACCATCTTTGAAAAATAAAATGTGCAAATAATCACAAGAACTAAAAACTGAATAAAAGTACAGTCTAGAAGATAAATTGTACTAACATTGTAGAAGGAAAAAAAAAAATGTAATCTGCTGGACTATACAAGTTATCCATAAAAATTTAGAATTATATGAGCCCGACTCGTGGCTCAGTAGTAAAGAGCGCCGCTAGTGAGCAATAGGGCTGAGGTTCAATCCGCTGACGGCGTTGCTGTAGACACTGTTTCAAAAAACGAGGAGAATCGATGGCGTTTGTGATGTTCAGTATCCCCCTAAAAAAGTCCTCCCGGAAAGCACTGCCCTCTTTTCAGATATATGGAGCCAAGCCCGATTTTTATTTATGGGTGCTCCATCACAACAGAAGCTGCCCCCTTTCTCTCCACCCATGAATAGACTACTCATGGGGTATCCATCCCGCGGCAGGATACTGAGGAGTAGTCGCAGAACTATAAGTAAGGACAAAACGCATAACAAGCAATCTTAAAAAATAATCTATAGAATTACAAACGATTTTCTTTTTTCGAAAAATCTCATTTTCACTGTTAAATAATATTGTCTTTGCTTTCAACCAGAAGAACTTTTAGAAAAATTTTACATTATTTAATTATAAGCTCGTCAAAGACATTTAAATATTATATATAAAAAGCTCGTTAGAGAAATTTAAAATATTATATATGAATAAACTCACGAAAGTAACTTAAATAAACAAATGAGAATAGCTTGCAAAAGAAACGTTTAAAGAAATTAACCAATAAGAATAACTGAAAGTCGCGTCCAGGACAAGAACCCCCCTCCTAAAAACAATACCCATAAGTTTAAGGATAATAAAGGAAACAATAACATTAAATTAAAAAGATTAGCATGGACAAAAAGTTTAAAAAGGGTATATTTTACAAATTTTTTCGCAACTTTCACTTTTTAAAAAACACTGATATTATTATTCTCTGCTAAACCACAGCTTTAAAATCCTTTTTATGCAACTTTCGCGTAGAGATTGTAAGATATTCACTAGTCTGTAGACATTAACATAATCTAATCTCAATGAAACAAACTAAAAATATTATGGGGAGGGGGGAAGGGGTCAAAGTTTGCAAGTTGACGAGACTACGGGGTCAAAAGTTTATTTTATAATTTTATTCATGTAAAGTTTGTTTTGGAGCCTGATGGCCGAGTGACTAGAGCTCTGGCGCACGGTGCTATAGGTTTCGGGTTCGAATCCCAGCGGTGCCATGAATGTTTGTAGTGGTTCAGAATCCACTTTAAAACTGTAGGTCCCGGTCTAATATGAATATAGAGCATTGGACGTAGGGCTTACAACCCCACCCCGTAAAAAGAAAACATCTCCTGTCTCGAAATCTGCCAAGAGGCCAGACGGTCTTCGCCCACTATGGGGCTGTTGCGACAATTATGACGACGGTGAAAGTTTGTTTTACTACATAAAACTTGTGACATTTTGGAAGGAGGATTTGATTTCTTTTAAAAGTATTTCAGGTTGTTCATAACGGTTGGAAATTAATCACTGAAGAAGAGTACAGGGAAAAGAAAGCAAAATAAAAAAAGGGTTATTAAGAAATATTGAATTGCCATCCAAGAACAGTACAGCATTGTATGGTATTTAGGAGTAAGAATTTCTTAAGAAAAGGCAAACAAATACCGCTTTAACTTAAATTAACATCCTTCATTACTAACTATGCCAGCTGAATTGTACACAGAGATAAATGATAAATGACATATGAGGTCGAATAATGCTACTTCAATAATAACATACTCGGTTCCTCTTACGACGTTAATTAATAGAATTTTTCCACTTTGCTAAATTCTGTGTCATTCAATTTGCAAACTCATTGCCCCAAGCTTTTATACAAACATCCACACTACTTAGAACACTAATTAGAAAGGTCTCACACTGCATTTATGCTACATAACACCTGTCGAAATGATATTGAGACGGCATTGGATTCCTAGCTTCCGGGATCACATCTGAAACCAAGTGCTCTGTAAATCAGAATCAAGACAGCTTCGACCTTGACTCCCATGTTGCCATTCCGTACATAAAAATAGAAAGTGGAAGAGTCACGAGGAAGACCCTATTGTGTCTGAAGTAAACTGCCTCCGTTCCCAGCGTCATAAAGTGAAAAAGAGAAGACGCCTTAATATTAATGACACAAAATTTTGCATTGTACTTTTCGGCGTAAAAAGGAACATAAAAACAATGCGAGTATATGACATCGCACAGCCTTCTCACGGTTATGATCTGTTCAGAGGCATAAAGAGATATTTTATCGCTACATATTCTTCGAAAAGACAAATAATAAAAGCGATAAAACAAAGGGAATTAAAAATAAAAACCACAAAGAACTGCGAAATTGTTCAATTTTGAAATTATAGGTGGATGGATTTTTTGATCAACTGTAAATAAAATAGCTAGCCTGATAAAATGTCACGGGAAAAAAAAACTATTAATAGTTGTTTAATTCATTTATATGTTACACCTAATTTTTAATTTTTTGCGTAACTTTTATTATATGCATATATGGCTGAGTTTTTAAAATAAATTTGATTTTCCCATCAACTTCACTTCAGCCATTTCATTTTTACGTCAGTCACCAAGTGGGCTCCTTCTTCTCCTTAAAAAGATTGCGGCCTGATGGCCAATTGGCTAGCGCTCTGGCCTTTGGTACCACAGGCTACAGGTTCAAATCCTGGCGGTGGCATGGATGTTTGTGAGTAGTTCGCAATCCCCGTTAAACTTAGGTCCCGGTCTATTTAGCCTAAAGTGTGCACAAGATGACCATAGAACGACAAACCAAACCTTACCAGAATTAAATACATGCAATAAACGCGGTTAACAGAAAAAAATAAAACAATAATAAAATGAGTATGTTTTTTTCATGCATATTAATTATTAATAAAATATATTATAAAGAAAATGAATTCTGAAATTATGTATTCTATTGTGTTGTTATTAGTCCCCCTAGTGTAGGAAAGCCTACACCAGGTCCAAAGGCGACTGATCCATGACTAAGGAAAATATGCAGCTTCACTTTAGCGAGGAACCACGAGGGCTGAAGATTGACTAAACCTCAAGACAAAGCTCTACGATCCTATCAAACCAGGACCTACGGTTTAGAGTGTATTTCGAACCACTACAAACATACATGGTACCGCCGGGACTCGAATTCGAAACCTGTGGCACCGAGCGCCAGAGCGATAGACACTTGGCCATTCAGGCCCCTTTTGTTATTGTTGTTACTTCAAATGAGAAAAATTAAATTGTGACGAGTATTTAACAAAATAACGCTGATTTCATTTTTTTTTTTTATTTATATTGTTTTTTATTTAATTATTACAATTGTTTAAAATCATGATTCGCAAAGCTAACTTTTTTGCATATGGAATTAACGATTCAATAAGTCGCTTTACAAAATGAGAACAGGCTTTATTCAGAAAATTTTATATTTCTTTGGCGTCTTTAAATTTATCGCCAAGACTTTGGTCCAAAATCAAGGTTTTAAATGTCAAAATTTCGAAGCAATTTGTATCACAAAGATAAGGTCTGCGGATCCGTGGGTCATTTTCTAATACTAACAAGTAATATAAAACAATATTTTTTAAAGTCAATTCCTACTTTTTTTTCACTGTATTGCAGAAAGTCGTTTATAAATAATTTTCATTCATCTTTTTAAGTTTATCTGGCGCCATCTATTGGTAGATATATGCAACTTAAATCTAAAAAAAACTAAAATTAATTAATTAAATTTAATTACTGAATTAATATTTGAAAAAACTGTATCAACATCAAGTTTTATCCACTACAAGTTCAAGAAAAATGTATTTGAACTTGAGTGGATGTATAAAAAGTATTTTATGAACGATTGAAAATTTGAACAAGATATACATAGTGAGAGTGTGAGCTAATAGAAGGAATTGAAAAAAAAAGATATTGTAATGTCTAGGTATCTAAATAGTTCACTTACAAAAAAAAAGGAAGGAAAGAATAATTTCCAACTTTATTTAAAGAAAATATTCTACTATTACAAGAAAAAAAAAATGGATATATAAGCATTTCCTGCTTCCATTTTGATAACGTAGGCAAGAAATCTTGGAAATAAATCACTTTCGTGACTTTACAAATGAAAAGATTATTATTAATATAATAAAAATATCTGCAAGGTAAAACAAAAAAGTATAGCTTTTTTTCTTTTAAAGTATTCTAAAAATGAATTCTCTTTCTCTCAAAAAGAGTGAAACGCTGGCATTAAAATTAATAAATTAATAATATATAAATCTTTTTTTTAAAAATTGCGAATATTCTTGAATGCATCTAGAAATCTCCAAAAATATTTAGAGAGCAATTAGGCCTATTTGTTTAATCAGGAAAAAACAAAATAATAATTGAAGGATAGATAAAACCAGACACTGGCAGATTCTTGTAAATGATAAATGATGTATTTTACCACTGTCACGCATATACCTTAGTTGGTATCGGGAAAGCAAGCTTGAGAAGGAAAAGGAATTTACTTTCCTGTATTCTGTTTGAATAAACTTTTCAGATCCTCTATTATAAGTTGCATTCCCTTGATAGTTAATACCTCTACAAAATTTACACTCACACATAAAAACTAAAATAATTAAATAATGCATATTTATGCAATATTTTTGTCGCTTTCAAGATGAATTTTTATTCCTAGTCAGCTATTTTTAAAGATATTTGTTTCACTACAGTTCAGTTATATTTAGGTATAAAGCTATAAGTATACATATTAAGCGATTATCTTATAGTCAATGGTTTCCATCAGTTAAAAAAAAAACATAAAGCACTAATTTTCATATACAAAAGTTGTGTGGTTGAAAAAAAGGCTAAAATAATCTGCAGGTATAACAAATAGATGTTACTGATCGGTTAATGATTATGCAAATCTTTTGAACCACATGATAGGAATGGAGGTCATGTAAGAAAATAAAAGCTAAAGAATGAAAATGTGTTTTTTTATATATATTATTGATATAGAAAATGATACGAATCATAGAAGACAACGACTAGGCGACTTTGGCAGAAGGTCAAAGCTAATGAGTGAGATTACTAATGAATTAGGAATTGGCAAAAGCGCCGTTCGACAGCTTGAAAAAAATTTCTGAAACAGTAACAGTATACGTTTAATTCACGCAAAACCTCAAATAAAAACTTTTATAAACAGATAACGGTCAAAAGTAATCCTCATATAGCTACTGAAAATTGGCACGAAACATACAAACACAGACACAATATCATACCAATGGGTGGCCCGGAAATTAAACCAATGTGTGTATATATATATATATATAGAAGTCAGTTAGATGTGTTCCTTTGAGCATTTCCAACAAAGTGGAAATACTAGTGGCCAACTGAACCGATCAGCAGTGGGCAAATGTACTGTTCACAGATTAAAGCATGTTTTGTTAATTATCTGAATAAAGGCGCTACTACGTCTAGAGTGAGCTAAAACTTCCCATACTCCTGCCAACATCTTACATTAATCATTACATAGATAATGAATGGGATTATGGTCTGAGAGTATAAAATTTTGAACGGAAGAACGGAATTTCACCTTTTAGGAATGAAAATTATGAATGCACCAATTTATAGCCAGGATATTATGGTACTCAATTTTGTGGTACTTCTTCACATTCTTTATACATAAGAATGCTCTCTTTTATAGTGGGCAGATGTTGACTATTTTCTGGAAAGCAAATGTGGCCTACATGCTAAACTTATCTCAAACCCATACATTCTGTTTGAGATGTAATAAAGAGATGCATAGCAGAGTTAATCCACCACTAACTGGAAGAAAATGAATCAGTGTAGGCACTTAAACAGGAGAGGCAAAGTTTGCCTCAAAATCTTCTTGATAATCTGGTACATAAATTCTTCTGTTTATGCATTGGAATGAGAGGCGGAAACACACCTTCAGACACATAGGTTTTAGAAAATCTGTAGTCAAAATAGTATGATCATTTACCAAGACTATAAATAAGCTTATACATTCTGATTTTGTAATCTATATTCCTTATATATTCCAATAAAACTGTCCTTTTGTCACATAATATTTTTTAAATGCTTTTGTTAACATTTTATATTAATTCCTTTATTAGAATAAATCTTTCACAACTTGGTTTGCTTTATTGAAAATTTCTCCCCACAAAAAATAAATTTTTGGATACAGTATAAAACAAGGAAAAATATAAAATTCATTCATAATAGATAAAGAAACAAAACTAAATGAATTATTCAAGGAAACTCTAAAATTAGATAATACATAAGAAAGTATCAAATAAATATTTGAAAAATAAAGAAACTTTTGATGGTGTTTAATAGTCAAAATTTAGAAATCTTCTGCTTGTTATTATTTAATAAAAATAAAAATATCTACCAATAAAAAATGCCTACAGAAATTCAAAATAATTTTTTAAGGTATTATTATAAAATATATATATATTCATTTATTCATTAGAACCAGAAATATATATATTTCATAAACCATTTCATTAGAACCAGAAAAAATTCATGTATTAATATTTATGTAATAGTTTGTACCGATTAATTTAAACAATAGGAGAAATTTTGATTAAAATATTTATTTTTTTCCCCTGTAACAAATTAAAATACAAACTATAATACATTCATTTTTATGTTTAAGGACATATTTAAAATAAATAGTAACTTAAAATTTTAAAAAGTATGAATATATTTTATAGTGAAAAAATACAACAATCTGTAACTAAGAATACATTTCTCATTCATTATTCTTTACCTTAATAACTCAGAATTACAGCAAAATTACACCAAAAAAAATGCCATATTAATAGATAGAAAATTTAGAAATACAAAGATAACTTACAGATGCAATATGTAGTTTAAATTATGTTTGCCTAATGAACAGGTGCAAAACACCACTAATGTCAATACTGCATTCCACAGAGGTAATATTTTATTCATAGAATAATTGAAATGTGAAAATATATTTTCTTACTTATCATACACATGATAAAATTATTGTAGTAAAAAAATGTATAATTGTCAGTTGAGCAACAGGAAAAATCAATTACTGATGTAGAAAAGTTTATTTCGTTTAAGCTAAACTACAAGCTTATCAACACAATAAAATACTCAAACAATGCTAATCTTCCACTTGTGTGAAATGGTCATCAATTAAATTTTTTGACAGTTAACATAAAGATGGTTTTAAGATTCCATTAAAAATCAAGATAAGCATATATTGTTATATCTAAAATGTCCTTCAAATTGAAATTATCAATAAAATATATAAGCTTGGATCATACAAAAGTTTTGTTTAAATACTCTAAAAAGAGAAATCAAAATTTTTAAAAGAAGATAGAATTATTACTTTTAGGCAGACAAATGAATTATTTAATGTTGTTTTTTTAAATTTGCAAAATTTGGATCTATGAAAATTATCTTTATAAAGAAAATTTTTGATACAATGTTGAATATTTCCTGTACATAAAGGTGCAATTGTAAAATAAGAAAAAAATTTAAAACAAAGAAATTAAGATAAATATCTTCTACTTAACAAATTATTATACATTTAAGTTGAGATTAAATTTTTAAATTTTCTGTTAATACTTAAAGAACATATTAGAACTAGAATAGATATAAGAAAAACCTCAATGAGCAAATGACTGCCAAGCAATTTAAATAAAAGTTTTATCAAGATTATAAAGTAATTTTAACACTCAAATTATCTTTGGATTAAACGGGGTTTCTAATTTACTTAAAGATCTTAATTAGCACTACAATTTCAAAATAGCTGTAGCAAATAAAATTTTTTAAAAGCTTATTCAAAACAAAAATATATTTTTTTTTAATTATTTACAGCAGGCAATTTAGATTTAGTATATTTAGCAATTACTAATGCATCAATTTTTAAAGAATTTAATTAATGATTGATAATTAAAATTAAGAATAGATTGGCAACTTGGCTAAATAAAAATGTGTACCAAAAGTAAAAAACACTTAAAAAAGTCATGAAATCAAAAAATATTCTTCTAAAGAGTTATATTCATAAAAATCTGAAGATCAATAAAATTTTTTTGCAAAAAACAAAAAAATTAATCTTTAACTTTAAATATGGATTTATAAAATATGCAAAATAGCAAATTAAAACATTTTTAATGATACTTCTGTGATTGTCATTTTATCTAATTTGTTCTTTCTTTATCAATGAAGTGCTAATTGTGAAGATATATGATTTATTATTAAATGAAAAAATTTCAGATGTGAGTACAAAAGTACAAAAGTGAGAAAATAATATTTTAATTTGATTATACAGTAAATTAAAACTACATGAAAAATACTTCAATCGTTGCAACTCATGTAAAAAAGAATTTTATAAACACAATCTAGCTTTAATTAAATGAATAACAAATTAATAATTTAAAATAATTTTTCATAGAACCTAAGAAATTGTTACATACTTGCCTACGCATTTTTTTTTTCTCCCCTTAACAAAATGATTGATTAAAAAATAATAAACTGGTAAGTTACAAAAAAAAAAAAAAAAAAAAAAAAAAATTATACACTAAAAACTTCATTGATTTAAAAAATACATGTCAATGTGTAAGTAGAGTATATTAGATATCTCATAGCAATTAATTTTTTTTTCCAAAAAAATTTGTTATCTCCTTTTCAATATTTTATAATTAAACAATTGGATTTTAAATACATTATAATAGAGATAATCGATTTTAAAAAATTTGATATCTAGTTACAATATTGTCATTTTTCTTAATTTTAAATAACATTATAAATCTATATAATCAACGGTAAAACAGTAAAGACATTTTAACATAAACACCAATATTGAGTTAAATGTCTAGAAATTTCCTTGCGTTTTTCTCTACAAAAAAAATCGTAAAGGAAACAATATCTCAAAACGATATATCTCTACTGTAAATAAAATCATCGCTTTACAAAGAAAAGAGACTATCTAAAAGAACTGTCAATTTAACACTTCTTATCAAAACAAACAATAAACGATGAAGATTTTATCGTAAAACATTGTTGACTGTTATCAAATTATAAACAAGATAAGCTGTTAGCATTTAATCACTCACCAGTGAGAAAAGATAAAATGCGCTTAATCAAGACACCAGCTGGCCTTTCAAATTGTAACGCTGATTAAAAGGAGTTTGCAGAATTTATTAATTTGCCGAATGAAATGTCAACAACAGCACATGTTCCAAAGCCGACTGAAAGATATATATTATGATGAGCGCGCATTTCGTTTAACAGTTCCAAAACTTTAGAATATACTATAGAGAGTACATTGCTTTCATCACTTTTCTTTTAAATAGTTCAAATAGTACACACTAGAGTGAACGCTGAAAAAAAATACATCTTCTACTTATAATAAAAGAGTGCAAATTTATAATAAAATAGGAGATATAAACTCAGTTTTTGGAAAAAATTTAAATAAATTTTTCTCTTGCAATCTAAATATTTTTTTTTTTTGTACGATAATAAAATAAAAATACATAAATTGTAGTGGCTGGCAATAACTAAAATAAATTTTCCCCAAGCAATCAAAGCGCTATCAGCGAATCAAAAAGCAGATGTATCATCAAAAAGGAGTATGTGAGGTCGAAGGATTATTTGAATTTAGTTTTGAAATGCTTGATTTTCTTTCAATAAGTATTATTAGTTTGTAAATAACATTAAAAGCATTTTTTTTTTTTTTGCTTTATTTATAAATATGAAATCTTAATTTTATTAAAAATTGTAGAAGATTCATCTTTTTTTTTGGCTCATTTCTGATATGAATGAATTCCTGAAAGAAAACATTGTCATCGTTTAAAGTTCTGAGCAGAAAAAGAAACGCGTTATGTATCCATGATCTTGAAAATAAATTCAATTTAAAAAAAGAATTATTGTAATTGACCAATGTAATTCCTTGAGAAAATTATCTGAATAATCAAAAAAAGTATAAACTACTTAAAGCAACATGTTTTATTTATTTATCTTATTTTTGCGTTGAATTCACTTCATGCAAATTATTTTGCCTCCTGAACTGTGATTTGGCTAGATATTCGTATTAAATTAAATTATTAAACAGTCATTTTAACAACTATTGATCTATAAGTTTTTTTTTTTTTTTTTTTTTTTTAACTGGGAACTAAAATAAGTAAGCATTTTATTACTTTAATATTATTATATATGTGCAAAACATTGTCTTGCATTTTTTTTTTTTTTTCCATCACTTCAAAATTTAACTGTTATATCTTCACTTCTAAAGTAAAGTTGCATTTATAAATCTTAACTTTTTTTTTTTTTTTATCTAGTAATTCTACATTTAATTTTTGCATCTATGATAATTGAAATGCTTATTTAATTTCCTTGCCATTTGAGTTACTCTTCTGATGATTAATATTTATCCAAACTTTTTAAAAAAGGCTGTTAACCATTCTTCTTCAATTTGTTATTATACTGTTATTCTTTGACATATTATAATGAATGCCTAAGACTTATTGTTATGTAATTTTTTCAAATTTATTAATTAACCTAATAGGGACCTGTTCATTATCCTTACTCTTTTTAAACAGGAAAATATTTATTTGCCACATTTTATTTTGTAAAGATTAAGTTTAGAAGTAATAGATTAAAAAGTTTTTATTTTGTAAAGCCACAGTGCATCTTGAATAGAAGATGCTAGTTACTAAGAAACATTTTTTTCTTTGGATAATGGAAAAATTTAACTATCGGTCTCTTTTCACAGGAATTTAAATTGTGGAATTTTTTATTCACATTTAAAACATTTACTTTAAGATAGAAATTAGACTATAATAAATTTTCTTGTATAGTTTGTATTTAAAATTGCTTAAAATTTATTTTCAATTATAATAGACATCATATTAACATTTTCAGCTCAAACAACATTCACAAATTTTCTGCTAAATATTTTCTGTCAAAAAAAACTTGGTTTGTGTGCTGCCATCAATTGCTGGCATGCAACTAATATGCAAGTAAATACAATCATACCATAAGAAATCTTATCCTTTGTAGAAAAGTCTCCTATGTTTCTGAATTTAATATAATCTCAATTGTTCACTATATATTGATAATATAATGGACCACTTTATTTAATTCTTTAAATATAACTTGCAGCAGTCAGCTAAAATTTAGATTATTAGCAACAAATGTAGTTTTTATCATAATGATCCTAAACAATAATCTATGTCAATATTCATCTTTGGTGGCTTTATAACTACCTTACAATTTAAAAAAAAGCATAGCAAATACAATCTTAAATATGTTCTATAGAATATATTTGGACAGAATTAGGGAACACAAGCTGAAAAAAAGGGTTGCAAAAAAGTAGAGCAATTTTGCTACAGAAATTACAAAAATAACTTAGTGAATTCAATAATAAATCATTTAAATGCTGTTGTGAATTCTAAAGAATATTGTAAAAAATATTGCAACATTTTCTGACTTTTTTTTAAAACGTGTCGATTTTCTATGGTTTTTTTATATGTTTTAGTTACTGATTTTTATGAGATAGTTTATTATTTAAATAAGTTATTTTTTAAGTTTTATTAATACTAGCACTATTTTAAAATGTTTTTCAATAATATTCATCATAAGCTATAGGGCTTTTTTTTATATAAAATCTGTATAATAATTTTTTATAAATTCTCTCCCTTCTATAATGGAAGCCACTGTAACTGAAAATTATTCTAAAAACTGATTATTTTTTTCACTATCTAACTCTGACATATAATATTTGCCAATTTTATTGAGAATTATCATTGTTGTAACAGGTGCAATAATTTAATTTCTTTATTTAAACTTTTTTAAATATGTTTAATTATTCATACCTAATTGATTTATTAAAAAATTATCTCTTGGCTTTATCATTGAACATTTTAGTAAATGTAAAATTACAATTTATTTGGTTACTTCAGACCATTATCAAGATAATATGTAGAAATAAAATGATTAAACTACATATATTTTGAATAAAATCTTATGAATTGTGTAAGATTTTTTTTTTTTTTTTTTTTTTTTTGTTGCTGTTTTATTAATTTATTACAAATATTAATTATGATACTCCTCTCTCATAAAAAATTAAAATATATTTCTTCTTATCACATTAAAACTGCCTTTATTGGATAACTATTATGTTGTCACCTAAAAATGTTCAAGTGTCAAGCTAAAAATTTTCTTTTGTAAAGAATTATATTGGGCAATTTTTTTACACAAATTATGAAATTTTGAATTAAATGTTATGTTAAGCATTTTTTTTTTTTCCAAAAATTTTCTTTGTTTGCTGGTATTTGTTTTTAATTAAGTTTACCAAAATGAAAAATATAGCATTTCATTGAAATGGAGAAGCATCTGTAAAATTCTGTATAGAGAGTAACAAAATTGTGTGTATGCATGTACACATTTTACTTAGAAATCCGATATTTTACTGGCTTTACTTTTTTATTTATTTATTTTTTTCATCTGGTGAATAACAGGGAATCATGATAAGAATTTAAATAAAATTAATTTTAATCCAATATAATTATTATAATGCATTAATAAAATTAATTTGAATACCATGTTAACTAATAAGCACAAATAAGAATAACAAATTAGTCAAACAGAATAAGAACAATTAGTCTAACTTTTTTGGGATAATATTTTCAAACGTTTTGAAACAGAAAAGACAAAGTTAAATTATATATTGTGGATGAATGACTTATTTATAGATGTTTTACTTTCAGATATGAGGAAATTATATTCTAATAAACGTGATTAGAAAGTATTTTTAAAAACTTCGCAATATAGTTAATATGTTCAATTTTTTCAAGCTCTGACCAATGTAAAATATTTGCGAGTTATATATAATATAAACAATGAATTTACTAATATTTTCATAATAAGCAATAGTATATTTAAACAAAATGTATAAAAAAAAGACATACAACCTCTAATCCAACACCATTGCCACCTAGAAACATATATTGTATAAAGTGATTAGGTCAAGCAATATTTGGAGGTCTCTTTTAATTATAAATTATGAACTGATACCTCTCAAAGTTGTATGATTTCTGCCATACATCTTTATCAATGAAATCTATAAAGACATTAAAATTATTTTGGCCTGTATGCTGATGATGCTACCATTCTTGTTAAAAACAAGATTACAAACTTTCTGGCTTTTGCCTATCAATAAACATCAAGCTGGAATTAATGATTGGTTTTCAAAATGGAAAACTGCATGCATGTCTCCAAAACTAAAGCAGTTTACTTTTCCAAGGGAAATAAAACGGGGAAAACAAATATTTTCTTATAAAATAGCCTCATTCCTTGGAATAGCATGTTTGAGTCTAATCTAGCCTCAAGTTAAATATTTAGGAGTTATTCTGGATCAACATCTCTTCTGGAAATCACATTTTCGGCTTATCAAACAAAAGTTCAGAAACAACACGCGAAAGATCTATCGCCTTATTAACAGACACTCGAAGATAAGCAGAACGAATACACTTATTGGCATATTTTTCAGAAATTAAAAAGTTTAACTTAGGATTGCAATTTTATTATTTTGTTTTTTCTGATAAAATCGAGTCTATAATCAAGAAATTGGATTTGGGAAATTTTATATCAAAAAGGGCAGCGTAAAAAGATCTGTAAGCGAGCAGACATTTTCAAAAATAATAAAATAGCTCTCTTTTTATTGATTTATATATCCTTCAGACAGTTTTTATATAAATCCAAATAATGAACATAACTGGATTTCAAATCCACTCGACGAATTGTGCTTTCAACAAGCTGAAGGATTATCAGTTTCTAAAAAGAATTTTTTTTTTTTTTTTTTTTTTTTTTAAACTTCGGTGCGGTAGTGAAAGAAAATTATCAAGAAATCATTTGTAAAACCATGAAATATTTATTGACTTGAACGAACGCAGTTTTTCGAAACTGATGGAAAATAAATAATTTTCACTAGACGTAAATGAAATCTTAGCATCAAGAAGGAGTGGTGATAGATAAACGAAATTTGAGAGACGTGCGCTCGCATCTAAAAGATGACGTCTATTCAAATTTCTTGCAAGACGAGTAAATGGAGTCCTAGTAGCGCCACTATGAATATGAAAATCCCACTTGTTATAAATATGTGATACAAACTTCATGAACGGTATTTACCTTCCAGACTAGGAATTCTGTCAGGAATGCCTTTAAAGAGACGAAATAGCTGTATCACAAGCTTGCTGAGTTTGAAGAAGATCGTGTTTAATAGGGCTATGAGAAGGTGGATTTCATTATTTTTGGGAGCAATGGTCACAAGAAGATATTGTTTCAACAAGACCGGAATCTAGCCGCCCACGGATCTCGGTCTTGAAATAGTGCCACGGATACACCACATTTTCTATGACTGAGAGGACCGGCCACCATAATTGC
Source organism: Caerostris darwini (assembly GCA_021605075.1). NCBI lineage: Eukaryota > Metazoa > Arthropoda > Arachnida > Araneae > Araneidae > Caerostris > Caerostris darwini. The sequence goes on along the minus strand of BPLQ01013699.1, from coordinate 445,930 downwards.
TGCGTAGTAGCGCCTCATACTACATCTGCAGTGAAAATTCGAATTTCGTTGGCATAAGTGTGTTTCACCGAACGTTAAACCGATTATTTGAGTGACATCTCTGAGGTAGTTGCCCTGTAGAGTTCATTCTATTAACTCTAAATCACCGTCATCTGTTACTTCGTTGATGTCAATAGAGATCTATGTGGAGATCTTTGTGTTCTCAGATGAAAAGCATTTCCGTCTTCTTAGAAGGAGACCAAGTAAGAGCATGGAGTCAATTTGTCTGCTTTGTAAACACAATGGACTTACACCTATGACAGCAGGAGCACTTTCATCCTTCGCAACCTGACAGCAAATTTGTAAGTCAGATTGAAGATTGTACCGGCAGTGTTGCAATGTTTGATAATTTTTTCCATTGGGCGTTTTTTTTCCCAACAGTATAATGCACTTCCCATATTGCTGCTGTATCGACATGTTTCCTTAGATATAACAGGCAATATCGTTAATTTATGAAAATTTGGCAAATATATTGTGGGAAAAAGAACTGATTAACAAATATTATTTTCTACGATGGTATTTCTATCAAACAGTCCAGCATGTTTTTTTCTCTTCTATTTCCTTACCGTTTTTGACTACAAATCCTGCATTTAAATAGATAAAAGTGATAACACTGTTGCATGAGAAAAAAATAAACTTTGATTGACCATATCTTCTATGTTGAGGGAATATAGATATATTTTCTCACTTCTATAACTGATCTTAAAATTTTTTTGTATGAGTGATTCTTTAGCAATAAACTCATACTCAAAAAGTAAACAAGGATATCATTACATTTACCAAATACAAAAAAAAAAAAAAAAAATTCCTGTTAATCTGTCCTACACAAAATATTCCATATATTATTATTATCTATAAATGCCGAGAAAATTAAAGTATTTAATTATTAATTTAAATATTATAATATTAAGCTTATTCTTGGTGAAATAATTAGATGAAAACTGCAACTTTTCATGTCATATACGATAATGGTTTATTTATTTGATTTTTTTTAATATTTTGGATTTATATTTTTTTTAATAATGGGGGATTTTTATTTACTTAAATTGATTTTTTATTTGAATTTGATCGATTTCATTGCATATAAAATTTATTTCATTGTGTAAAAATTTAAGATGATTGAAATAAGTAAGATTGTCTGAATATTTTTCAATTGATATTTTCTGAATTCTAATTGTTTAGGCTGCATTGCTATTTTTTAATAAAACTTAAAGTAATAAATGTTGCTTACTCATATATACTCTAATAGCTTATTCTCTTTTTAATTATTAAAAAATAATGAGTAAAAAATTTTTATATTTTTCGTTAATTTTATTTTTTTTGTCATGTTCCATGTTCATGTTAGTCCTGTTCCATATTTCACACTCTTATTGTAGTTTATTATGATTATGATTGTGTTGCTTTTATTTATTTACTAGTAACGTAAATAAAAAAATAGCAAACAATTATATTTAAAGTATAAATTTATGGTAAATTGTAGGAAATAATTATTACTGTTTCATTGAAAAAAAGGTAAAAATCTCTCTATCGTAAGGCAAAAAGAATTCGTAATTATTACCAAGGGATGAATTTGTGCAAGTCAATCATGATAAATTTCAAGTCAGTATTTAAAATTTATTTTAAAATAGGCGAAGTGATTAAGAGGATCCTACCATCCAGGAACGGAATAAGTCTCTTTAGAATCCTAGACATTTTCTTCTTACCTGGCCCCTTCACACTCCCACAAGAAATAAAGCACATGAAAAATATAAAGAAACAAATCAAACAAAAACTAAAACAAATCTTAAATTTTGGTTAATAAAAAAATATTTATTATACAACAATAAATTTTAATTTTTTTAGAAATGTTTGAACAGTTTGTTTATAAATTAAATTTTTTTAAAAATTTATTTAATTAAATGTCTAACAAAAGTTATTATACAATGACAAAACTACCTTAAAATATTAATTACTTAATTTAACCTTTTTGGTTAATATTTAAATAATATAATATTTTCATATATTTAAAAAAATTCTAAATTGTTGGGACTCTTACTTTCAATAAAAATCTTTCCTTTACATTTTAAATACTTACAATAACCATATAAAAAAATAATATTTTTTTTAAAATTCATAGGATGTGAAGAATACATTTAGCTAATATTATTCTTATTACTATAAAAAAAATTATTAATTGTCGGAAAAATTACTCTCAATAAGAAGAAACATGAAAACACATTTTCTTTAGATTTTAAAATTTCACAATCTAATATATAAAATTCTCTTGTCACAGTGTTTGTTTCCAAACTCCTCCGAAACGGCTTGACCTTATGAAAATTGTTGTGAATATTTGATAGGTCGTAAACTATTTTTAAACCCCTAAGGGATAATGGTGGCCCACCCCGAATGGCATAATATTGGCGAATGATGGCACAACACAATGACAACAATGCGAATACAATGCAATGAACAATACTATGAACTCAACAATACGAATGACTCAATAATGGCGGGCAATCATTTACTAAAACTATCAGTAACGTAGGCATTGAGATTGACAATGGTTGGGTTGTACCATATTCACTCTGCTGAGCAAAACGTTCAATGCTCATATTAATGTTGAGTTCTGCAGTTCGGTGAAGAGCATCAAATATATTTGCAAGTATGTGAATAAAGGAAGTAATATGGCTGTATTTAGAATTGAAAATACTAATATGAATGCTCCTCCATTGAATAACAACGATGAAATAACGAACTACCAAAATGGCCGGTACATCAGCTCCAATGAAGCTGTCTGGCGTATCTTCGGTTTCCCAATTCATGAACGGGATCCAGCAGTTATCCATTTACACTCATGTCCATAAATTAAGGATAATGAAGTTCAGGCAAAGAAAGAGACAGAAGCAAAACAAATTTGACTTATTTGTAAAGTCTATTTATTAAACAAAAGGTAAAGAGCAAAAAAGATGCTATATGTTTCACATAATTAATAAAAATTGCAATTTTTACTCCCTGGAGCAACCATCCTTCACCCCCGTAACGGTGTCGTTCAATGGTGTTCTCTTGGTGGTAACGGGTACCTGGCGCTCTCCACATGAAAGTCCGGCGAGAATCACACTGCAAACTAAACCTGGACTCGTCGGAAAACATCACACAAGACCACTGTTGCGGTGTCCACAATGCATGCTCTCTACTCCAGGTTAATCGCAGGCGACAGTGAGTTGCGGTAAGTGGAACACATCTGACAGGCCTACGAGCATAAAGACCAATGTGCCCTAAGCGTCTGTACATGGTCTGCTTTGAAACTGTCGTACCGGTAGCTGACGAGACAGGTCTGATGCTGTGCTCCGTCTGTTTCTTTTGGCAGTAACTGCTAAATACCGGTCCTCATTCGGCGTTGTAACTCGGGGGCGACCTGTGCTGTAACATCTACTCACATTACCATCATCTCGGAATCGTTGCCAAAGCGTTGAGATGACACTCTGGGCGATTCCAAGTTCCTCGGATTCTTCCAGCTGGGTACGTCCACATTCCAGTCGTCCGATAATTCCACCACGTAAAAAATCACCCAAATGCTTTCTTTGTGCCATAACTATGTGGTTATTGCACTGAAAGGCTTTTAAAGCGCTTTTGAACAATTTTACTTCTCTGCCACTATTCTTCATATACCCCTCTCTTACACTCTCGTCATTGTGACGTACTATCCGCGCCATCTGGTGGTTTCCTGTAATTTGCATATTCTTCTTCAAGATGTGTGGGATAATTCTACAGGTGAAATTTTTATTTTAGAGTTCAATTTCTGTGTGATTCTGAATTATCTTTAATTTGTGGACATGAGTGTAGTTGTCGATCTTGAAAACGGCCAGCGCGTATTTTTCACTAATGAGACAGAGCTTGATCATGTTATAAATCCACCAAAAACTACACTCACCGAATTTTTTAATCGTGCGGATCGAATTCGTGCATTTAATTGCATGTTTGTGCATGCATGATCGTGTTTAATCGATCGTGCATTTTAATTGTGTAATCATTCGGATGCTTTTGGTGCTTTCGCACAAACACTACTCTATTCAGAAGTACCACGCTATTTTACGTGAACTCAATCAAAAAAAATGAATGCCCCGCAAGCAAGGCACATCAGTTGATGCATACCCTGGTTTATTCACATCAAACAATTTGGGTCGTTTATATACAGTCAATCGAAGCCAGACTGAGTGCTTTTATCTGCGACTGTTGTTGGTTAATGTCCCCGGCCCATTGTCATTTTAAGATATACGTAAAGTAAATGGACAACAGTATCCAACGTATAAAGATGCATGCCTTGCACTAGACTTGCTAGAAGACGACAATCATTGGGACAGTATGCTTACTGAAGCAGCATTAAGCTGTACAGGGACACAAATTCGTCTACTATTCCCTATAGTGTTGACTACATGTTTCCCGGCTCGAGCACAAACGTTGTGGGATAATCACAAAGATTCAATGACCGAAGATATATTCATCGACATCAGGTGCAAGGATCTAACTATATCATTCAGCGACGCAGTGTACGATGAAGCATTGATTGCTATCGAGGATCTTTGCATTGTCATTGCCATTGCCAATTTACAAATCAGTCATTTTGGTATGAGTTCACCAAATCGAAGTGCATCTGATTTAATCAACACTGATATGAATCGTGAACTGCAGTACAATACTGTAGAAATGGCAGCGATTGTTACTCGCAATGTCCCACTACTGACTGATGAACAAAAGCCCATTTACGACCGCATTATGCTGGCAGTTTCGGCAGGACAAGGGGGATTCTTTTTTTTTTTTGGATGAACTAGGTGGAACTGGGAAAACATTTCTCATTTCGCTACTTCTTGCCGAGATACGATCAAAAAAGGACATCGCATTGGCCGTTGCATTATCTGGGATTGCAGCTACTTTATTAGATGAAGGCAGAACAGCTCATTCAGCATTTAAGCTGCCACTGAATATTCAAAATAACACAGATGCAGTGTGCAATATAAAAAAACCATCGTCCATGGCCACAGTGCTGAAACAGTGTAAAATTATCCTCTGGGAGGAATGCACTATGGCACACAAACATTCGCTTGAGGCATTGAACAGGACATTGAAGGATATAAAAAACAACGACAAACTCTTTGGGGCTCTCTTTTACTCCTTTCAGGTGATTTCAGGCAAACACTTCCTGTCATTCCACGTTCAATGTACGCTGATGAGATCAACGCTTGCTGAAAATCATCGTCGCTGTGGCGTAATGTTGAAAAATTACAACTAAAAGTAAACATGCGAGTTCAAATGCTTCAAGATCCATCCGCTGAAACATTCTCAAAACAACTGTTAGATATTGGCGATGGAAAAGTTGCTGTACATGAACATACTGGATGCATAAAATTGCCGACAGATTTCTGCACAATCATCGAATCACAAAATAATCTCATCGACCACATATTTCCCGATGTATGCACACAATTCAAAAAACTTGATTTGTTGGCAGAAAGAGCAATTTTGGCAGCAAAAAATGTGGACGTCAATGGTTTAAATTCCAAGATACAACAGTTGTTGCCAGGGAACTTGGTGTCATACAAATCTATCAATACAGTTTGCGATGCCAATGAAGCTGTAAATTATCCAATTGTGTTTTTGAATTCATTGGATTTGCCAGGCATGCCACCGCATCATTTACAATTAAAGGTTGGATCTCCGGTTATTTTGATTCGTAATTTGAACCCACCACGGCTGTGCAATGGAACACGATTAATCATTAAAAAATTAATGAAAAACGTTATCGAAGCCAGCATTTTGAATGGCAAGTACAGAGGCGAAAATATATTACTGCCACGAATCCCTATGATTCCCACAGATGTGACAATTGAATTCAAACGTATTCAATTTCTAATTAGATTGGCATTCGCAATGACAATCAATAAGTCGCAAGGCCAAACGATGTCTGTTTGTGGCTTAGATTTGGTCACACCATGTTTTTCCCACTGACAACTATACGTGTCATGTTCGCGTGTGAGTAAACCATCCAGTTTGTTTGTGTTGGCTAAAGACGGACTAACCAAAAATATTGTACACTCCATTGCACTTAGAGATTGATGTTGATTATTTTTTAATTGCCATAATTAGTAGTAAATATGTAAATAACTATTTTTGATGTATATACAGCTATTATATAATGTAATTAAAAATATATTTGTTAATTTAATAAAGTATAAGAGATGAAATAAATAAATGGTTAGTGTATTATCATTTTATAGGCAGTCATTGTCTGCAACGTTCCATCCCTCTTCCAATCATAACCAAAATTCCACACACTGATAGTAAATTAGTTTTTTTTATTTAACTAAAAAAATATTTTATAGAAATAATGTATATGGCAAAACAACGTTTGCCGGGTCAGCTAGTAACCATATAAAAAACAATATTTTTTCTTTATTATGTATAATTTTTTTTTTCAAGATAGACAGTTACGGCATTTCTAAAAACCGGAGTCTAGACATTTGATTATACAATGATTTGGTTTGTAGCTATACCTTCAATTTTTGCACAGTATAGATTAATTAGACAGAGACTTACTGTTTAATGTGGATTCCGAACCACTAACAAACATCCATGCTACCACCAGGATTCGAATCTAAAGCCTGTGGTACCAAAGGCCAGATTATACGACGATCCAGCCCTCCTACCATATACTGTCCAGTTTCAATGTTGTTCATTGAATAGTTTCCGGGAATTATGCCAAACTAAAGCTACAATGAGTGGTATTGGAGCTGCAATTTTTCACTTAATTGCAACCTTAATATTACATATGTATAATTCATTATCAAAATAATTTCCGTAATATCATTTATTGTCCATGGTTGCACAATTAAAGCTTGCAAATCAAAGCAGTTAGAAAGAAATTATTAAAAAAATTAAAATTTCAAAGTTAAATTGATTGATTGTGACTTAAAGGGTAATTAAGAATGAAGCCAAGAAGGTGAGAACTCTAATCTCTAGAAATGGAAGGAACTAGCACCAGTCACTCAGTCTGATAAATCGGAGCGAATAAAAATTGTGAGTTTAATTGAGTTAATTTAATTGAATGATTCATTATTCGGTGCCATAAATTAAAATCTGATGAATTCGGAAATCGGTTCTTATATATTTATTACCTAACAAAAAAGATTTGAAATTATTGATGTCAAGCAAGCAGCTCCGGTTTATAAGAAAAATTTCTAAGAGTATTTATCCTTCCACAAGAAAAACGTCCTGGAAGCCGAAATATTGCCTTAACTTTCAGCCTTCCTTTAAGCAAGTGTTTTGCCGTGGTAAAAAAAAAAAAAAAAAAAAAAAAAAAAAAAAAGTCTACAAATGCATTGCAACTTACCACGTTATTACTGAACCTCATTCACCTTACTAAATTGCCTGAACCTTACCTTCTTATGATAACACAATGTCAACAAATACATCTCCCCCAATTATTAATAATAGGTAAGTTAGTTTAGAAAAATAGTAATATAAATCCAATAAATGGAACTGTTCCAAAAGTACACTTCTGTAATCAACTGGTCATATTACTAATTACACAATTATGCAAAAACTTTATCGCAATTTGTAAAACAAGCTGCTTTCAAAAGCCGTAGTAACGATGAGAAACGAAGATAGAAAGTATCGACGAAAAAAAAATTCATTCAACCTTAACTAAGCAGAAATAGTTGCAAATAATACTTCTATTTATTGCGGTTAGGAAAAACTCTTTATTAGAACATAATTTATGAATTACATGACGTATCTCTTGAAAGATAATAAGTAGAGCTTCGCTACATTGCTGGAAGCAAAGAAAAATGTCATATATATAACGGGCGACTTTCTTCCAAAACATGCATAGGAAATAATTTGAAGCGCGTTATTACGAGGCGGGATATATCATAAGGCTATTGTTTATCGAGAATTTCAAACTATAGACATTGACCAACTGCTCGACGCAGTTACGCATGCACTTCCCGCACTCGAAGCGACGGACGACCATCACATGAAAGCAGTTATACTGCTTAAACATTACAACTACCTAAACCAGAACCATAATGTTTAGTACACCCAATAGGAGAAATCTACAGAACCTGCACTCTCTCCGAATAGGATGCTGGAACGCGTGCGGCCTCCGTCGTCAATTTGACGAGGTTATTCAGTTTGTCACTGACCATGATATTGATATTTTCCTTATCCAAGAAACCTTTTTGCAGCCGGGCCAAACCCCAAATATCCCAAATTTCACTCTTTACAAGAATGACAGGATTTCTATTAATTCTAGGCGTACTTCAGGGGGAACCTGTATCTACGTTAAAAAGGTACTGGTTCATTACCAAATTCCAACTCCTGAACTTGAATCCACAGAAGCTACTATCATCAATCTTAATATCGGAAACAAAAATCAAATTACATTTATTTCAATTTACTGCAAAACACATCACAGATTTAACACAAATGACATTAATAAACTTCTTAATGTGAATCGCAACGTAATAATCGCCGGCGACTTCAACGCAACACATGCAGCGTGGAATAATGTTAAAAACAACCAAAGGGGTATTCAGCTCAACAAATTTCTTGACACCAAACAAAATCTAAAAATCATCGCGCCAAATTCACCGACTAGATTTAGCCCAAGTACTCCGCATACAGTTAATATTCTTGACTTCGCAATTTTTCAGAATATTCCATACAACGCAAATACTAATGTTCTCACTGAATTAAACTCCGACCATCTTCCCATCATCATTGATGTTGAAATGAGCAAACCACCACACACAGCACCACATAACTTCAATACAAATTGGCATGATTATAATTATCACCTCCAAAACACTGATTTAAATTCCTTCACAATTGCCTCAAAAGAATCCGCAGACAAAGCAATCAAAAACTTCACCACTGCGATGCACACAGCGTATGACAAAGCTTCTAAACCAAAACACTTTCATTCAAACATCAAGCTCCCGCCGGAAATTAAAAGTAAAATTAAGGAAAGAAACCGCACCCGTAAACTCTGGCAACGTACGAGAGATCCGACTTTAAGAACTGAATTACAAAATTTAAATTGCGAAATTAAAGATCTTATTTCTATCCACAAAAACATGGCTTGGGAAACCTTCACTGACTCTCTAAATGACAACACCAAAAAATTCTGGGGAAAAGTTAAATCTATGAGGAAATCTCTCCAAAACATTCCACCGCTCGAAACGGATGCAAACTGCATAGCGGTTTCCCCTGCCGAAAAGGCTGAGGCAATCGCCGACTGCTGGAAGCTCCAATTTGAGCAAAATCCCAACATGAGCCATCCGTTCACTAACAATCTTATAAGTTCCGAAACCGATAAATACCTTAATACTCCGCATGTCAACTATAACTTCTGCATCTCAGCACAGGAAATAGTTAACTTTATTAAAAACTTAAGTACCAAAAAAGCTGCAGGCTTTGATAAAATTAACTATAATATGATCAAGCATCTTCCGTTAAAATTCATCTATTGGTTAATCGTCATTCTCAACGATATGCTTAATATTTCTTACTTCCCCGAGGCTTGGAAAATCGCCATTATTACTCCCGTCCATAAACCAGGCACAAATCCTTCTTTACCAGTCAACTACAGGCCAATTTCTCTCCTTAGTAATCTCAGCAAGATTTACGAATTCGCGATCTTAAATCGGATTAAAGAATTTTGTGACAACAGCCATATTTTAATCCCCGAACAATTCGGCTTCAGAAAAAACTTAAGCACCACACATCAGCTATTCAGGGTCACTGAGTTAATAAATCATGGCTTCAGCAAACGAAGTTTAACCGGTGTACTATTTCTTGACATCGCGAAAGCGTTTGACAAGATTTGGCATACCGGTCTAATCTTCAAACTCAAAAAACTAAATTTCCCTCTTCCGCTCACTCTGGCTATTAAATCTTTTCTTGAAAACCGTTCGTTTCAAACTAAAGTCAATAATACTACATCTACTACGCGAAAAATGGAATGTGGCCTCCCGCAAGGATCCTTATTATCACCGATTCTTTTTAATATCTACGTGAATGACTTCCCGCGAGACGAAAATATTCTCACAGCTATGTACGCAGACGATACCGCAATCATTACACAGCACTTCCACGAATACACTCTCTATTTTAGACTTCAATCTTTTGTCCATAGGCTACAAACTTGGCTCTGCTTATGGAAAATCAAAGTTAATACCAGCAAATGTGCAGTTCTCATCTTTCACCGCAAAAGAACCACTCCACATGTTCATCAAATTCGTATCTTTAACGAACCAGTGCCTTTTGTAACTGAGTACAAATACCTTGGTCTCATACTGGACCGCCGCCTTACATTTCAAAAACACATTCATTACATTATTTCTAAAGCTAATAAAGCCAAATTCACAATTGCACCTTTAATTTTCAGGAAAAGCAAAATATCTCTCAGAGGCAAACTAAATATTTACATCTCACTTATCCGACCTATACTACTTTATGCGATTCCGGTCTGGATAAATTCAGCAATGATCCATTTGAAGCGACTGCAGGTTCTTCAAAACCAGTTCTTAATGACGATAACAGATGCGCCTTTTCATTATAACCGCCATCGTATTCACGACGAATTAAAAATTGATCCTATTCTAAACCTTGGCAAAAAGATTACCGAAAATTTCATTCTAAAAATTGATGCGTCTACAAATCCAACGCTGCTAAATCTCCCTTATTATGATCCGACCACGCGCCATGCGAAAAAACGCCCGCGTTCTATTTACTTTCAAGACTTCAGTTCATTCCCCGTGGCTAAAAGAATTCACTTTGACCCGGGGTGAAAAAGCTCTGTGCCAGACATTTCACTCTCTCGTTTTGATGCGTACTTCATTCTCCGATTCCAAAAAGAAGAACCCTTTTAGTTTAGAATCACTGTAGTTTATTTTGATAGCTTCAGAATCGCTCTTTTCTTTCAAGGTCGCTCCAACGCAGAACTTCGAAACGATATAGTTTTGGTTTGTTTATAACTCTGCCCTCCCCTTTCCTTTTCTTTTTTCTCTTCAGCCAGCCAGAAGTTTTCGTGGTTTCGTAACGGTTATTTTTTTAACTCCTTTTAATTGCCACAGTTCTTATTTTTAAAAACTTTTGTGAACTATTATTTTAAATTTTATATTTACTAACCTTTTTACTACTGTAAATTCTCTCCGAGCGTGGGCTCGTTTAATATTCTTTCTTTAGCTCATCTTTTGGATTTAAAATTTGTTTTTAATAATAATTATTGATATGGAGGTACGGGAAATTCCCTGGTACTCCAACTAAACACCTACCGTTACGTTACGTTACGAGAATTTCAAAATCTGATATTGATATTTCTATATAAAATTTTTTTTTAAATTTCTTGCAGCGTATCGCATGTGTCTGCTCCTGTGATATATCACTTGCAAAGGAAAGTAAGCACAGAGATATTATGATACCCGGGGTAGCAAATTACAAGGGCATTTAATGCTACTTGAACGATCTTAACTCTCAAAAGCAAAAAACATAAGCAATTACTTAATATGGATGGCTGTATTTTGCTACATTGATAAGAAAATGCCTTTCTACTAAAGATGTTGAGAGTGTAGAATCATTTACTATTTTCTTGAATATCTATACGCAAACTCTTGAATAACGCATATCTAAAGATCCAATGAAGATTTTCATTTGTAACATGACCAAATTATTCAGAACCAAACATTCTTTTGGTTCTGAATAATTGGTCATCATATGATGGCTTTATCAATCGTAAATCTACGGGAATATTATTTCTGGACGTAGCCAAAGCCTTCGATAAAATTTGGCATAATGGCTTATTACTCAAGCTCATTCGACTTGAATTTCCACCCCAGTTTATTAAAATTATTCACTCGTATCTCACTTTGCGTAATTTCAGAGTGCGAGTGGGAGTTACTATTTCCAGCGATCATTCAATCAGGAGCGGGATTCCACATGGCTCTGCTCGGTCCCAGATTGTTTTTAATCTCTGTGAACGACATACCTAAGCCAGAGTTCTACAAGATGGCTATGTTCGCAGATGACACAGCGATTATTGCACAGCACAAAACACCAAAGTCCGTCGTTGCTTTGCTCAGTAATTATATTTCTCGCTTGGAAAGTTGGTTGACCACCTGGAAGATCAAAGTAAATCCTACTAAAAGCGCATGCCTCCTGTTTACTCGTAAAAAGAGCATTCGTTCTCTTTTAAATGTCACCCTTTTCGGCCAGCCAGTTCCCTGGGTTACTGAATACAAGTACCTGGGGTTAGTTTTTGACTCAAAATTATCATTCAATACCCATTTTACCAAAGTAGTTGCTAAAGCAACTGCTGCTAGTGTTAAGCTAAAAACCTAATTTCTCGTAAGAGCAGGCTAGCGATCAGACACAAGGTTTTACTCTATAAATCTATCCTTCGACCGATTCTCTTATACGGATGTCCTATTTGGGCGTCCTCCTCGATCGCAAATCTCAAGAAGCTCCAAGTTTTTCAAAACAAACAGATAGCTATGATAGTTAATGCTCCGTGGTTTGTTAGAAGGAAGCAACTCCACAGAGACCTCGATCTCGAACCTGTTATGGATTATATATTCAAAATTTCAAAATCCTTTCATTCCAAATGCCCTCAGATCCGTAACGAAGCGATCCGACAAATACCTGTCTATCATCCAGGTGGGGCTAGCTCCAGAAAAAGACCCAGAGCTATCTATGATACGTAATGGGAATCTTTCCCAGCATTGAAGAAACGTTGTGGAATTTATTAAATTATTTTATTTATTATTTTCTATTCACTATGATCAATTCAAGCGAATCTGAGTTGCTACTTTTGGCACTTAAATTGTATTTATTTGCTGCGATTTGCACCTTAATTTAGAACATGGCTATCTGACTTTTAAATATTTTTATAAGTTTTATTGTAATGGTTCTTAATTTTTAATAACTCTTTGATTCCTCCAAATAGTTAGTTTACTTTTAATAACTTAATAAATAAGTTCGTTTAACAGTTTTTACGGCTGAATTACTCTTTAATCTTTTTATATTGTGTTACTGCTTAATTCTCTTATTTTGCTAAATTTTTCTTGAACTTTTAATTTTTATATTAACTTAACTAAATCCAATAATTAATCTATGCTAGAGCCTTCGGGCAGGTCGCGTGTAACTCTTAGAACTATGCTGCTCTGTTGTCATTCTAAATTATAATTAATCCTGTACTACGTAATTTTAATCACTAAAATAAAATATGTATTTTTCCAAACTTCGGTTGGGTTTTTCTTAATGTCAACCAGTTGACTGATCGCGCCATCTGTTGGCAAGCCAGTCAAGTACAGCTTGAAGATTGTTTTTAGTATGTATTTACTTTTCAGTTGCATTGTAATTTTTATGTAATCTTAATCTTAATCTTAATTCCTTTGTTTTATTTTATTCTAACTTAAATTTTTTTTTGTTTTAACTTTAACCTTTTAATTTTGGGTATTGTCAACGGACTCTTAATTGTACCGATAGCTTTAGCTTTTCGATCTCCTGCTTTAATTGTTCTCAAGCAGGAGATGTTTTTCCTAAATTTTAAATTCATTTTTAATTATTTCTGTTCATTGATTCAAGCAACTACAATTTATGCTAATGTTTTAACTATTTTAAGATGTGGAGGTATTGTGGTTCTTAAAACCACCAAGGAACTCAGTAACCGGTACTTCCGTTGCCCCGAAATGTACTTGTTTATCACAGTAAAGTTTTATATTGGAAATTTGAGAGTTACATCACATGTATTTTAATAACAAATGATCCATGTGGATTATCATAAGAATTATGAACCATATCCTTCATTTACGAAATTATAAATCCATTTTGCAGCGGTATATCAACTTGTAAGATTTTATGAATATGTCCGTCTCTCTAAACCGAATCATAAGCAGTAGAAATTATCTAATTTAAGAAAAACTAAAAAAAAAAATAATAATAATAAATAAGTAAATAAAAATAAAAAATAAAGATTTTGAAGCTATATTAGCTTGTTGATCCGGATCTGTGATGATCAAATTACTACTAGTATGGAAGAATTTATTGATGACGAGATTATTGTCTTTATTGAAATTAGTTTTAATGATTTCATATATTTTACCATTATATCCAGTAAATGTACAAACGGAATCCTAATAATTTCTCTTAAGCTGATAAATTAAACAACGAAGTCTGCAGAAAATTTCTTGTTTGTAATCCAGAGGTCTCGGAAAAGTTGAGACAGCGCTTGACGCAAGAGTATTCGTTTCTGTATTAAAAGGTTATTATTCTGTGTATTCCACCGAGGGAGTATTGGGTGCTCAGAGATTTCATAGCTTTTTTAATAATTATTAAGTAAAGAATTCGGACATGGAAAATTGTAAATTAGAATATTATGCAAAATTGCGAGTGAGATTTTATTGATCATGAAGAAAAAGAGGAACCTTAAGCCATATAATGAACGGTCTACAGGGTTTTTGAGGATAATTAGATTGAATAGATAACTGGATCATTAAGTGATCATTGTCGAAAGGGTCGAAGTGAATAAAGAAAGATGGGATAAATACCTACACTGGCAAAGGAGAGATCAGACATGTAGAAGTCGGAGTATTATAAGTGGGAGTGGTGGTATTTATAATATTTAAATTATTATTAAGAATCCAGTTGATCAGAGTTTCAAAACTAGTAGTATAAGAGGAAGATCTGAGAATGGGATGAGGAGAATTAATGATTAATGTAAATAGATGGAAATTGTTGATAAATTACTTCCTGCCATTCTCTAGTGAAAAGATCCTTGGGAGAATAGATGTTGACTGTTGTAAAAGTTTTATGTGGAAGATGAAGAGATAGCTTGTATTTCATTGTGGGGAAGATCGATAAGATTGAGAACTCTGTAAGAAATGCTGGAATCAACAGCAATTAGAAGACCTTCTCTTTGAGTATATCTGATTGATCAGTACTATAAATTAATTTGGAAACTAAGTGACAGAATTCACTGGCAACTAAATTTTTACAGTTAGTGGATGGGTGTGTGTATATAAAGAACATTTGCAACACTAACGGGATTTATCTTAAAATAGAGAATTTTTTTGTTGTGTTAGCCATAATTTAACATATTCTGGCAAGAATGTACTTAAAATCGTGATCAAAACTGGTACGGAAAGGATAGGCATTGCTCTTTTTTCCTGCAAATCTGCAAGTTTTGTGACTAGGAAGTTGTTCTCTTATTCCGGTTCATTGCAGGTTCTTCAAGTGATATATCAGAGGGAATATTGTGAAGTATAAATCAGGTGAAGATCTTTTCAGGATCAAAAGATGCTTTAATTGAATCACCCATGATGGCTTTCATGTTTGCCAGTTCTCGGGCGGTATCAAAATTATCAGTGTATAAAATTAACTGGTCATGTCGAGTGATACGTACATTACGTACATCGAGTCATACGTACGATTTCAAAGTAATGACTTTTGACAATATGCTATCTTTGATAACTCAATGGTAGGCTTTCGGTATCGCGCTATATTGCAAAACAATTTGTAAATTTGAAATGATTTCATGGTATGATTTGAAATTAAACTCGGTGTCTGAGATGTATTAAATTATATTAGGAATTGAGTTGATGTCTACCAAACCAAACTTGAAGAATACTTACACAAAGTATAGGACCTACTTGATTTACATGAATTCACAAACGAAAAATCATAAATGGGAATTAAAATAGAAAATAAATACAAATACAGGTAACTCACCTGAAATTAAAACATTAAAAAATAAACAAAGGAACTTTACAACCTGGAAATTTTATTTTCCAGGTTGTATATCTCAATTCATATCTCAATCATATGTGCCGTATATCTCAATTTATCTATTATACCTAAGAACAAATAAATAAATTGAAATAAACTCGGTATGAGCCTGAAGTTGATCGTACACTCCTTCACGAAACTCAAAAAGTCACCTTATAAATATTTCAATTTTAATGTTTAATAAATAAATAAATAATATATTATAATAAAAAAGCAAATCAAGGATTTGCTGCGGGAGACTACATAAATTTAATGTTTTGGTGTTCGAATTTTTAGCAACCAAATGCAAAAGTGATTAGTCAAATGGTTTTTATTTATCGATTTTTTTATATCCATGAATAAAAATATTTTTTTTACAAATATATATTGATCCAAACAAGCTTACGCTTTTTAATATATTATTTAGAAATAATCACATATATTTGCTCAATGTTATTTTAAAATAAAATATGTAATCATACAGAAATAGAAATAAAGTTAAAAGAAAAAAAGACGATGAATACTATAAAGTAAAAAAAAAAAAAAAAAAATTCATAAATAGAGATCCTGTGTTCTGGCTAACACATTATTAACATTTTTGATATTTCAATCTGCTATAATATAGAAAACATAGAATTAAAAACTTTTATAACATTTTAATGTTTACTGTTCTAATAAAAAAAGCCGCATCGTATTACCTGTTTTAATATTTCATTCAAAACCGGAATTATTTAAAAATAACTTCAATTTTAACGTAAAATTATTTTATAAGGAGTCAGGTTGCATGAAAAGCATTAGAGGACCTAGAGGACCACTTACTACTCGCTATCTGATGTATGTACATTCATGATAAAAAGAGACAATCTACGCAAAATACACATAAAATGAGTTGTATTAGTACATTATATAAGGGATGAAGTGCCTGGGGGATAGGGCATTATGTGTCGTTAACAAGAAAGCTCGATTCGATACTGGACAAGTGAAGCGAAACCGAAATCTTTCCTGTTTATGTCGGGGATGGGATTTGGCCAACAAAAAAAAGTAAAAGTAAATTATTTTCCATTTACAATCAATTTGTAAATAGAAAGTCATTTCGTTACGATCAAGAAGAAATAACTCTTCATGTTGGGAGGAGAGTGAGAATTCGAAAAATATCACTCCTAAAGATGCTTGTCAAAACTGTAATGATGCAATGTGGATGTAGTATAGTAATCCACCGTGGTACACCGCAAGAAAAGCAGAAATTGCTGCATCTGTTCTTCTATTGTATTGATTTCAGGTTAATGAGCACCGCGGCATTATCGTTTGGACTTTGAGCTGAGCGGTCGTGTTTTTTTCCTCTCCCTCAAATCTGTTTGTTTTTTAATGTTTCTCCTCATTGGTATGTGATTTTTTCCTCTCTTATTCTGTCTTAATCTCATTATTACCTTTCTCTATTTGATTTCTTTGGTTCTATGTTATTATTTTGTTGTATAAAATGAGCAGCTAAATTCTAGAATTTTTTTAGAACTTCTAGAATTCTTTTTTTTCTTCTGTATTTTACTGTGTAGGCGCAGAATTGTTCGGGCTTTTTTTTTAGCTACGAGCGTTTCTCACTGCCTTTACTCAGTAAAGTGCATATTTATTTTCTGTTTTAGTCAGTAGTTTCTTTAAATATTTGGTTTTGTTTATTTTATTTTATTATGGCTGTTGTCGAAGGAGTTTCGCTCTCCTCAAACAGCACAACCATGTCTCTCTCCCCTGCTGACCAATCAACCAGTATGCTTCATTTAATTGACGTTAATACTAACCCGACAGCGTTTAACTTTATTCAAGAAATTGATCAACTTAATATTAGCATTAACAATTTTTCTTCATTCATTGAGTGCGAAAACCTCAATGATCATCTGAACAACATTGAAAATTGCTTAAAAATTGAACCTCAAATACCTAATTTAGATCTTTTTATACAACTTACGCTTTCTAATATTACCAATAAAAACTTAAGGAAGCAAATGAGTCTGATCTTGCTGAAACTCAATGATTCAAACAACTCGGTAACTACTCCTACTAAAAAGAAAAAACTTAAGATCACACAAAAGCAAAGAAAAATTTAGCTAAACGGCCTAATACCAGTGATCCCACTGTTATCAAGTTATCTTCCAAATTTGCTTGCCTTAACCCCGATGAAAGTCTTGGTCCTAGTGATGCAGACAACATACCTCCTGCTAAAATTGAAGACATTTCAAAAATGTTGATAAATTACATCTGGACGAAAACAGTATGGACACAGATCTCACTAATGACCATAATATTGCTTCTTCTTGTCCTGCACCCCATACTACTAAATATGTTCCTCCAATTATAATTGACAACATACAAAATTCTACTGAAATTCTTAAGAACTTCAACCAGATTACAAATTCAAAGATTGAAGGACGCCTTTCTGGAGGTAAATTAAAAGTTTTTCCAACCACACCTGATGACTACAGATCCATACGGAAGCAAATTGATCACCTGAAACTTAAAAGTCATACATTTGAATTGCCCCAAGAAAAGCAACTTAAAGTTGTAATTCGCGGACTGCCTTCAGATCTCCCAATTGATGTCATCATGCAGGAACTCCAAATTCGCAACTTTCATCCTGAATTCATAACTCCACTTCGTAATCGTGCTGGTACCGGCAATCTACCTCTGTACCTAATAGTTCTACCAAAAATGAACAAAATAAAAGAATTTTCGACCTATCCACCTTATATTACTTTAGGGTCAAAGTTGAACCCCTCAGAAGAAAATCAGGACCCAACCAATGCTATAAATGTCAAGAATTCTATCATCATAGCAAATTCTGTACAAGAGACCCTCGATGCCTCAAATGTGCTGGACCTCATGCCACCAAAGAATGCACCAAAAGGCCAGATGAAGCTCCCAAATGCGCCCTTTGCTCTGGAGAGCATACTGCAAATTTCTCGGGTTGTCCTAAAAACCCTGCTAATTTCACTCCTGCTCCTCCCCCGAAGGTCAACGCTTGGACGGAGAGACTTAAAAAACAAGCACAACAAATGAAGCCTGAGAACTCCAACCAATTGTCTCTTCCCGCACATCAGAAGGCTTCTCTAACTCTTCCTCCTTCTTCAGATGACTTTCCAACTCTTCCTACCCAGACCTCTCACCATACTACTTCTTCCAATACTCTGCAGGCTTCCACGGAAACGCCTCCAATTCCACTCATTCTGCAACAATTAGTTGGGGTACTTTCAAATCTTTCTGTTTTAATAACTGCTCTTCAAAATCAACCAGTCAATAACATTCAATAGATCGACCAATAATTCTATCTTATGCGTGACTTGGAACTCCAATAGTCTGAAAGGAAAAATTAATGAATTACAAAATTTTATATCTGAAAATAAACCTCATGTAATTGCTCTCCAAGAAACACATCTTCGGCCAGGCGATTCCTTCAAAATTCCAAATTATATCATTTATCGCTCCGATCGTCTTACCCACAGAGGAGGAGGCACTGCTATCTGCATTCATAAAAATATTAATCATCATCAAATTCATTTTACTACAACCAGCTTTGAAAACTCTGCTATCGTTATTAACCTCAAGAATAACCTAAAAATTACTGTTGCTAGCATTTATCGCCCTCCAATTGGTAGATTCCTCACACAAGAACTTGATACAATAGCGAACTCCAATCAACAAGTACTTCTACTTGGTGACTTCAATTCCAAGCATCCTGCATGGAATAATGGACGCAGCAACATAAATGGTTCTATTCTCTTCGATTGGACAAATCTTAATGCATTCAATGTTATTGCTCCTAATGATCCCACATATTTCTGCCTTCACAATCCTTGCAATAGTACTCTTGACATCGCACTTCTTAAAAATTTAAACGCCGGACCTGCTTCTTCTATCAACGATCTTTCCAGTGATCATAACCCTGTGATAGTTGAAGTCTCTCATAATTCATTTACGCCCTTCCTCAATAGCATAATCACAACTACCAATTGGAATATTTTTACTAAAATTCTCTCTCAAAGCATTCCTGGTAATCCAGTCATCTCCAATATTCAAGATATTGACAAATTAATTGATAAATTTAACTATGCTGTTACTTCTGCTATCAACCTTGCTAGCAAATCTAAAGAACTCAGTACACCACACCAAAAACTTCCGACTGAAATCACCTCTAAAATTGCGGAAAAAAACAGAATTCGAAAATTATGGCAAGATACCAGGTTTCCTCCGTTCAAGCAATCCGTCAACAAGCTTCAAAAAGAAATAAAGCAAATGATTCACAAATTAAAAAATGACAGATGGAATGAATTTTTATTAGGCCTAAATCCAGAAGATAATTCTCTCTTCAAAATAAACAAACATTTTACCAAAAAATATCCCAAAATTCCTCCACTGGTTGGATACTCAGGTCTTATATTCTCATCTTCTGATAAAGCGAACTCTTTTGCTGAAAACCTTGAACTCTCCTTTCAAGAAAACACTGAACCTTGCGATTACTCACAAATTGAGCATGTTGAAGATACAGTAACTTCCTTTCTAGCTGATCATCAAAATTATCATAACAATATTTTTTTTTTTCTCCATCTGACATAATTAACTTAATCAAGAATCTCAACATTCGGAAATCTTCTGGACCTGACAACATTCCAAATAAAGCCTTAATGTGTCTCCCCCTTAATGCCATTACTCATCTTGCAAAAATCTACAACAGCTGTACTAAATATCACTACTTTCCTCCTATCTGGAAAAAAGCAAATATCATCATGTTCCCTAAACCTGGCCAAGATAGGAAATTTCCTCAAAATTATCGGCCCATCAGTCTCCTTAGCTGTGTAGGAAAACTTTACGAAAAACTCTTAGTGAAACATATTACTTCTTTTTGCGATAAAAATTCCATAATTCCGGCAGAACAATTTGGATTCCGTCAACATCACTCAACTTGTCATCAACTTCTACGTGTCACCAATATCATCACTGAAGGATATAACTATAAATTTTTTACAGGAGGTGTCTTTCTAGATGTCAAAAAAGCTTTCGATCGATTGTGGCACAATGGACTGATCTACAAAATGATCAAACTTCAATTTCCACCTTGGATCACACTTATCATTACAAATTATCTTAAAAATAGAACCTTTCAAGTTCGACTTCATAATGAATTCTCCAAAATCGGTCGTATTTGTGCTGGTACACCTCAAGGAAGCGTGCTAAGTCCTATTCTCTACAATATCTTTACCTACGACTTTCCTCAGTGCACTAACATTTCCACTTGCCTATTTGCTGACGATTCTGCTGCTCTTGCCCAAGGTGCTTCTATTCTTTATGTCATCAATACTCTTCAAAATTTTCTGAATATCCTAGAGGATTGGCTAACTAAATGGCGCATCGCAATTAATGTCTCTAAATCTCAAGCTATCATTTTCCGAAAAGGACACGCCAGACAACCATATATTAATCTCTCCCTTTTTGATCAAGAAATTGAATGGGCAACTAATATTAAATATCTCGGCTTAATTATAGACAATAAACTTACGTTTCGAGCTCATATTCAAAAATCAAAGAAAAATGTTGGAAAAAATTTTATCTCACTCTACCACTCATTAATAAATTTTCTAAATTAACTTTGTCAAACAAACTTCTTCTCTACAAACAAGTTCTTAGGCCTATCCTTACCTATGCTGCCCCAATCTGGGGTCTAGCTGCACAATCTAACAAGAAATCTGTACAAATTATTCAAAACAAACTTCTTCGTATTATCACTGGTGCACCCTGGTTTGTCCGCAACTCTACAATTCATCAAGATTTAAAAATTGATTCTATTGACAACTATATTACTAAACTTTCTAGAAATTTCTTCAATACCATTGCGACTCACGAAAACCCTCTCATCAAGGCACAAACTATATTTACGCAATTGAATGGAAAATACAAGTATCCTTTCTCTACTTCTAAATGGAATCGAAGCCTCAAACCACCGTAATTTCCTGCTCACTTATCGCTTTTTAGATATTTTACTTCAACGCTGATCATACATTTCTTGTTACGTTTCCATCACCGATGATTTACATTTTCCTTACTTTCTTCTTTTTTTTCTCTCAATTCATACGATTACTATTATCTATTTATCATGACTTTTCTTTCCTACTGCCTTCACATACCATTGAGTAGATGAACGCTTCGCGTTCAGGCACTCGACATCTGTATTCAACAATGATGAATGAGCACCGCATTTAAAAACACCATCAATATTTTATGTCGGGGATCGCCAGCCCTCTGTTTTGTTGAATGATTTCGCAAGTTATGGAGGGGTTAGAACTTTAAGTTGCCATAGTAGTAATTATTTTACTTTCTAAATCAGATATTAGTTTTATAACTGCGAATGCTATTGTTATTATATGATTGCAAAAATTTAAATTAAAAAAAAATAATGTTACTGATTAAAAACTCGCAAACTCATATCCCTTAAGCAGTGGTGGTATTTAATTTTTAATCTTGAATGAACATAAGTATAAATTTTGTAACGCTTCAGTTTTGTTCTTTATGATATTTTATTTAATATACCAGTTTATTTAAAATCTTTTGAATAATATAATAAAAAAAAAAAATAAATAAAACACATGCATTAAATATTGTTTTGTAATCTGACATTTCAACTCCTATTACTTCATATCAGTTTTAAAAACGAAATCAAAATATTGGATGGCGGTGTATTCAAAATTGTTTGATGTGAAATAAAAATGGATACACATAGTTTAAATGAAATAAGCTGTCCGTCATCTGATGATATTTTGGAGAAGCCTGTCAAGGTATAATTCTTTTTTCACTTTCAGTTCTTTTCCAGCACATCTCATTTTAAATTTTTTCAGTTATCAAATTTTTAATATTCTTTAATTTTAAATTAGAGTTTAATGTTTAAATTTGTTTATATCTAATGTTTGTTTTGATTTCACAATTTTTTTTGTAATTTATTATGTTTTTGTTTTAAATTTTCAATATAATCAATATTCAATTCAATTTATTAGTTTCGTTATTTTGTTATGTGCATTTAATATACTATAATTTAATTTAGTGAGTAATTAATCCAATTTATAATATTACATTAATAATCTTATAAATAAATTTTTTTTATGATTTCTTTTAATTTGTTAATATTCTTTGATCACTTTGTTTCATTATTTGTATATAATTACTCAAATGGATTAGTTTAAATTATATAATGTAATACAAGATTAATTTGATGCTATACACAGTAAATAAAAATCACATGAGAAATAGTACATATTTTATTAATTATAATAAAAATTGATTTCATTTCTTGAAAATGTTCTAATTAGACATTAAATCTTATAGTGGTAAAATATCTTCTGTTTGATTATAAAGCACAGGTTTGTAGCACCATATTATTTTTTTCATATGAGAATTTCTCACTTTATGTTAGTTATGTGTTAAAATGTTGCATTCATAGTTTACTATTGAAATCTAACAGCCCAAAAAATTTGTAATCTATGTAAAAATAACTAAAAAAAAAAATTATAAATGTAAAATTATTATAATAATAAATGCTGTTACTATATATTAATCAGTCAAAGAATTAAAACTGCCTATGTTTTATACAGATGTTGTATGTATAGCTAGTCAAGTGAAAAGGTTAATTTTAAGATCATTGATAAATATCTGGAGATATGTTCCATTAAGTAATAATTTGTTTCACTGCAACTTAAAAAAAAAATTAAAAAAAGAATATATTGAGCTTTAACAAAAGACACACCATGAAGACTACATGGCCAATAAGCACTTCATGAATTAAAATCTTGTTTTTTAGTATGTATCACTGTCTAGGAACAGGCGAATAATCATAACTGGACAGGGTATTAATTGGCAGAGAACCATGACACAAATGAATGGAGGTGTTTTTCCCCTGTTCATAATGATAAACATATTATGAAGACTACTGTGGGGTGATGTAGTAAATGTGCTGAAACAGACATTTCATTGTACTGTGATACTTGGAGACCCCAAAGATGTAAGCTCATGATCGCTTGAATGTATCACATGAGTGTGAGGTTCTCTCATGGCTCTCTGGATCTGGTTTCAATAATCTCTGTGGAACTCAATATCGTAAATGCTTTGGTTTGGAAGCAAAGTGATTTGTTTCTGAAAAGATTCCTCTGAATGGTCATAATTAATTGATGGGATTAAAAACAAATATCCAGATTCTGGGGATGTAGAAAATGTGCTGGCAGATTTAGTAATTACTGCAAAGAATGAATTATTACCATTTGGTTTGACATACTTGTATGAAGTAGCTTTTTTTTTGTTTTGTATCAATTCAAACCAAGTACAGAAATAAATTAAAGTTAGAACTAGATCTTTGAATTTCATTAATAAAGACCATCAAACCAGATTTTTCAGTTTTTACTAGACAAATGCAATCACATTAAATTCTAATTAAAAATGTCATTTATACTTTAATTTAAATATATGTATGCTGTTAAAAATAAAATAATAAATCTGATTTGTAACTACAGGCATTATATTATATGAGGTATAACCTTTAATTATTCTCATCTTAGGAGTATGGGATCAAAAACGTTTAGAGATTGCTATTCGATAAGATAGAAGAGCTTTTATCCCTTTCTCGTTGCTGTACCAATAGCGATTAATGAAATAAATGTAGTTTGTTATCTGTACCGAGGACCAGGTCACTTGGATTGACAAATCTCATTTTGCTTTGTTGTGTGTATGGGCAAATCCATGCAAGATACTTTTTGATTGCAGGATTTTTGTTTGATTAAATTATAGGATGAATGCAAGGTGATAGGGGTAAGATTATTGCAGGGTGGGTTTTTTTTTTTTGCACAAGATAACTGATTTCAGTATAAAGAAATTTCAAATAAGTCACAATTTCTTCACCTACTTAAAAATCACAGAGAATTAGTCATATACCTTCATGCCATTTCTTTTCCAGATAGTAATGACATTATGTTCCTGTCACAAAGACAGTATCATTTTAGAGAGGTTTATGTATTCTAAGTACATAAATTGAGTTTAATTATTTGTATGTATAACTTCCATCAGCACATCATTGACATCTTTCACACTTTTGAATTTTTGTTCCTTTTTTTTCTTTGGAGACTTTTTTTTGTTTAATATAAAAATATGTGTCCAGTTTCTGTATATGAAATTATAAAAAAATGCATTGTGTAAATGAAGGACTGTTATAGCTATAAATAATATATTTTGTGAATGTTATAGAAAAATTTAACTATTTTCTTTATAAAGTCTTTTATATAGAATTAGAAAAAATTGACACATTTACAATTTTTTAAAAATTAGTTTTATATTTATTTACGAAATGTGTATTTACTTTTAATTTTTTTAACATGAAATATTTATAACATTTTAATTAATATATTTTACAGCTTCCCACCATATATGATTTTACAATTACAAAGCCAATAAGCCGAGGTGCTTTTGGGTAAGTTGTTTATAAATTATCAAAAAGATTAATTTCAGTTACATTTGTAACAATTAAAAAAATTATCAAAACAAGAACCATCCTGAGAATGATGTCAATATATATATATATATATACATACATACATACATACATACATACATACATATGTGTGTGTTTAAAATATCCCCCCCAAAAAACCCACTGTAATACAAAAAATATCTTTTTTGCATATTATTTCTTCAAATTTGATGGATTTTTATCTAGTGAATTTTTATATTATAAGAACTGTAATATTCCTGGTTTCTATTGATTTTTAATAAAATTCAGTCTATAGGAATTAATGGAACAAGAATAATGCCAAGCTATGGCTAAATAAATTTTCCTTAATATCACTATCATATGGAATATGTTGTAAACATTAAATCAATAATTACCTAATGCTGTGTAAATTGTCGTTATTATTTTTCAAATTCTAGTGTAACTGGTAATTGTTAGAAAAATCTTAATTAATTGTATAAATATTAGTGTTACAGGTCATATATTGTACTGACTCTACTACACAATTTCTCATCTATATCTCCAACCATTTCTTTAGTTAACTTAGCAACCAATTTGGGTTAACACAATATTATTTTATTTTTATTCTTGCATTTTGGTGTCCATTTTTTTTCTCTATAAATGTAACCATATTTAATAAAATCATAAATTCATTTTTTTTATTGTATTTTATATAGTTTTTTATCAATCAAAAATTTAATTTTGGTCTGTTTTTCTACCATCACTAAGAAGAAAAAAACTCTATTTTCTACTTAGTTAATTTTCCCATTTGCTGTTTAAAATGCTATGCATGGTTTGAAATTCACTTAAATATCTAAAAGTAATTTTCTATATTTATCAATATTTTGATTTGTATATTATTCACTTTGTCAGAAAAATTTATATATTAGTTTAATGTATATACATATTTACATCAATATCTTTATTTCAAAAATTCACAGTGTTGATTATAATGTATGTAAGTGCTTTATTAGGCCTTTTATGATTTATTGTATAGAGTTTTTCCATTGTTTTGTTAATTTTTTATAAATCATCTTTACACACATGGATAGTTTGGATATCTTGTTTACTGCTTTATTTTTTTAAGGTCCTGCCATCTTAGACTTGTTAATTTATTAACCTATGTATAATTCTAATTTATTAATCTTCAAAAGTTGATTTATGTACTGATTTTCCATTTTAATCATCATCTATAACCAGTGATTTCAGTTGATATTAAATCTTTCTTATTTGTGTCATTAGGTTGGAATTGAATTATAATCTCATTTTTAACCATTTTTATTGTTGGATTAATAAATTGTGTTATACAAAGCATGGTAATTTTAGGAAGTTTAATTTCCACCACACATACACACTCACAAGTTGTCTGAATTTCTTTTGATTTGACACACTATGTCATTTATTTGTTTTACAAATTTATGGAAATTAAACTGTTTAATTTTCTAGGCAATATCTAATATCATTTGCATCCTTCAATTTTTTTTCTTTCAAACCACTACCATACGATTGTGTTTATCAGTATTAGTGACCTATTTAAGCTTACTTGCCCCTGGCATGGAAATAAATACATTTAATTTTTATACAAGTCCATGTTTTAACGTTTTTTTTTTATTTCCATTGGCAAGGCAAGTACAAGTAGAATAAAAAGAGGAATAATAACAAGGGAAAAAAATAAATGTCTAAAAAATGCTAAGATGACCGAAGTCATTGCCTTAAGAGAACTCTCGCACGGCAGTAAAGCACTGTCTCCGAATCGCAGTCAAGTACCGCACATCGTTGGAGGTGGTCTCTGTTTATTGGGTCTGTTGAATCACATAGGAGGCAGCCAGGGTGCAAAAAGATTTTAATGCGATGGAGATGTTCTGCTAGACAATCATGGCCAGTCAGAAATTGGAACTGGGCGACAGCATGCCGTCGCGGATTGTTGGGTATTGCTAAAAGATCTTCAGCTCTCCAACGCTTCGACTTAATCCCATTTTGAATTTGTAACTTGTGGTTTTTATTCATTATTTGTTTGATATATAGTTTTATAGAATGGAGTGACAGTGACGAAGATCTCATTTGAAGTAGTTTTGAGCTTCTCTTTGATAGACAATTGGCCTGCTTGTAATCAAAAATGCCACAGTGGCCAGGTATCCACTGAAGTACCACTCATTTCATTTTTAAAGTCAGTTCCCGCATATGATTTTGACACTGGGAAATTTCCTCTGATGAAGGTGGCTTGGTTGAACTAATAGCCTGAATTACGTCTTGTGAATCAGACAAAATAACCACTCTATTTAATCTATCCTCAAAAATTAGTAAATATTTCAAAGCATTTTAGATAGCCTCCACTTCTCCATCAAAAAAATTTTGATATTTCCCAACTGAAGCGTAGAAGGAGAACAAGTTCGAAAAAACTCCTGAACCTGCAGTAATGAGATTTTTATAAAAGGAGCCATCTGTGTATACTTGCAACCATTCAAATTCTGAGTATCTTGTATCAATAGTATCAAGTGTATATATCCTCAAAACATCTATAGAGTTGTTCTTCTTATAAAGTTAATCTGAAAGTCTTAAATTTGCTTCAATCTGAATATAATAAAAATGGATTATAGGCCATGTTTTAATGTAAGAAATGTAAATTATATTCACTCATTATGATAAAATAAAAAAAAATTAAGACTTAAAGAAGTATTTGCAAAATTGTCAAAACTTCATTAGGCATTTATGAGATTTTTATTGTTGGAGGTTAGAAGTTAAATATTTTATATCAAGTTCACCATTTGAAGGTTTTAAAAGAAAAACTGTTTTCATTTGTTCTCATATCTGATTTTATAAAATTCATTGAAGAAAACAATGACTTGCAGGCCAATAAAAAAATAGGAAATTAAAAGGGAATAGATCAATTAAAAAATTCTTACAGTTATTACTATTTAAGACACCTAAAAGTTTCTGGAATAGATTGCTTATTTGTTTTTACTTCATTTTAGGCATTCATTTTGACTGCAGAAATTAATCAATCTCACTCAATTTCTTTCAAAATAATTCTTAAGTTTTGTTTCTTAATCGAACTAGATGAAAATCTATTGATTGCATTCTATTGATTACAAAATCTTCTAATTCCGTGAATTCAAACATTGCATACCAACAGTTGAATTTGACATATAAGGGTAATAAATTTTGTAATTTTTTCAAATGTTGAAATTGCATTATCCATGTCAAAAATTGTTTTATTGTTCTTCTTAAACTTTTTCAAATTATTTTATTTTTGTTGCATCTGGCTTGTCATGGATTTGTTTATGTTAAGAAAATACTTTACACTACTGTTCATTTTATCATTTAAAATATTTATAACTTGCCTTCAAATGCTTTGATGGTATCAAATGTAACAAAAATAATTTTGCCATGGTCTTCTTATGTTATATGTAATTTATTTAAATGAATGCAAAAATCAGCAAAGGGCATTAATCTTGAAATTCATATAACATCTAATAATTCTTTACATCTTTGATTTTTTCGGCCACTAGAAACAAAGATTTCTTCTAGATATTTGAAGTGCTTTTTTGTTGTATGCCAAATACTAAATTCACCTTGTTTAATATTGATTCAAATTTTTTTAAAAAATATGCACAGGAGTATACCTAATTATTTTAGTTACAAGTTTTCTAGCCAACGGCCGTACCATGCTGAATATACCGGTTCTCGTTAGATCACCGAAGTTAAGCATCATTGGGCGCGGTCAGTACTTGGGTGAGTGACCACCTGGGAACACTGCGTGCCGTTGGCAAAATTTGGGACCTGAATGGCCGAGTGTCTAGCGCTCTGGCGCTCGGTGCCACAGGTTTCGGGTTCGTATCCCGGCGGTGCCATGGATGTTTGTAGTGGTTCGGAATCCACTTTAAGCCGTAGGTCCCGGTCTCCTATGACTGTAAGAGCGTCACGGAGCCAAAGTCAGGCTTCTACCTACGGGTGCTCCATCACAACAGAAGCTGCTTCATTCCCCTTCAATCATGAGCACGTATGGGCTCGTGGGCTTGGCCAGCCAAGTGGGATAAGAAACAACAACAACACAAGTTTTCTTATATCTTCAAAAGATTTAAGATTGCCTTTTGTACTGAGAGCCTCATGACATATTATGCAATGAAAGTCTAATAGTGAATGCTTAACAAACTTTGTAAATAAATTGATAGATCTTGGTTCTTTTACAGTCATATTTGGTGAACTACTTGTAGTTAATATGATTTTCGACAGATCTATTTCTGCCCCAGAAAGAGCTTCTATAACCATTTTACAAGTATCTGTATCTTTGTTAAGTTTGATATCTTTAGCAGAAACTATCAATTCTTACATTACTTTATGACCAACAAAATATCAAACGCCTGACTTGACAAAAATAGCTGATCAAACTGAAAGAGTGAAGGCAGTACTTTCATTAAGATAAATAAAAATCCATTCATATAATTTTGTTTAATTTTTTTTAGTCTGTTGCAATTTATCCATCTGCATGATAAAATCTTTTATTGTATTTCAAGCCATTGACAATTCTTTCATTCAATGGTTTTTTTTCTTTATTTTCAAAATGCCTTGAAATAAATACATTTTCTAAAAGTGCACTCCTGATGTAGTCTATTGCTGAATGAATTACTTAGCTGCTTCAAAGGTAGCAGTAATTACTGTTAATAAACTTAGTTTTTGTTTTTATTTATTCTTAGAATGTATTCAGTTTGTTAATCTTCACTTCTATCAAGTAACCTTTATGATTTATTTTCTTGTGTCTTTTTAATAAATGATCATCTAGATACAATTGGTCTGAAATCTAACATATATATAGCTTTATTACTATTTTTTATTGCGTTATTGATCCACTAAGTTTGAAACTGCCTAAATTTCTACTTTTAGCTCCACCAAGTATATACTAGCTCCCACATACTTTTAATTCTTATATTTTAGGCAATGAAGTTTAAATAAAAATGCTGCTATATAGGTAGTTAAAGAGATCTTCAGTTAATGACTGCATTACCAGTATATTGTTAGGAAAACAAGTAAGCAAATTCCAGCTTGATGTACAGTTCTATTTGTGTATACTGGGAAATAATTTATTCACATTTATGAAAATTATATAGTTTCTCCTTTTTTTCATTGAAGATACAGACTTGTCAACTTTCTCATTTAATATCTTAATGTTCTTTAACTCTTTCTTTTTTTTTTATGCTTCCTTTCTTATAACTTTTATTTGTTAATTTTGCAATTCCGTGCTAGTGAATCATTCCAGTTGAATTCTAATTGAATTTTCTGTACAGATAGAATATTCTGTATCTAATCTAAATAAATTTTTTCTTCTGATAGAATATGATTGTGTTATTTCGATGGCTACAATTATAAATATTATTTAAATATGAAGCATATACATATGAAAAATAAATTTAGACAATAATGAAGTTAAATGTTGAACAAAGCTTTTTATTAGGTGAAATAAAAATCTATAAATGAAAAGAGAAAGCATATTTCTAATAGAAAATACTCAATTGATTTATGTAATTTTGCGTTATTACTTATAATGAATGTACCATAAGAAAAATCTTGCAGAGGATAGAATTCATGGCTTTAAAATTCATAGCATCTCTATAACCATTATGTCACAATATTGTTTATGCATATAGCACTTTAATTATATAAAAGTGTTTAAAATTTTGAACACAATTTCCTTGAAAATTGAGAAGCATGTCCTAATTCTTTAAGCCTTTAACATCTTAGTCATTAGCTGTTGATCAGTTATCATTCATGTCATAAATTTCAGTCAATTCCATTGAATTGTCTGAAATTTATGACATGAATGATGAACAATTCATGCTCTCTCCTTATTAATAATAATGTTTTTTGTAATTTTTCTTAAATAAATATCTATATTAAATGAATATCTCATTATAGTTCTAAGAGTGATATTAAAGCACAAGTATACCATAAATTATTTACTGTAATTTCCTATCTGTAATCCATGGATTTTATGTTAAAATAACCTTAGAATTGATGTTGATTATATAATGTTGCATATAATATGTGAGCATTTTTTTTTTCTCCTGTAGGTTTCATAAAAGTCATATGTATAAAATTGTCACCTAAAAATACTTATTTTAAGGAGATACATAGTTTTGTACAATATACAATTTTTTTAATATAAAAAAACAAAAAAACATTATAACTGTAGAAAATATAATTGATTGTACAAGGGAGTTGAACTTAAAAGTGTACAAAAATATTATGCGCTTCTTATATTGATATGTACTAATTGATGAAAAAGTCTGGGAATGAAGTTGTAGATAGAAATTAGAAGTGTTTTATACAAGATCAAATTAATAATTAACTTTAACACATCAAAATTTTCATCTTTAGCTATGAAGAATGCTAATTGTTGGGAAAGCCAAACATATTTTATATATTTTATATATTTTTTTTTCTGTTTTCATTGTATTAGATTAATAATATTTTTTATATGCAATTATGATGGATGTTTAAATATCACACCTAACTGTGGCGTCTAAAAAGTTCTTTAAGACTGAAAAATGTTTTGTTAATTTTATGTCATAGTTGTAAAAACAGAACTTAATATAGAATGACAAAGAAAAACAGATGAAAAATCACTGGCGTTTTTTATGATTGTTTATAAAACGTTTGAGATCCTTATTTTTTCTGACCAAAAATTAACTTGTGAGTTATAATATAACTTGTGTATTTATAATTAAGAAATTAGGATACTTGAATTATTTACTAAGACAAAATTATTGTGTGTTATTAAAAATTCAGAAAATAATTAAATTGTAAATGATTTTTGTTTCTTTTTTCTTTCTTACTAGAAAAGTATACCTCTGTTATAAAAACAATAAGCCAGAACAGATATATGCAGTGAAAATAATGCAGAAGAAAACAATGATTAATAAAAATATGATTAAACAAGGTAAATATCATTTATAATTTTGTTTTTAACTGTTTTTTTCCCCTGACATTGTAAAGTAAGACATTATTTTTTTTTGGGAAAAGTTCTAACTGAAAGGGATGCTTTAGCTTTAAGCAGAAGTCCGTTTATTGTTCAACTTTTCTATTCCATGGAATCAGACAATAACATATATTTGGTAAGTAATATTTTTGAATAAAAATTTTAGTTTGTAAGAAATAATAATACTCATAAATTTTTTTTTAATTTTCTAACATTACTGCTAAAATATTTCTAATTCTTAATTGTTTTCTTAATCATTCAAATTTTGTGGACTAAAATAAATATTATTATATGTTGTAATAAAAAATTTAAACAAATGAATGAAAGAAATGTTAAATTTTTTGCTTTTATTAAAATTAAAAAGTGACATTTTCTCTAAAAAAAATTATGTATATATTTATGAAAATAATTTTACCATATAAATCACAATATTTTTAAGTTTGGGCTAAGATGCACATGATGTGACTGCCTGTTGATTTGGTATACATTTTTGATATTAGAAATAAAAATGATATCACAATTTTAATTTTGGTATTTTGTGGGATTCTAGCCATACAATCAATATTTTTTACTCTTAATCTTTTTAATAAAATTTGGATTTATTAAATCATTATTTGTAAAGCACACATATAAGCAATAGAAGGGACAAACAAGCAATAAAATTGTTAAACAAGCTTCTGATTTATTTAGCAATTTCTATTACTACTATTTCTAATAGAATAGTTCATGATTAAAAAGTGTAGATTTATTTTTAAAACTTACTTAAAACTACCATTATAGATGAAGAAAACTACAATAAATTTAATTTTTCAGTCTTTCATTTAGGATCTCATTTACAGTTTTCTAATGATTAGATATTTAAAAAAAATTTAAATAAGATAAATAATAAAATTTTGAAGTAAATATTTTTTATGAAATAAATTTATAATAGGAATAACATTTATTTATTTTTTTATTATTTATTTAGATACTGAAAACAATGAAAAAAGACTGTTTCAAATAAATGTTATTTGTTCTTTTAAATCTTTCTCTCTATATATACACTGAAGTGACAAAAGTCATGGGATAGCAATATGCAAATTTTCAGATGGCAGTAGCATCGCGTAGAACAGGTATAAATGCGCAGTGCTTTCGCAGAGCTTTCATTTCTGTTCAAGTTATTCATGTGAAGAGGTTTTGACGTGATGATGACCGCACGACGGGAATTAACAGACTTTGAACGCGGAATGTTAGTTGGAGCTAGACGCATGGGTCATGCCATTTCGGAAATCGTTAGGGAATTCAACATTCCCAGATCCACTGTGTCAAGAGTGTGCCGAGAGTATGAAATTTCCGGCATAACATCCCACCATGGACAGCGCAGTGGTCGACCGCCTGCACTTAACGACCGAGACCGGCGACGTCTGCAAAGAGTCGTAAATTCTAACAGACAAGCAACACTGCGTCAAATAACCGCAGAAATCAATGTGGGACGTACAAGGGACTTGTCTGTTAGAACTGTGCGGAGAAATTTGGCTTTCTTGGGCTATTCCAGCAGAAGACCGACTCGAGTGCCTTTACTGACAGAACGACATCGCTTGCAGCGACTCTCGTGGGCACGTGAGCATATTGGTTGGTCCCTAGATGAATGGAAAACCGTGGCCTGGTCCGATGAGTCACGATTTCAGTTGGTAAGAGCTGATGGTAGGGTTCGAGTGTGGCGCAGACCCCACGAAGCCATGGACCCAAACTGTCAGCAAGGCACTGTTCAAGCTGGTGGTGGCTCCGTAATGGTGTGGGCTGTTTTTTCATGGCATAGACTTGGTCATCTGGTGCGACTGGACCGAACATTGACTGGAAATGCTTATGTTCAGCTACTTGGAGATCACTTGCAGCCATTCATGGACTTCATGTACCCAAACAACGATGGGATTTTTATGGATGACAATGCGCCATGTCACCGGGCCACAACTGTTCGCGATTGGCTTGAAGAACATTCTGGACAATTCCAACGAATGATCGGGCCACCTATATCGCCCGACATGAATCCCATCGAGCATTTATGGGACATCATCGAGAGGTCTGTTCGTGCCCAAAATCCTGCACCATCAACGCTTTCACAATTATGGACGTCTATCGAGACAGCATGGCTCAATATTCCTGCAGAAGGCTTCCAACGATTTGTTGAGTCCATGCCACGTCGAGTTGCTGCACTTCGCCGGGCGAAAGGAGGGCCGACACGATATTAAGAGGTATCCCATGACTTTTGTCACTTCAGTGTATAACAAACACTCTCTATATATACGCAAAACTTAAGCAACGATGCAATTTTTAAGCAGATAGTCATGGAATTATAGAAAAGGATATGTTGTGATCAGTATAATAATTATCCAATTCAGTAGAAAGGTGATTAATTTGGAAATATCAGGAACAAAACATTATCAGTGATGCGAGGACCCACAAAATGCTTGCAGTTACTGCACACAGTATAAGACTATAATTAAAAAAGGTGCAAGGCATTATTAAAAATATTCTCAACAAGGTCAAATGAATTTGTGCATGCAATATGGCAAAAAGAAACTTTATACTTGGCAGAATAATCGTCTAGCCTAAAGTACATTGTAATGTGATAAAAATATCTCAGAAGTTTTAAATAAACATTTTTAAACATTGAAATTTATATAAAATGCTGAAACTATAGGTCATTTAATTAAATTATGAAAAAGGAAAAAGTTTAACTTACGATTTAAAATTGTAATTGTTTTTTTAAATATCCTTATTTCAAATGTCATCTAATGATAAGTAAAAAACTATGTAATGTTTTACAGCTGTAGTAAGTTGTATCTTTGTAAGGTATGCTTTGCATTAAATATGGCTAGAGAAAAAAAGTGTTATTTTTTCAGGTAATGGAATATATGATTGGTGGTGATGTGAAATCCTTCCTTTATATATGTGGTTGTTTTGAAGAACATTGGGCTGTTTTTTATGCATCTGAGGCAGCACAGGCTCTGGAGTATTTACACCAACATAATATTGTTCACAGGTATTTATGTACATGAAATGAATTTTTAAAATCATTTAGTCGTAAATAATTAAGCTTAAATTAAATTTTAAGTACTTTAAGTATTACAGTACTTACAATTATTTTAATTATATTTCAAAAATATTTTTAATCTGTTCAAAAAGACAAAAGCATTAATATAATTTATACTACTATTTTTTTTTTTTTCTTTCAATGTAGGGCACTTATATTAATTCGACATTGCTTTTGAAAGCCTGCCTATATGTTGGCAGTTTTAATGAAAGAATATTTTTGTTAAGTATTAATGCTATTCCCTGTGCAGAAAAGTTACATGACCAAACATTGCATTATTACTATCAACTTTATTTTTCAAAATGGTGTCTATGATGCAACATTAATAGCATATATTCTATTTGGTATGCTTACTAGCTACTCATTGCTATTGGGCTAGGCATTTGGACATATTACAAAATAAATGAACTAATCATATTGTAATGATTGAGAATACAGTTGTTTAAACAGTTATAAAAAAGTTACAATAATAAACTACTTAAGAATCGATTACTATTTATGAAAAAATAGTTATTTTTTTAAAATTAACACACTTGAATTGAAATTAAAAAATTTTATGAATTAAAATTCTTTCTAAACAATTTATCTTCAAAAATGTATAAAAAGTTTACAAAGTTACAAGTTTACTAAACAAGTATCACATCAAAAATATCAATTAACTCTGCACTTAATAAAACTTATAAAGGTCTAAATAATTTGAATTTTTTAACTTAAGAGATCAGCTTACAATAACTAAATAGTTCTTGATGTTTAGATATATTTAAATATATATATATAATTGCATTAAAATTCATTTATTTAACAATATATTATATTATTATCAGATATTGCTGGCTTGCATTGTTGAGATTTAAAGAAATGATTTTTTATTTTGTAAATATTAACTAGGAAAAAGTAGTAGCAAAGCATTCAAAAAATACTATGCAAATATTGATAAAAATAGATAATTCTTAATTGAATAGTTTAAAAATGCACCTTTACTGTAAAACATTTTGGTTTTTATGTAATTTAAAGATAACCAATAAACATTTTCATGTTTCTTGGCTGTACTTATAAAAGATTAGTTGCATTAGTGCAAAGAATTAGGTCTTTTAAGTATTACAGTTTTAAAATTTAAGAAACACGCACAATACAATTGCATGTATTTATTCAATTGCATGCATATTTAATTCACTCTTGATATGCTTAAAGCAGTAGTTCTCAAACATTTTGAAGTCAGGGCATATTTAAAATCCTATAGTAATTATAGGTGCATTATATACAAATTTTTAAGAAATATGTTATAATAGTTAAATCAAATATTAAATAAAAACTAATATGATAAAATATAAAATAAAATGAAATGCACCTTAAGGTTATTTATTGGGTTTGTGAGAAACATGAAATTATATAGTGCTCTAATGATTTCTTTAATGTTTAGGCATATATTTGAAAGGCAAACTATCATTTTCTTTTTGAAGTCAGGGTACATTTAAAATCCTACAGTAATTTTAGGTGCATTATATATAAATTTCTTTACAATTTTTAATTTTCTTTTATACAAATTTATATACAATTTGCTCTCTTTTTGTGCATAATTGTGGTGAGGGTAGAAAATCCTAATTCACGTAAATATGACATTGAAAATTGTAAAATTTTAAAGCTTTTAGAGATATTGATACATTCTTCTCATAGGCTGCAATGGAAAATTTTTTTTAACAATGAAAATTACATAGAGACTTACACTTTTAGTAGCCAACCATGGAAATTACTACTTCTTATTTCTCTGAGACATTCTTACGTGCATTATCATTGTGCGTCATTTTTTATATTAATAAAAGAAGATAAAAAGCAATTAGAAAGTCTAGTTGTTTATAATAAAAGCTGTCTTTGAACAGGAAAACTGACAAGAGAATGAGTAACCTTTATTTTTAGATCTGGATTAGTTTATATCCCTGGATTATATAGTTATACAGGGCACATCTGGAAATTTTCTAGGGTGCACTGTTTGAGAATCATCATTTTGGAGAAAGAGATTATTACCCATTTTTATTAAGATTTTTTTTTCAAATTTAAAAATGTTACTCATGATTGTTGTATTTTTAATCAATTAACGTTGAAAACAGTTTCTATATTATTATGTGAAATGTTATTATCGGAGGTTATAAACACCTGATGTAAAGTATTTTGAATATTATATTTAAAAATATTATATAAACAAATTTATTTTATGTAGTATAATTTAATTACAAAATTATATTTTAAAATTGTTTGTAGTTTAGAATTTTCATTATATTGATTATATCATAAATGTTTTTTTCTTTAAAGATATTTTAAATTTAAAATGTGCATATTTTTTTATTTGATTCGAAACTAAATTTGATTCATCTCAAATGTCTTATATCAGATGATTTCTTTTATCTGAAGTTTACTTAGAAATTCAAACTTATTTTTCATGTTGAACCATTCGGGTTGCAGAAATTTTTAAATTGGTCTATAATTTTTATTTTGGGAACATAATTCAATGTTGTTTTGTATTAAGGAGATGTATTGCTTTCACCAAGAGGTCTATCAATAGTAACTGCGGCCAATTGGCTAGCGCTCTGGCCTTTGGTATCACAGGTTCCGAGTTCAAATCCTGGTGGTGGCATGGATGTTTGTTAGTGGTTCGAAATCCACTTTAAGCCTTAAGTCCCGGTCTAATATGACTGTAGGGCTGACAACCCTATTCCGTAAAAAAGAAAACATCTTCCGTCTCAAAATCTGTCTGCCTTGGCTAACCATGGGGCTGTTGCACCAATGAAGAAGAAGATTTCGTAATTAATATTTCAAACTTGCATTTCCCCCACTATTCTTCAATGATTACAGGCTCCAGGTTCGAATCCTGGCAGTGGCATGGATGTTTGTTAGTGGTTCGGAATCCATTTTAAACTGTAAGTCCTGGTCTGTTTACTCTATCACTGTTTTATATGTGCACAAGATGACTGTAGAGCGACAAACCGAATCAATAGTAACTACTTCACATTAATATGTCGTATGGGGGAAAACATTGAAACTCCTACTAATCAGTTTATTGGTATCAAAACACACTCATAAATAGACTTGTTACACCCTAAGTGAATCCTTTCTCAAAACAGTTACAGCATTGCATGTTATAGACTAGAATCAAACTTTTTTTGAGCATTTTGAAAATACAAAAATTATGTTATGGCAAAGAAGATTATATTTTTAAAACTATACTTTGTTTTCATAGCGTTTAATGTAATTAAAATAAATCTATGAATATAATATAAATTCTATCATGCATTTTTATATGTGATCATTTATTGATAGTAAAATGTTTATTTGTATACTACTATTTATCTATTTGATTAATATAAACCCAAGAATTTTTGAGGAATTTAGGTAAATTTTATGTTTTTGATTCATAGTATAGTATTGCTTGAATTTATAAAATTATCTAGGCAATTTTATATCATAGTAAATTTATCAGTTAAGAAAATTTTTATGAAAAATTAATTTTGATACAAAATATTGAATGTAATTCATCGTTTTTGGTTAAAATGTGAATTCTGAAAAGAGCATAATAACGTCAACAAGTTTTGTAGAAAATTAAATGAGGGAGAAACATTAATTTTAGATAAATAAATATTTTTATAATTTTTTTGGAATAAGAATTTATGTTCATCTTTAAAAGTAATGATTACTGTTTATTATTGAAAAATTATCATTTACTAGTTTTTTATTTCTCAGAGATTTAAAGCCCGACAACATGCTAATATCTGCCACTGGGCATATAAAGCTAACAGATTTTGGTTTATCAAAAATTACCCTAAATAAACGTAAGTTGTTTTTAAATATCTTGCACATCTTTTCATACATAATAAGGGAAAATAAATAAAAGATCAATTTACCCAGCGATTTTCCATTTGATTGCTTACTATATTAGGATCAGGATATCATTATCTTTATGATGTTATAAGGTATTTTTGATTTTACTTTCTTAAGTCTCCTTTTTTACATTTTTCTTTCTGAGGAATGGCGATGTCTTTTCTTAAAATTTATTATCATTATCTTTGAAAAAGCTTTTTTCAAAATATTATTAGTAAATAAAAAATGAGTTGAATTATTTACTTGATGAAATAGGTGGGGGGAAAAGGGGAACAAATAGTATTTTAAAATTTAGATAGTTGATTGTTTGAAAAATACTATTTGAATTATTAAGAATGGAATACATATAGTATAGCAAGTATAGCAAATTTTATTGAATAGGATTCTCTTAAGATATTTTTATATGAATTTTAATCCTTTTATAATATTACTGTAAGATATATTCTTACAGAAATTATTAAAAATTGCCAAAAAAAATGATGTATTATCACCTGAAAATAATAATCATGAATAATGAAGAAAGTTTCTGTAAAATAAAGTTCAATAAAGAATTCCTTCTTTTCAAAATATTATCCAGTAGCAGTAAAACAAAGTTTCTAAACTCAGTTTATCATATGTTCTTACTAGTTGTAATCTTAATTGTTAAAATGAAATAATGTTATGAAGTTAATTATAAAAATTCTTCAAAATTATTATTAATGACTTTGCCTTTTGCATTATACAAGAATTGTTATTATTCTTCTAAAAAATAAGTAATATATTATTATGCACTTTTTCTGTTCAAATTAACGATTTGTAGTTTAAGGATCACAAATCATTATTATTTAATTCAGATTTATGATTATGCATCAAAATTTTTTTTTTTAAAAAGCATCTATTTCATTTTAATAAGTATAGCATGTTATTTCTTTCTTAATGTATGAAATTGTTGTTTTATGAATGAAAAAATCCATCACTTAGGAAGATTAATCTTACCCAAAGCACTTTTTTTCACTTTGGAATTTATGCAGTTTGTTTTAAAACTAGTTAAGAGTTTTAAAATTAAACAACATTTAGTCACTAAGATAAATTTTAATTAAACATTTTGATTACAAAGAGTGGCAAATTAATTTCTTTTATATTAACAGAAAGTATAGTGGCATATTTTTTTATTAAACATAAATATTGTAAATATGTGTAAAACACTAAAATGATATTGTAAACTTTTTATAGCTATCAAAGTAAGAGACCTTATGGGAACTCCTTCAGCATCTAATGAGGGCCTTTCAAATCGAACACCTGGGCAATTGTTATCCCTGATGTCTAATATTGGATTTGTATATTTTATTATCATATTATCATTATTTATATATTATTTTATTATCATTTTTACTATTATATTTTATTATCAGTCTTTTGTTTTTTGTAAATAGAAATGTTAAAAAAAAAAAAAGTTTTTTATTAATGAAAAGAACATAGAATCTATTCAATGTAAAATTTTTTTAATTAAATTTAAAATATTTTAAATAAAAAATTATTTAATATTGCTATTTTAAGTATCATATCAAATTTGATACTTATAATGAACATGACTTTTTGATTTGATGAAAAAAAAATGACTTAATATTAATTTGATCCATAAAGATTTTTTTTGATATAATAAAGCAATTTAAAATAAAAATCAATTATTAAGAAGGATATGATAGTTTATAATTAAACTATATAATGTTCTTAAATATGATAGAAATTGTAAAACATGAAAAGCAAATTAAAACTAAATTTTTTATTTATATAAGATGATGTATGTTATATAATTAGATAGAAATATATGAATTATTTAGGAAATGATACAAATTTACTCGATTCATTTATTTCCAAGCTGGCATTTACAATTATTTGGAAAAATTTCTTAAACAGATTTAATTTATACAATAAAATGTTCACTGGCTTTGAAGGAGTTTCTGATTGGGCTCGTATCCTAATATATAATTTCTGTAGTGTTTTCAAGAATTTGTTGTATTTGGAAAAAATTATAAAATATTAGCTGTTTGTAATTTCAGCACGATATGTTTCTTCTTAAATGCAAGATTTGTGAAATTTTCTTTACCAAAATATGTTTGATTTAGTATGCTTATTAAATTTCATGAATTTATATCATGAAATAAGAAGTCACCATGCATAGGTATTATTTAAGACCCTTAGTCTTCTTTACATAATGACACAAGTCTTGACAGAGAGAAATATTGCTTTTTTTCACACTAAATTGGAATTCATTTATATTATTTGCATTTAAAAAAATGTGCTTTTATTATAATGCAAAATAAAATTTATATTGAAAAAAACAAACAATCCTTTGGACATCTACATCTATAAAAAATCACTTAGTTCTTTGGTTATGTATAAATTCAGAAAATTATTAAATTATTAATTAAAATTAGACATATAAAATTTTAGGTTCTTAAAAATATAAAATGATTGATATCTTCTATACAAAAGAGAGAAACTTTATAGTATTTAATAAATAATTAAAATAAAGTTTTATTCTTGTATAAAAATACATTAAAAGTCATAAGCTATAAAATTGTTTGAATATTTAATATGTGAAAATATTTTTTCCTGTAAAACTATTTAGACGAAACATGCAATTTTTGCCAAAAGTAGATTTTTTAAGTACAATATTTCATGTTTAAAGAAATCATTATTTTGCAACTTTTAGATTAAAGTTTAGTAAATTATCTAATTCAATAAGTTGTAGAGATCATTCAATGAAATTCTTATTTTAACTGAATCCATATTCAAAATTAAAATATGATATTTCTAAGTTAAAGGAAAATGTAATTTTGTGCCTGTAAAACAATTCCTATAATTATCAACGAAGGCTTCCTTTTTTCATTTTTATCGCATAATTTCAAAATCTTCAGTATGAAACATTTTGATAAAGCTGAACATATTTAGAAAGATAACTTAGTAAGAAATAATTGTTCTA
Source organism: Caerostris darwini (assembly GCA_021605075.1). Taxonomy (NCBI): domain Eukaryota; kingdom Metazoa; phylum Arthropoda; class Arachnida; order Araneae; family Araneidae; genus Caerostris; species Caerostris darwini. The sequence continues at coordinate 403,689 of BPLQ01013699.1, read as the reverse complement.
CTTCAAATGCAATGAATTTTGTATCTCCAATGTGTTTCACTGTTCATTTTCATCATATTTTGTATTTAATGTTTATAATTAATAATTGTTTATTACTTAAATATATATTATATAAATATATATCTTTATATTGTAGTTGTTAATTAATTTCAAAAAATAATTTAATTCTTTTACTGTATACAGTTTTTGCTGTAGAGAATTCCTCATAACATTTATTGATTGATTCTCTCTTATGCATGCAAAAAATTTATTTGAGGGTATAAGCATGCTTTTGGCATCAAAAATATTGTTTTTTATGCTTTATATTGCTTATATTGCTTTTTTTCATCAAAAATACTGTCTTTGGCATTATAAAAATAATTCCATTGAATCAAAGTTCGACCACTTAATTTGGGGTTATTTTGTATAGACACATTAAAAAAAAAAATCCATAACTGTTTACAAAAGTACATACAATTAGGGATAATCTACCAAATAATTCTTATGATGAAAGATAAAATATCATTACTCGCCCCAAAATATCAGGAATCCTACTTCATATCTGATTACATTTTCATACACTATCCCAATAATTTGTCATGTACTTAATTGAATTCTATTTTGTAAAGGTTGAAAGAAATTTTTTTTTTTTTTTTTCTTATGCCAATAAATGCCTGCATGCATTTTTTAAAGTCTGTGCATTTTTTTCTTAGGAAATTGATGCACGTTATTTATTGAAATTCTATGGTTAATTTGATAATCTTTAGAATTTAAAAATTTTTAATAATAAATAATTTTTTAAAGTTTTACTAAATCCTTTATTTTCTTAGGATGGTACAGACAGTTTTCATGTTGCAAAAAGTGCCAACTCTTTTTTAACAGAAAATTCTTCTGTAAGACGTGGATCTTATATATCTGACTCTAGAACTTCTCATTCGAAGTTCAGTGTTGATAACCCAAGTTCAGATTATAGTCAAACATTTTCACCTGTGCCTTTGACTTTTAGCACACCAGACAAACTGGAAATAAACCCTACAGCAAAAAACAAAGGTAAATTGTTTTTACATAAAAGAAAGTTCTGCATAGCCATAAATCCAAAAATATTTTCTCTATTTATATTGATTAATCTTTCTTTTGCCGTTAAGCACTCTTTCGCAAAAAAATAGAAACTCTTAAAAGTTACTGTAATTTTCTGCCTATAATGCCTGGAATTTATTTTAAATAACCTCACAATTTCTTGGAACAGATTCTAGATTACCTCTTCTTTTTTCTTTTCTTTTTTTGCAACGTTCAGCAAAAAATTTAAATTATTTTTTTTATTAAAATCTTTTAAAAAATTCACTACTTATTTTTCCAAATTTAATAGACAAAATATCATTCCATGGTAATTTTTTTTTCTCAAAAATTGAAGCTAAGAGTAATTAAGGATAATTGTACTTTTACAAAAAGACAACACAATGGGCATCATACAGTAATGTGTGTAAATGGGTGAAATTAAAAGAGAATGAAATAATTAAATATGCTTTTCAGGAGGCCGTATTAATTGATTTATGTTGAACAAGAATTTTTTCTAAAAAAAACTGTAAAAATCACAAATAGGCTGTTTTAAATAATATTTTTTCCATTTCAAATCTTTCAATGTTATTAACTTTATTTAAAAATTGTCTAGTTTTTTTAATAATATTTAAATAATACTATTTTATGAAGTTATTATTTATTTAATGTTTTACTTACTTTACTTCCATGAAATATGGTACAGTAAATACTTTTTTTTATTTTTATGCATCTTATACATATATTTCTTTTTTTTTTTTTTTTTTTTTTTCATCTTTTTGAGTATATAATATATTAATTTATCACACAATTATAGCTAAAAACGTTTTAAAAAATTGAAAAATGTTATACTAGTTTAAGATACCTACCATAAGTACAAAAATGCAATTTTCATGATATGTTTAAGAAAACAAGTGAAATTTGGACCATCTGAGGATTATACACTTCTGTGTACTTCACAAGAATGTTTCTTGTTTTTATTTTTCACCTGCAACTTTTTTTATTTCATTCAGGTAAAGAATTTCAACTGTTGGGTTATGTACTGCTGTGGATGAAAGGCACAAAATTGTATTAATCGCATCTTATTTTGCATGCAGATTCCTTTATACCACTTGGTTACCTATTTCATTGCCCTTCATGATATGTTATTTTTGAACCTTTTCCCAACAGTAATGCTATGCCCCCATTCTATTTGCAAAACTTTGGATTGTCATTATTATTGAAAGTGATCCATCCTTTTCCAAGATGGACAAGATCACCAGATCTTTTGTCAGTAGTATATATATATAAGACAGGGTAGACTGGCAGATTCAAACACCTCAAAATGTTATGGATTTGTAGAAATAATTGAGGATTACCTGGAAAATGAGATAAGCAATAGTGATTATTCCTTACATCCAACATGGATAATGTTTCCTTATTGGAAAGTCAAGATCTGATTAAATTATTAAATACAATAAATTAATATTAAATGATTTGAAACAAGTTTTCATGTATTTATAATATAATTTCTTGATCTACAGTTCTACAAAAATTTTATAATATAACGATTGAGTATGGAGATTGACCTTTCACTTGAACTACTAGATCAGGAATGGCTAACCTGTGGCCAGTGGTCCACAGGCAGCCTGCCTTGAATATTTTTCCGGCCCATGAGATTTATTACACTTTTATTAAATATATTTATTTATAATGACCAAAAAATAGTAAAAACCCATGTATAAAAAAATACTTTATTTGAAATTATAAGAAAAAATTAACTTTGATTTTAAAATAATATTCTTGCACCAACAAATATCACACTAGTAAAATAAATATTTTTTACTGATTTCATTTTTCTTATTTCATTTATATTTATATATTGCTTATATTTCATTTTTAGTGTTATATATTTCTTTACAATGTGTGTTTAGTATCATTATTATATTTTCTATGTTTACATGTAAGAATAATAGTAAACACAATAATAATAACTCATTATGTTTCAATTTTTCACTCCAAAAAATGTTCTATAGTGGGTCTAAATCTAATATAGGATATATAATTTTTTATGCGGCCGCCGGAGTTATGATGCATTTCCAAAGTGGCCCGCAAAATCATTTGGGTTGGCCACCCCTGTACTAGATTATCAGTATTGACTTTGGTATTACTTAGATCATGGTATGGAATTTTTTCCCACATGTCCATTTTTAAATTATTAATTTATTGTATTGTTAACCTGTTTCACATATGTAAATTACAAAAACTTGAAATGCATGCTTAAAACTAATTCTAAATTGATTAAAATTCGTGGTCTATTGATGTTTATTATAGTTTTCACCACTATATATATATATATATATATATATCCATATCCATATCCATTGTGCTTCATTATGGTAAGATTATTCTATAAATCTGATATGAATTCATATTCAGTAAGAATGCAGGAAAATACACTAGGTGAAAAGAAAAAAAAATTAAAGAAACCAATTGTTATAAAAATTAATTCTACGTAAAGTACATACTATATTATTAAAAATTGAAGATCACAGGATCGATCCATCCAAGTTCTAGAAATTGTACACTGAATATTCAAATCATTGATTAGCACTAAAATAAAATATGTATAGGATTTGCTAGTTTGATGTCAATATATGTATCATGTGATGATAGAATAGTTCAGAAACCTTTTGGTCCATTTCCCATTAATTTGTAAAGGACTTGTCCCTTAATTTATTTGCTTTGAACTGAAAAAATGGCTCTGTGTTTGTTTGTGCAGAGAAATTTTTGATTGAATTCCCTCCTATTTCTCATAGATGCATAAGAATTTCTTTATCTGTTATATTGAATGAATATAGAATGACGTAAAATATAATAATATGTAATGTTTAATTTATTGTATTTTTAACTCGCACTCATTTAGTAGTTAAAGAGTTCTATTCACTGGCTTCATTTAAATTGTATGATAATAAATAAAAGAATGATTTTTTCATTTATTGATTCATCATGATGTTGTTAATAAATAAGTAAAAATGAATGTACTTTTCTTTTGAGGCTGCAGAATTTACAAATTTTCAGAAATATCTAAATATAGCTTTGTTTTATTTTGTTTAAGAAAGGAAACTTATATTAGAAATGCTATAAAATATACATAAAGTAAAGAATATTAAAGCAATATTAATCTACTTGTAACACCTACCTGCCACTACCTCCTTTAAAGCAATTTTTTTAAATTTCAGAAATATTATAAGAGCAGTGAATTATAGCAGCTGAATAGAATCTCAAATTAGTTTGTTGTATTAAAAAAATTTCCATTTGGTTGTATATTTTTATTTTTTAAACATGCATATAATTTAAAACTATATATATGCTTTCATTTTTTTGTTAAAATTCATCAAGGTATTTATCAAGTATGTCATGATGGTAAAAGACTTAGCAAGTGAAGAGGACCTTAATACTTTAACAGGATTTATATTTGTTTTAATTCTTATAATTTTAGCTTTATATAATTATTTATTAATTTTTTATATTTTTTTCTTAGCATCACCTGTAGAAAACAAACTAGAACGATGGAATTCCTTTGATTCAAATTCCAGCAGTAATTCTTTCACACCGTATTGTCCAAAAAAGAAACGAAAATTTCTTGCATCTCGCTCTAATAAAAAGTTTCGGGGGCAATCAGCAAATATTTCTCCCGATAAAACGCCAAGGAAAAATGCTTCTAGTCATTCAGATTCATGTTTTAAATCAATTTCTTCAAGAACAAAACGGAAACGCTCAAGCAGTTCAGATGATGAAATTATTTCTAAAGTAAAGCAGACTGGACTTTCTGCTGTATTATCAGACTTCAAATTATCAGAGGATTATTCCCAGCCGTCATTATTATATGGAACTAAAAAAAGGACCAGTGACAATGTCTTTTCTGATTCACCAACAAAGAAATGTCTCTCATCAATTGAAAACCAAAGTATTAAAATGGAATCTGAGAATTTGTATTCACTTTCTGCATCAAAAATACCAAATATTTCCCAGTCTCCTCTAACGAAAACTAATGAACCTGTGAAAAAAGCAGTTAATTTCTATTTCAAAAGTGACAGCTCTGCACAATATTCTGATAGTTGCTTTAGTAGTAACAAAAGTGAACACAGCCCACCTTCTTCTGAATACTCGGAAAAAAATTCAATTTTTTCCACTCCAGTGGATAAAAGAATATGCAATTCAAAATTTACTGTAAGTGATTTCTAATTTTATTATATAGAAATTAGGTTCTATTTTAAGGATCAATTCATATTAAATCACACATTCAAAAAGTTTTTTTTCGTTGTTGTTGCTAGACTATTTGAAGGTTTTTTTTCGTGTGTGTGTGCTTCTAATTTCAATAATCTCGAATTCTATTGAATAATCAATATTTCATTTTTATACTTATTAGATTTTGATATACAAACAATTTTTGTGTTACATCATAAGGCACAATTTCTGCTTTTAGTATATTTTGAAATTGCTAAAAGTTTCAACTTGAGGAGCTTTTAAGTATGTAAGATATTTCTTAAAGTTTTCAATTTTTTTGTTGGAAAGCATGTATCAACTAATATTTTTTTAATGTTATTTGTAATTTGCGATCTGCATATATTTTTTCTATGTTGCCACAAAATATATATATATATTTTTAAATTCTCAACTCTGAATCAAATATCTGTGATAGAAATAAAAAATTCACACCTTAAAGTACTTTGTTATAGATAATTATAAAGTTTGTTTATTGACAGATATAGCTTGTTTAATTGCATAAAAGAATTCATAATTCTTTTATATTATCAATATATATATTATTTATTTATAGCAATATGTTTTCTGTATTTATTTTGTAAATGAAACTTGAGAAAAGAATAATTTCAGTAATACAAATATTAAAGTGAATTTTGATCAGCTTGGTAGGAGTGATTTACATAGAGATTATTGTAAAAGTATTATTTTAAATAATTTAAATGTAGTTTTCATTAAATTAATCATTGTGAAAAATCAGTTATAAGATATAAGGATTTTAATTGATGGCTTTTTAAATAACAATGAAATTTCTTCACATAATGATATTGTAATCAAATATGAACATCCAAATGTACAGTTGTATGAATCTTGAGAACTGATTTGAGGGGACATTTTAAAATTTTAATTTTTACGTATTCATTAATAATTTAAATGACATTTAAAATTCGAAAAGTGTATCTATGAAATGAAAATCTTAAATAAAACTAAAAATTTATCGATAAAATTGAAATTTTTTAAAAACTGTAACTTTGAAGTTGTATATATCTGATTGTTACATATTAAAAAATTTAAAAATTCCACATTATTTATAATTACAGTTTAAATTTTTAGTTAATAATTATTTAGTAAAATTGAAACTATATTGTATTTAAGAAACATTTTCAAATTGGGAAACTCAATTTTTTTTATATAGATCTTTAGTTTTTGCACTTGCAAAAGTAAAAGTTGTAAAACAAAAAGCAAACATAAACCTTTTAAAAAGATTTTAAAAGTGAGAACAAAAACAACTGAATTGTCAAGTTTTTCTGTGAAATGTGTTTCGATATTTTCCAAATTATTGGTACCCTGTTTATCATATCCTTCTTCATTCCTAAGCGGTCACATCACTCTAAGTAATGCCACTGATTTAGTGATGCATGGGCTAATATAAAAAAATAATTAACAAAACTTACTTCCTTTTCAAAAAGATCTGCCATCACTATACTAGAATCATCATTCATTAAATTTAAAAACTAAACTTCTCAAAACATATTACTATAAAACAAAATACAAATTCAATAAATGAAAAAAAAAAAAAAAAAAAAACTACATGAAACTGAAACAAGCTTTGTAGAAATATTTTTGTAGTTAAAGATGGGCTTCAAAATTTCTTTTAGTGAATCAATAAAAAATGCTTGATTAATTTCTATATTATTTAAAAAAAAAGTCCTGGATGATGATGTTTGCATGATTAGTAATTAAATGAGCTGCAAAACATTTGTAAATTCATACAGCACTCTTATAATTCATGTTAAGAAAGCAACTCTGACCATTAAAAAATACTTCTTTGCTTCTTGAATTGTATTATTATGATATTAATAATATCTAGCAAACAATATTTTGTCATTGTGTTATAAGAAAAGTGTTATTGACTAAGTATTGAATGAAATTTCTAATTTTTTCTTGTTCTCTGCAAAAAATACATGAGATGGTGTTGATCTTTATTATCATTAGTCTAAAGCCAAAGTCAAAATTCACAGTAATATTTTTCAGTAATGAAATTATTCATATCTCAAGTTTTATTTAAAAAATAAATAGAAATTTTTTTTTGTTAATTAATAGATATAATTTTTTCAATCACATAATTGAGATTGTGTAGCAAATTAAAACTTTTTTTAAATAAATGTTTTTGTAATGTATGACCAGAGGAGATTAATTAATATTTTAAATTTAATTTCTACTCTTTAATTTTTTTTTTTTATTTCCATTTTGTTTTGGTGTTTTGAGAAGAATATATTCGAATTACTTTCACCTGTTAAATGCTCAGTCAGAAAAAAATTAAAAATATTAGTTAAATTTGCAATGGATATTGATTGCATAAATCAATAATTTCTTTATAATGTTTATTTAAGCCATTTAAAAATGTGAAAAATTATTAATTTTTATACAATTTTTTATCGATTGAACAGTTTGAGAACTGGTATTGGCTGTTCATATGCATTATAAATCAGGTGGCGAAAATACAATTGCTTCTATTATAAAAAGTTGAAAAATGGAATACCACTTTCAATGTTAGCTAGCTATGAATAAAATCCCACAGTTAATGTTTACAACTATAGGTGGGCATAAAGTAATAAAATGTTGATTGTTACTATTAAAAATTAATTCAAATTATTGGATATCGACGCATATTTAAAAATGGATTCTTGATTTTAGATTTGTAAAATTTTTCATTTTGCTTGTTTTTTGCAGACACCTATACAAGAACTCCGGACACCTTACAGGACCCCTAAGAGTGTGCGTAGAGGTCCAGAACCGAAATCTAATGAAAGAATACTTGGCACTCCTGATTATTTGGCCCCAGAACTTCTTCGCCATGAAGAACATGGTTAAAACATTACATAAAATAAATACTATTGAGAATAATAATATAATATTGATTAAAAAATTTTATGGCAATTTAAAGCTCTGAATTAAAGTTAAATTTAAATTTTTTACATTTAATCCATGGAATGCAATATTCAATGTATCATGCAAATTATTTTAATTACAGTACTAAACTAATTTTATGTACTAGAATAATTAAAAAGTTAGTTTAAACTAATCTTATTACTATTAAATTCCATGTTAGAATTATATTTAAAAATTTATCGCTTGTCATTAAAACTTATTCCAGAGAGACTACCAAATTGAAGAGGACATACTCAGTAGAATTTGATTAAAAATATGATAATGAACAGCCAAAGTTAATGTTATCCATTCTGATAATTCCATGCAAATATAGAGTGCAAAAGGATATTTAGGCTTGTTATCAAAATAAGAACTAAATTTAGGTATAATATTAGTGATCAAGTATGAAAAAAACTTTTATTGGCAAAAGCAAGCCTCTAAGGCAATAATTAAGAACAAAAATTGGGAACCTTCATTCTTAAACGAAACGAAATCTGCTTTATAATATTCTGAATGATTTTTCATGTTATATTTTGTAGTTAGTTTAGTATGTCATATTATTTGCACATTAAGCATTGGTGATTAGTATATTTAAAGTATTAATCATGTATTGTTTTAAATTAATTCTGCATTTTCAGAAAACTTCAGTTTTGTTCATTATATTTTTACAATTTAAATGTTTCAGTTCTCTGCTTTACATTTTTTTCAAATAGTGATAAAGTACAATTAAAAATTTTTTTTTTTAAAACAAGAATTAAAAAAAAAATTTTTTTTTTGTTCAGTTTTATTCATTATGTTTCTATTATTTAAATATCTTAAGGGAAGGGGGCAGCACAAAAGATGGGAAATATGAAAATCTGCTAAGTAATCTTCTACTGTTTTTTAATATTTAAAAAAATACAATATTTATTCTTATTTATTACTAATTCATCTTAAAAATCTTTACTTAATCATCTTTTTTCTTACCTAAATGAATTATTAGCTGTAATTTTGTTGAAATATAGCTTTCATTTATGATAATTGTAAATTTTTTCCATTCCGCTTTTAGGTTTTCCTGTGGATTGGTGGGCACTAGGAGTTTGTTTATTTGAATTTTTAACTGGCATTCCGCCTTTTAATGACCAGACAGCAGAAGCAGTTTTTAAAAATATTTTACACAAAGGTGGAATTGAATTTTTAAATATTTGGAGTATTTTTGAATGATCATCTGATATAATGCATAAAAATGTAAAATTAAAAAAATATATATATGCTCTTTTTTATTTCAACATGTTACATCAAATGCACATTTTTATATGTAATAATTTATCTAAAATTTTGCTTTGAAGTATATAATTCAAATTATCTAACAGATTTAAGCAAAACTTTTGGAACTAAAATTTTTAATTTACACAAATAATTGTTTCAATAATTTTAGTTGACTCAAATATTCAAATTTTTCGTATATTAATTCTAAATAATGAAAAAGGAAAAACAATAGTATGTATGTCATCAATATTTGTAACTAAATGTAATTTTTCTTGTGAGGTTTTAATTTTAAATCAGTAAAAGTTCAAAGTAATTATTCTAGTTAATTTTTCTCTGAGAGCTAATAATTCAATTCAAAATGTTCAAGCCAAATTTATAAATATATTATTTTTATAAAAACTTTTCTTTTAAGATGTTTTTTCTTTAGTGCATTAATAATTATCATTTAAATTGCAGAAATGATGCATATACATTTGAGATAAAGATGTTCAATATAAGCAATACATAAATTAATTTATGTATGTGCAACAATGTTAAAAATCAGTTACAAGATCGTCTCATTTTGCAAAAAAAAAAAAAAAAAAAAAAAAAAATTAATTTGATTCCTAAAATTTAACTAGCATATGTTTTTTAAGTGTAAAACAATTTCATTGTTTATTATTAAAAAATCATTATAAGCACTCTAACATAGTGAAATATGTTTTTTCCTCAAATATCTACTTCATTTATGAATCTTGGTTTTCAGACATCCCATGGCCAGATGGAGAAGAAGCTCTATCTGACAATGCCAGATATGCCATTGATAAATTACTTACCTTAGATCCAAGTCTAAGGCCTGGAGTCAAAGGTAAATAATTTAAATATAGATTTTTAAACTTCATGTATATTTTGATAGTTAGAGGTATTCATAAATATTTTTTTATTAATGAATTACTTATAGATAATTCTTTTTACATATTAAATTGCTACAATGTTATTTAAAAAATATAAATATTAAAATGTTTTAATTTTGCATTTTAGGATTATATCTATGCATATTATGTGAAGTGATACATATTAATAAAGTTTTCTTTCAATTTCCAATCAGAAATATATTTAAGATTAGGAAGAAAAAAAAGTAAAGGAAACTGTAGATGATTCAATGAAATTTTAATTTTTCTTCTGTGCTTTTTTGTTTAGAATTTTTTTATTCAGTCAAATTATCTTATTTTCCCTAATAGATATGTATATAAAGACACTATATTATTATTAAATCAATGAGAATTATTTTAAAAGCAGAAAATTGATCTAATTATTTCATTTAAATTGAAGTCATTAAGCTCCCAAAGATGATTTTATTTGTTTGTTGAATTGCAATTTCTATTTTTGATTCCTTTTTATTATTAATTGTGGGAGACTTTATAAGTAAAAATGCATTTAATTACTAGAATCATATACAGAATTATCACTGATACATCATAAACACAATATGCAGAAACACAACTTTGTTGTTCAATTCAATGTTTTTTTTTTTTTTTTTTACAGTTCTCAATCAGGAAATCATCTCTCTCTTATCATGGTACTTCATTTTTAGAGTCTAGGGGAGGGGGAGAATGAATTTCTTCTTAACTAGCTCGCCAGATAGCATAAAACTTATTTTCTATTAGTGCTGGATGACGTCAAAATTTTTTAAATTGATGTATTGCCCATTTAACATGCAATATGTCTATTTTATTCATATTTGAAACTTTGTGTACCAAATATTTAAAAAATTGTTTTAATGATTATTTTCTAGTATTAATTATATTTATTTTAGTTTACCTGACCTTTTATTGTGTTATCTTCTACACAAATATATTTTATTTTTCTCAAAACAAATTATCTGCTTTTTTTTTTTTCATTTGATTATGTATATTTCATTAAATATATAATCACTTCATTTAGTGTTAAAAAATTTGGATGCATTTAGTTTTCCCCAGATAACATGTAAGTGGAGAAACACATTTTTTTTTACAGTAAATAAAGTTGCTTGATTCTTAAATATTAATTTCTCATATTAATGCTGATTATAAGTTTGAAGGGGATATATCTGGTGCTTCTTAAAAGTGCATTTCTCTCTCTACTGCTTATGCATGTTTATACCATTTGCTGGGTCTTGGATAAAAAATTCTGATGATATAGATATTAAAATTTGATGAATTCTTTCAATTTGTCCATTCCCACAAGTGATTTGTTTTGCTCATAATTCAAATACTTTGTTCTTGGCTAAACAACCTAAAATCAGTTAAATGTGATCATAGATTCTCTTTTATGATGCATGAAAGGTTTTGAAAACACAGTTGAAATTTTAATTTATCTATAGTTTTATACATTTTATTGGATAAAGTCAAACAAATAATTTTCTAATTAGAAGCAGTTATTGCTTCAAGTGGCTGATCATTCCTTCTTATGGATAAGAATACTTAGCCTAAATTGCTCCATATTTAATTTAAATCTTTTCATAACAAATTCTTAACGTAATCATAATCATGGTTAGGCTTGCATGTTTTTTATCTGAACAATGTCTAGAATAATTTTTAATGAATTTATTACTTAATATTTTTTGAAAACATTAATTTTGACAATTTATCTTTCAAAAAGTGTAATGTATATACTATTGTTATCATTTGGATTAAATAGATTGATTTATAACATATCACTGTGCACCAAACTTCAGTATGTAAATGTAATGGCATTAGGGATGCAGATGTTTCTATTCCTAGTTTCATCGGCTCAAATTTGAATCTACTCAAATTGATGATTTTCAAGTCTTTCTGTGTTGTAATTTTGCCACAAATAGATTAAAGCTGTAAAATAACTTTTTCATTATAATTTAGTGAATTTAAAATAGTATTTCACTGTCATGGGGTTTCTTGACAAAGTTAACCCTAACTGTTCTACTATGTTAATTAAATCCTACTCATTTGTTTTGACATCTATGACATGATCAATATATAATTAACCAAGACCAAAGCATACCATTTCAGTCGTTGACCATTAAATCAAAGTTATTTAAAAAATATTAAATGGCGTGCACCCCCCCCCCACACACACAAAGAAAAGAAAAACCCACCAAAATCCAATATTGCACTTTTGTGCAATTTTTAGTAATATTCCTTCTGATCAAAAACAAAAGTTTGTAAATTATTAAAATTTAAATGGCACAAAGTGAAAATTTGTTTTCTATTCTGGTAGAAACTTTCTTAACTGTGGAATACTTTGAGGAAATAATAAAAATTAATTTAATTTCTGGAATCATGTCTGGGATTAATGATAATACATCATAAACACAATATTTCAGAACACAACTTCGTAGTTCAACCCAATTAATATCTTTTCACATTTCTCAATCGGAAAGGTATCTGGGCAGCGCCACACTACTTCACTCTTGGAGTCTAGGTAGACGAATGAATTACTTCATCACTAGCTCATTAGATAGCACTATATCGATTCCACATGTATGTACAGTTGTGAAATTTTAATTTTTCCTCTGTTTTTTTAGTTAAATTATCTTATTTTCAATATTAATTTAGTGGGACAGAGACTGCATTATTATTAAATCATTGAGAATTATTTAAAATGCAGGAAATTGATATCAAGTCTCCCAAAGTTGGCTTTATGTATTTATTGAATTGCAATGACTATTTGTGATTACTTATAATTATTATAACAACTATTATCTTTATTTTTAACTGGGATTATTAAAAATGATTTATTGAATAATTAGAAAAAAAAAAAAAAAATTTTCTGTCTGTGTTTTTTTTTTTTTTTTTTTTCATGAGTTTAAATTAAATGTTGAATTTGAATGATTTTTTTTAAATGATCTAACTATTTTTATGAAGATCCTGAAATGCTACATCAAGAATATTAATAGATTTTAAAATGCATTTTCTGTAAATTTCATTTTTTAATCTTTTCTTATTGTAGCAACCTTGTCAAGTTCATATTAAATAGAATTATCAGATTATACATGCTGTGACTGTATTAATAAACTACAAAGCTACAGCATAGTAATTTATTTATGTCATTATCATTTGGAATTTATAGCAAATGTTATCTTTGTTTTTTTAATCATGTTATTTAAAGTTTTCTCTCATGCAAGACATATTAAAATCAATAATTTTCTTACTGGGAGATAAAAATTAATAAAATATATAGATATAAATTTTATAACTTGTGTTGTTTTGGGGAAAATTTTATCTCCTAGTAAAAGATTTGAAGCACTTAAGATTTTTTTTTTCACAAAAAAAAAAAAAATACCAAGCAAAAAAATTATTTGTTTTTAAAATAGTTAAAAGTAAATTGACCGTCTTTTTTATTTGAAAAAATTTCTTGAAATAATAAATTAGCATTACAGTAAAACTTCTTTTCTGTATAGCTATAGAAGAACGTTTAATTTATATAAATTGTATTCAGAATAATTTCACCTATATTCATTCTTAACATAACTGAACATTATATCTGAAACTACATTTTATATTTAAGATTGCAGCTGGAAAGAAGATGCATATTAAGAACTATTGTGAGAACAAAAGAAACAATATCTTCTAAAAATGAAAATCTTTATTAGTGTTACAGCAAATTTTTAATTTTTTGCATTTAACTATTAATTTCTCTTAGGCATTTTTATTTCTAATCTATTACTTCACCCTGTGTAAGATATATGTTGCATTTTATCTATGTTTGTAAAACTTTGGCTCCCTTCCATTCTTCACATTTGATATGTTTCATGCATTATTTATTTTTATATTTATCATATATCCGGGCTCCTATTTTTAATGTATTAAAATTAATAACTGATATATTTAATTCTCAAATTATAAATTTACTTTACAATTATTGCATTATAATTGCTTATATTGATACATCATCAGAAGTTTAATATATTATCATTATTAAACTAAATATATAATATTAGATTAATTAAAAAAATTCTTATCTTTTGTTTGTTATAAAGTTTAAATTCCTAAATTTTGAATTCACTTTTGATAAATAAATATATGATATAAAATTTTGATATGTGGATGGGGGATGTTGAATTGTTAATTTTTTTATATACAATCATAAAATTGACATTAAACTTGCTCAGAATTTATTAATGGAAAATTAGATGTTATTCCTTGAATATCATAGAATGAAATGATATGAGGAATTACCAGCAAATCATTAAAAGGTCACTAAATTATTAGTATTGACTATTAATTTACATCAAAATGAATCAAAGATTGTTCAACTATTTTAAAATGTACATTAATAATAGTTTTCATAATGCTTATTGTTCATGATTATCATAATAACTGCTATTAATTGTCAAAAAATTTTTTAAGATGTTATATGTCCATTTTTGAATTAGTAAGAAAGTTCAAGTAATGCTTATTTTTATTTGACATAATCTATAAAAATAATTCTATATATGCTGTTGCCATGTCAGAGTTAGTTGTTAAAATTATTATATTAATTTTGTTTTGTAAAGTTCTGTCCTGCTAGTCTTAATTTTTCAATTTTAGTTCATCTTTTTTATGCATTATTTATTGAGTATTAGATTAAAGTTTAAATGTTCTCATCTGATTTTGAAATATTGCTACAATTCAGCCAATCTTCGCTTAGTTTTTGCAGAAAAAGGCATGTTTTAAAAACTTGTAAAAGGATAGTTGCATTTCATACGTCTGTTATTGTAGAAATGCAAATAATTATTTAAAATAATTGTTTGTTTAGAAGCTTCTTCAAATAAACAAAAGTTAATAAAGCATATGTATGTATGTATAAATATATATATAAGCTATACTCCTTTCTTTTTTCTTGTATAGAATTTAAAACATGGGCACTTTTTGAAAATGTTGAATGGGAAAATATCCTAAATATGAAGGCTCCATTTGTGCCTGTTCCTGATAGTCAAACGGATACAACCTATTTTGATGGTAACTATTTCAATTCTCTAAAATTTTTACTATAAATTAAAACTATTTAGATAATAATAGATGGATTTAAATTAGATCGAAAAAATATCAAAGTATTATTATTAAAAAATGGTAAATCATAATAATAATGTTAGTTGCTTGTAACTGAATTATTTTATTGATATTTTATTTCACTTTGTTTTACTTCAAAAGTGTAAATAAATAAAACTTTATAAATGTAGAATAAATACAAATTACTTAAATTCACAAACTATTTTTAGTTAAATTGTGGATTTTTTTGGTAAACATCACAGCAATTATGATAAATAGAGAACTTTTCCCTTTCAATATAATTATTTTATTATCAATTAGTGTTACTTTATTCTGTAGAAAATAATTTATAATGCTATCAAATTCATTCTATTAGACAAATTCTGGAAAAAAGTTTTGAACATAATATTGACACTTTTCACCTTTTTGCTGATTTTAAGACTGCATATAATAGCATTTACTGTAAAAAACTGTTTGAAGCAATGCTGGAATCTGGAGTTCCTGGAAAATTGGTTAATTTCTTTAGAAGGGCATTGAGGAGAATAACTTGCAGGGTTAAATTTTGTCTATTTGATATTACTTGAGTCTGCAGCCAGAAACAATAGATTAGCTATTAATGAGAAGAAAACAAAATATATGGCCATCCAATAATAGTAATGTTAAACTTGAAATTGACAATAGGCTATCTAAGACTAACAGATGTTACCATTGTCTAAAGAATTTATTCAAGTCCAAATACTTAAATCTCAAGACAAAAATTAATCTTTATACAGTCTCATCAGGCCTATCATATTGTATGGCAGTGAATGCTAGCCATTACTAAAAGCAGATGAAGACAAACGTTAAATTTTTCAAAAAAAAATATTTAAAACATTTATTGGTCCAGTTAGAGAGAATGATTGATGGAGAATTTTGTTTAATCATGAAATCTGTAGAAAATATAAACATCTTAATGTTACCAGACTCAACAAACCTTTTTGCATCAGCTGGATTGGACATATTGTTAGTTGTCATATGAGCCCTGTTAAAAAGGTGATTTTTACAAATGTAGTGGGTACCAGGAAAAGAGGTAGACCTCACACGAGATCGATAGGCAGATCTCAAGGTATTAAAAATCAATCATTGGTGAACTGTGGTTTCTGATCTGATGTGTTGGAGGAAGCTTGTTGAGACTGCCTTGACCTGTAACAAGCTGTAGTGCAAGTAAAGAAGAATTTATGATATTTAATTCATATGTATTTTTATCTGACTACAAGTAATTAAAATTAATAAAGCCTCAAAAAGTATTATTTAATGACAAATACATTCTGGATCAGAGTTCCTTTATCGATTGAATAATTTGTAGCTTTCAAAATTGGTAATCATTGTTTTATAAAAAAAAGTATTTGTTTCTAAATTGTTAGTAGCAATTAAGTAATATAACTATTAATCATTTTATTGAATTCTGATATGACAAAATGATATCTTAACATTTCTAACTAGTCATACGTCATCTCAGTATTGACTAAAATTGTTCAGCAACAAATTTAGGTAATAAAATTCAATTTATTACATTCTTTTTTTTTTTTTTTTTTTTTTTTTATAGAAATGTGTTTAATTAAGTTAAATTCTCTGTATCTTCCTTATGAAAAGAATGTTTTAACAACTTCAATTTGTAAAATAAATAAATCTAACACCTATTGATATTTGATTTGAAAATATAAACTATTTTATTAGTTTTTAACAAGTTATTTTAACTCATCTAATAAAAGGATTTAGTTATAGTCTGATTACTGATTATGTGAAAAATTAATAAGCGGCCAAGTCATACAGATTTAAAAAGAGTTGCCATGACATAGGGGAGGGATTTTAATTGCAATAAAAGAATTTTAATTTTGAATAATTAAAATTTTCGATGACATGACATAATATTGAGAAAAATAAAAAAAAAAAAAAAAAAAAAAAAAAAGGAAGAAACATTCCTCAAGCTATTTAAATTTTTTCTTTCAATCAGTATGTCTGATACCCCTAACAAATAACCAATTCACCTCTTCTGCCATTAAACTGGGCATTTACCATTCCATGCAATCCAGACTATAATGAAATCTTATAATCTTGGAACAGTCAGATCTTATATAATGCATGAATAACTTGTATATATTTGAAATTGACTTTCTACCTGGAACATTATGCATATCAATTAAATTTGCAAAGTTTAACAAATTTATATTCATATTTTTTCAAGAAAAAGAGATAAAGATTTAATGTAACATAAAATAATAATATTTTGTGAATTTTTCAAACATGTTTATGAATGAAAAGTGAAATTTTAATGGTTTTTTTTAAAGCATTTTGCATTAAGTTTGTTATTTTTGGAAAAAATTGATTAATGTTTCATTAGCAAGGTATTTTCTTTAACTTTATTTTATTACTTTGTACATTCAATCTACTAAAATTTCTTTTTTGATAAAGCTTTTAATGTAATTTTTCTATAAAAAAAAGACATTTTATTTACATAAAATGAAATGTTTGTTTCTTATTTTTTTCAATTAAAAAAAAAACCATTTTAATTTGATTGATACATTCGAGAAATCAAATTTTTATTTCAAAATTTATTCTCAAAATAATTTTTTTATTGTCATTGTTTCTTATTAGTTAAGATTTAAACACAGTTTAAAAGTATCTTTTCTCATTTTATAGCTCGTAATGAAGAACAACACATACAGGTGTCAAGCTTTGATTTGTAAAGAAAACATATACATCTCTCTATATTCTGATATGTTTAAAAAAATATGCTTCTTAAAAGTCATTCAGAATGTTTTTAGTCATTAAACAATTCATTGTAAGTAAATCAATTTTATGTAAATTTTATGATGTATGGGGGAAAAAATTGCTGTGGATTGAATACGTAATATCAAATTTTATGGTGTGCTTAATGAAAATGATAATATATACATTTCCTTTGTCATATTTCAAGTGCATTGTATTTAAATGCAAATAAAATAGATTATAATGGTATATGTGTTTTTATTTAAATATAAATGCATAATTTAAAGGTTCCTCATCTTTTTATCTGGAAATTTACTTCAACATAACTCAAAGAAATTTTTTTTAAAAGCAAATTCATCTATGTGGTGGATAAATAGAATAGTAATTTTTTTCTTAATATAATTTTTAATGAAATAATATTTACCCGAATTTTTATTATTGATAAAAAATAAAAGCATAAGAGTTAGATATAGCATAAGAGTTCAATATGTTTGATCGATCAAGATTTGTTTGAGATTGAGATACCTGATTTAACAAGAGATAATTATTTTTGATATTCTTATTATTTAAATATAGTGTAAAACAAAAAAAAAGGACATTTTTAAACATTAAAAATTATTTTGCTGTAGTTGCTGCAAAAATACTGCAATGTAGCCGTTTCATGCTAACTTATTTATGAAAACAATTATTTGTTATATTCTAAATAAATCTATTAATTTTATTTGTTTATAATATATATAAATTATATATTCACTTTTATTTTTGAACCAAATATATTCTCATTAAATTTTCATTATCTTATCAATTATTGTGGAAGTTTTCAATATTAAAAAATAAATACTTATACTGTAAAAAAAGCCCTTGAAACAATTTGCATTGTAATTATGATTTTATTTTTAAATATGATTGATAATCTTTAAATAATGTTATTTTATTATATAATAAAAGCAAAATAAAATAATAATTTAAAATAAAATTGCTTCTTAATACATTGGATATTTATAAATATCATATAAATAAGTAACTTGTCATGAATGCTGATGCAAATTATTGGATTTTATTTCTTCAATCTATGAAGTCTTCATTGTTCATATAGTATTTTCTTACATCTCTGTTATACCAAATGATCTTTACAGCAAGTGTGCTATAATAATGATCATTCTATAAAATTAGTTGTCAAATTAAGATAACATTATACCTAGCCAAGTCAATCAAGCTAGGGCTATGTCACTTAAACATGAATATAGTTACATCGTATGATGCCTACAAGTCTTCTAATTACTAAATCCATGCATCATACATTTTCATTTTTCTTATCATTTTCTTTTATCTTGTCTAGCTTCCGTCTCAAGCTTGAATTTATCAGTGACGGAGAACCTCTGTTTGCAAAACTGGGTCTATCAACTCTAGTCTGAATTGGGGTTAGATTTACCATTTGCATATTGTTGACACTGTCTGAGTCGAATCCAGGATTTGACATATGGTACGAATTTCTTGCAGATGCTGTCGGGGTTCCAAATTCCATATCCAATAAGGCCATACCGGACCTCATGGTATCTTGCGGTGTTGCAGATGCAGTATTTTGTTCCATGAAACGAGAAGTTCTTCTTTTCAGGACATCCAGTACGTTAGGATTTTGACTCATTCTTCGAATATTTTGGCGTATTTCAGGATCTGGAATGGGAGTATATTTTATTAGTAGGATTAATGTACCAAAAAAGTTATAAATGGCGTTTCATTAATACTATCATAAGTGTACACTTAAAAAAAATTTGTAAATAATTCTAAAGACCTTCATTTTTTATTAAAAATTTTTTTTTTTATAGTTATTTTAAAGTTTAAAATTTAATTCATCCAGATCACAGTTTCAGAATTTCATAATAAAAAAGAAAGACTCCATAATCTATCAGTGTTTCTTTTATTGGTTTATGTTCTATTCTGTAGGGATTATCTTACGTTGAGGCGATGTTTGAAATCATTGAGAAACTAATATTCAGTATTAAGATATGATTTCCCTTCATATATTCTTTGGAAACTATGCTTATTTTATGTATTTTGAAAATGAAATGATATCGAATGATGCATTAAAAAATAGCAATATATATGAACAATTCTGTTATGCAAATTTTGTGAAATATTAATAAAATTTGAAAATTAAAATATTCTAATATTATTAATGTAAATCCCCCCCTGTAATTATATCTCTAATTTTCATTTCTTTGTAAATAATAATTTGTAATAACCCAGAGTTCTGTAATATATATATATATATAATGCTTCTAAATAAAAATTAAAGTGTTCTCATGAACATGAAAGTGGCCCTTTTCTTGAAGCCGTTGTAGGTCTAGTATAGGCCGAAAAAGCATAATTTTGCTAATGGAAAATGATTGAATTCAATCTCAGACACATCGAACATTTATAATCGTTATTTACAAAATCCAGCGTCACTTGTTGGTTTTGTATCCAAACACATAAAAAATACTTATTCATACTAATAAAATACT
Organism: Caerostris darwini; assembly: GCA_021605075.1. NCBI lineage: Eukaryota > Metazoa > Arthropoda > Arachnida > Araneae > Araneidae > Caerostris > Caerostris darwini. The sequence continues at coordinate 383,015 of BPLQ01013699.1, read as the reverse complement.
CATACTAATTTTTTTTCTTCCCTTTTTGAGTTGTGCAACAAGATTTAGTGTCTGAGTTAGGAAAGCTATTTTTTTTTAACAACAATCTTAAATTGCATTAAAATATTTTTTTTTTATGAAGGCACTTTGAAGATAATAGAACAATACAATGCATCAGTCTATTTACTGAATTAATGATGAAATATTGGTGTATCTAAAGAACAACACCGATATTATTTTTAAAAAATTACTATAATTAACTAGCAATATTTACGTTCTTACGAGAAATAAAAAAAAAAACCGCAATGTTTTATGAAGAAAGTATCTAACTTGCTGCGGCAAGATATACAAATTACATCAGGATTTTGGCCGTGTGCCTCTGTAAGGCAAACATGATTAGAGCCATCGGCCTTGATACCACAAAATGATCATTCGGTCAAAGACTGAAGTGGTTCGTAACTGAAAACTGTGATGCCGATCTGCAACCATGATTATGAGATAGAATATCACCACGTAGGACTCTCGATGTTGTGGTATTAAAGTCAGGCATTTTACAAACCTGAGCTTAACTCATGTAAGTCGAACGCTGTGAAAATGAGGAAAATTCCACGTGTGGCGTGGAAAAAGGTATGCAATATGGCTAAGGGCGATCACATTGCAGTGTAGCACGTTGGTACGGTTCGGGTCCCAATAATTATTGTTCAATATGTCAAGCTAACTTCACGCCTCCTGATTATGACAACAGATTATATTCGAGATCGTTCAATGAGTTATAGGATCTTTGCAACAGCGTTACTGATTGCTTTTTCAGTGAACTGTAACGCCCACAACTAGAAACTTTTCTTATGCAACGCAGTGTGCAGTATAAACACGGTATGCCGATGTTAACTCTCATTAGAAGTGAAAGTTGAATCCTTTACATTCTTAGCATAAAGGAGTTTGCATGAAAAATTGGAATTTTGTTAAAGAAATAATAACAAAATGGAATAGAAATAAAATGAAGAATCCTTTAAGTTAATACGAGACATTTCCAGATACGGAAAGTTCTATAGTATGTAAAAAAAAATACTGTGTGTTAGAAGTATCGGAAACGGTTGTTATGCTGTTACGTACAGTATATACATAGTTTTATTTTCTGAATATCTTAATTTTTCCTACATCCAGATCATTCCTGCTCGTTTCAGATGGAAGTATAGATGCGTTATGAATTGTATAGTAATTAATATATATATATAGGTGTGTGTGTGCGCGCATATATATTTATATCCATTATCAAAAATCTTTTTAAATCCTTTACAACAGTTAAATATTTTTCCGGCCCGTGAGATTGATCACACTTTTACAAAATATATTTATTTTATAATGGCCAACGTAGTGAAAAACAATGTATTAAAAATACATTATGTGTGCATCCATATATTAAAATATTAATTGTCGAAATTAGGAGAAAAAATTAACTTTGATTTTAAAATAATATTCTTGCGAATCTATTACGGATATTGCCTGCTTTATTTATGAGTTCGCAGAATAATTAAATTATATTCTTCGAATTCATGATGCTCTCGCATCTTGGAACATCTAATATAACAGGTTCTACGTTCACACTTTAAGTGAAGCAGTGACCCTCCCCAGATACGCACAGTTGATTGTTGATAGCAGAGTAAACCAGACTCTTAATTCAAGTTGTTAGCGCTTTTGGTTAATCTTAAACCTGCGTATCGTTTTTTTCTAAAATGTAATTGACCAAACACAAAACACGCTCAAACATAACGGACGCTAACTTTCAACAACCATTACTATGTGCAAATTGAAATCGATTTGTAAAAGTGGAGAAATAAATATTGTTCAATGATTTCATTTTTTTTTTTATATATTTCGTTTATATTTATATATTTTTTATATTTCATTTTTAGTGTTATATATTTCTTAGCAATGTGCATTATTATTATATTATCTATGAAACACATGTAAGAATAATAGTAAACACTATTATTATAAGGGCTTGAATGGCCGAGTGGCTAGCGCTCTGACTCTCGATGCCATGGATGTTCGTAGTGGTTCGGAATCCACATTAAACCGTAGGTCCCGGTCTAACATGATCGTAGATTGCTACTCCGCGTCCGTAGCTTATCTTCAAGCTACACGCACTTCCTGGGTAGTACTAAGTGAGTAATGTCGGTGCAGCACTTGCCATAAGGCATCGAAGACAATTGTCTAAGTGTTTGCCAGCTGCATTAGAGCAAAAAAAAATTATTATAGGGTTACTATTATTCTTACATGCGATATTGTCTTATTACATGTAAGAATAATAGTAAGCACAAAAATAATAATTCATTATACTTCAATTTTTCACTCCAAATATGTCTATAGTGGGTCTAAATATGATATTGGGATATATAATTTATGTGCGGCCCGCGGAGTTATTATGCATTTCCGGAGTGGCCTGCAAGATCATTTGGGTTGGTCACCCCTGCTCTATACCACTCTTAATCTTTAGTTTTAAACTAAAATGAGTCGAGATATACTTTACGTTTTTTGATTATTTCCATAAGATCAGTCTCCTTCGCCATGCTGAGAGATCGGAATTTGGGCCTTTCTGGAACTCTAAGATTTGCAACTGAACGGCGTTGCACAAAACCATTCGGAATCAATGCATTAGCATTTTCTCTGACTTCAGTATTTTGAATCGGCATGTCCACTTCAACATTCCCTTCCTCTCTCTCCTCTTTCAAGCCGTGCTTTTTCAACTCATGCGTCAACTGAGATAAACCGGCTTCGACAGGGCCTTTGTTTTGTTCGATGAGATGAGTCGAAGCCAAGATGTGAGACAAGGTTTCCAGTCTGTGGAATAACATGGCGATAAATTGTACGACAAGTATCAGTGTGAAAAAGAACACCAGAACAAGATTGATGGGCTCCAATTGGAGGTATGTCATTTCTATTTTGATTTCTTCGTTTATTGCGACATAAGTGATGTTCGCTTTCCCGTTCAGGGGCCATTCAATGTGCAGAGTTTCTTTCTGCATTTGCAGCAAGAAGACGATCAGAATAAACAAGGAATTCAACATGAGGACTCCGAAAACCACTTTGTTGCGGAGATCCAGGAGTTGCTTGGTGACTTTTGCCTTTTCTCCAGGTTTGTCCACCAGAGGGAAGAGGTAAGTTTTTATGAGTTGAGTCCAGAATACTTTTTCCTCTTCACATAGACGTTTGATGGGACTATTTTTCAGGGAACGGTCTGTTAGCCAGTACTCGATGTTGTCTGGTTGATTGTAGGTGTGATCTTCCGGATCATCATCTAAGGAGATAAAAGAATTAAAGATTTGTATATGTAATTCATACACGTAACCTAAAAAATTGGAAGTTTTGCTCCAAATTGAATTTCTAATAATTAACGAACTTGACTTGCAGAAAGAATTCTTAATTTACTTGTATTACATCGGGGGCCTGGTGGCAGAGTGGTCTAGGTACAACAGGTTTCGGGTTCGAGTCCCGGAGGTACCATGGATGTTTGTAGTGGTTCGTAATCCACTGTAAACTATAGGCCCCGATCTAACATGATCATAGAGCGTTGCGGGGTATTGTTACTCCGCGTCCATAGCTTATCTTCAAGCTACACGCGCCCCTTGAGTACTGCTAAGTGAGTAACGTCTGTGCAGCGCTTGCCTTAAGGCTCAAAGATAACTGTCTAAGTGTTTGCCAGCTGCATTAGAAAAGAAAAAAAAACCTTTTATTGCATCTCTCATATAAAAATTAAGTTGGATAGTTGTACAATATATATATATATATATATTTTGGGAAAAACATTTGTACTTAATCTTTTCTAATTTACACTTAATTTTTTAAATTACTCTTATTTTTTTAAATCTCAAGCAAGATAAACTATACTTATAACTCAAATTCGCAAATTTTACGAAAGAGGTAAATGATAGTGTGCATTCCGCTATTTTTACGACTTTAACAATTTATTTTGATGCCCGATGGCCGAGTGACTAGCGCTCGGGGCCACAGGTTTCGGTTAGAGTCCCGGCGTTGCCATGGATATTTGTAATGGTTCGGAAGCCACTTTAAACCGTAGGTCTCGGTCTCCTCTAACTGTAAGAGCGTCGTTTAGTATAAAAGTTAAAGGGCAAGCGTCATTGATTGTCTGTTATGATGTAACGCTTAAATCGGATCTTGTAAAGGCAATAGGCCGTGATGAGGAATTGATTCTCGAGGCAAAGCTGAAGCCTTATTTAGTTTGTGGTTCTACGGTTATTTACTTATTTTGCATACTTTAGGCTAATTAGAGCAGGACTTACTGTTTAATGTGGATTTCGAACCACAAACAAACATCCATGCTACCGCCAGGATTTGAACCCGAAGCCTGTGGTACCAACGGCCAGAGTGCTAGGATATCAAACTATACTTACAAAATACATTATTCTAAAATTGTATGTTTCAATTCTATCAAAATATAGCAAAACCGGTTAGCTTAATTATTCTGTCTAGTCATATAATCGAAACTTGTGCGGCATTACAACTGCCAACGATATGGATACTCTCAAATATTTTGCCATGATAAACACACTTACTCTAATTGTGCTAAAGTCTGAAGATTTGTCATCCAAACTGGATATCAAACTATACTTAAAAAATACATTATTCTAAAATTGTATGTTTCAGTTCTATCAATTTATAGCAAGGCCGGTTAGCTTAATTATCCTGTCTAGTCATATAATCGAACCTTATGCGGCATTACAACTGCCAACGATATGGACACTCTCAAATATTTTGCCATGATAAACAGACTGGTACATCTTTATACAAAATATTGTAAATCTATATATAAATTCAAATTAGCCTCAAAATGCTTTATTGTGAGAACCCGCTTGCTTTGAACTCGGAAACTGTGCCCTAAGTGGCAACAAGAGAAAATTTTAGAGTTTAAATACTACGCAAAATTATTCATATAAACCTTCTTCTCCCTACGCTGACATTTCTAAGACTAAAACTATGTCTACAACTCCTGAATTTATGAGATCATTAAATGTATCTCCTGGGATGACTGATCAAAATGCAAATTATATTATTTGCACAGCATTAAAGAACCTTCAATCATTAACATATTCTAAACGCATCTACCTCAAGAACAAGTCCAATTAACCACTTTGGAGCAGTTCAAACCTTCCCTAAAAGCAGATTAAAATCGAAAGACCAACTTGCTGAAAAAAAACAAAGCATCTTGTAGTAAATAAATAAGCATAACTCAGGAACTGTATCATTTAATAGTAAAAAGAAAATATCTAGACCTTCTGCTCAGCAAATAGAACAGATGTTAGCTGACGCGTGCATAAAAAAATTGAAATTAATCAAGGTATTGTAATTTACAACATCTGCCACGATTATGCTGTATTATGAGGACTCAATGTTAGACTAAACTATAGAAAAGAGACCAAATTTTGCAAATTTTAAAAATCGATGAAGGCGATTAGGGACTCAGAAAGGGATTTCTACATAATTTGTTTTAGTACATGATTTGGTGCACGATCCAGGCGATTTCTTCTTTTTCCAACTCTTATGTGATCTACCAGATCAATTTTTGACACTTGACGAAATTGTGATTGCACCTGACCCTGCTTATCTTAGGTGATGTAATTCATGCGAAGTAACAAGTATGTCGTTTAATTCAGCGCGTATGCTTATACGAGTATTTTCTATGAATGCATTCACTAGAATCTTTCATGTCAACTCTTTTCTGGCATCCCTCTAAGTGCCATCATGTGACTATAATCTGTAAATTTCCATTATTGATTAGTGTTCTAGAGATTTTTTAATACAGTGTATTTATATAATTAACATATGCATCTGAAACATGGTCACTAACAACAAGAGGAGAGGAAATGTTGGCAATCTTTGAAAGAAAAGTGCCAAGAACTATTTTTGGTGGTATCAGTGACAATGGAAATTGGCGAAGAAGATACAATTTTGAACTTTACAAACTCTTTAGAGATATTGACATTCTAAAATTTGTTAAACTGAACAGAATGAGATGGGCCGGTTATCTCACGAGAATGGAAAGTGATAGAGCTGCTTTGAAGTTTGGACACCGACCAAGGGGAAGACCGAAAAAGAGATGGGTCGACTGTTTGTTTAGACTGTGATTTTAAGATTTTAATGTTATTAAGATAAAAAACTGAAGGTCCACGGCCAAGAGGAGAACAGCCTGGCTGGATCTTTTAAAGAAGGCCAAGTCCCACAACGGGCTGTCGAGCCACTTATGATGATGCATTTATATAATAGCTTATGAGTTGAGTACTTACTTGGCTCTTCATCATAAATTTCCTCATCAGAAAAGTCCACTCCTTCTTGAACTGCACTCATATCTCTTGCTGTCACATGCAAACTTGACCTAAATGTATTTGCAAACATTCCATTAAAAATTTATGCTTACATTATGCTAAATCAAGTAAAGAATAACATTATTATTATTTTTTTTAGTTAAAAATTGAATGGAAACTATGTTTTGAAGTAATTGTTTCAAAATTATGAAGTGTGAGAAACTTTCTTTATTATGTATTGAAATATTCAGGATGATTATAATTAAAATCCCACTTTCAAAATGCTGTTAAAAAAAGAACCACTCGTCACAATGAGTTCAACTATGAACTGGAGATACTTGAAGAAGGGTGAAACGGTACGGTATCAAAAGTTCCAAAGTGTATTAGTAGATGGCGCTGTAAGCGGCATAAAGAAAGTGAATTCAACTACCAGTGATATTTTGAATGGAAATCACAACGTATTTGACATGAGTTGCACATCAAACCAACTTCAATGTACTTAATTGTTTCGGTTGTTTGACGGAAAAAATGATTTCCAAGTCATTCAACAGTTGTGACATTGTTAGTGGAAAGCCCATCCACCACGGCAGATCATACCAAATAGGACGAGAAAATCGGTGCAACTTTTTTTGTCATATGGTTTCCCCCTTCTTCAAGTATCTTCTGTTTAAATTTGAACACATTGTGAGCAGTGGTCCTTTTTTTACAGCATTTTGAAAGTAGACTGTAATTATAATCGCCCTGTATATTAAAAGATATGACATGGAACTTCCCGGCTTCAATAAATAACTTGTTTTTTTTTACTTTGGTAAATTTTATTTAGAAAAAGCACTAAAAAACAAACATTCAAAAAGTCTATGGGAAGCAGAAGAGTCTATAGAAGTCAAGAAGCATAACATCATTTAACACTCAACCATAAAGATTGTCGCTCAACATAAAAACATTAACACTCAAATTCTTATCATTTCAGACAGTAAAATGACTTTTCAGGCTTTAATTATAATCACCCTGTATATATGTATATTGTATTGGAAATCAAATGTTTTTGCATGTATTCATACATATCAGTTAAATGTCAATATAACAGCATAGAAATCTGCCGTTAAAGAACAGATAAATATGTCCCTTGTGACTGCCAATATCGATGTATACAAGATTCCAAACTAATTTTACCTCCTCCTAAACCCTGACAATCGCTGGCCGGATGTATCCAGCTGCCTCTGCACGTTCTGTATGTTGGTGTCTATGTCCTTCAGATGGCTTTCCAGCTTTGCTACGTGCAGGGCGTAGGGGTCAGGTTTGGGGTAGGTGCAGCACATGCACCGGAATAGATTGGCCAATCCGAATGAGATGCTGCCTTCTTCTTCAATTGGGTTGTTCAGGAAATGCATGAACTCCAACATGCCGCCTTTCTTCGTGGGCTGAAAAAAAGTTGTCAAAAGTTCAATGATTATTTCATATGAGAACTCATTAGTAAGTGAAATCTTCAGATGGTGCCATAGTTTGTTTGAAATTCATAAAAATAGAAATCGTTCATAAATTTAGTGAGGGAACTCTTTCATATATTTTATTATTACTTATTATTATTAAAACAACATATATTACAAAATGGGGGAAACTTTTGGGGAAAAAAACCCATATGTATAAATATTGCTAATTTCTTTCAAGATATCTGTATCGTTAGGAACTACTGCAAATATTCAACGTTCAACAGGACTTAGGAATAATTCTGGAAAACATTTTCTGGTATGTTTGCATAGCATACATGACAAAAACATTAAACATATTGTTTATTTTATTTTTGTTTAACCGATTAATTTTTTTTTTTTTTTTTTTTTTTTGTAACTGCTTCTAGTATCACTAATAAGGGTTTCAACAGGTAAATTGAAGACCTCTAATAATTAATTCAAAGGGAATAGACACACATATTTTGCATTGTTGGGCTACAACAAAAATTATTTACCACAATTCGTTTGCAGCAAGTAAAATTTTTAGTGAATTTTTCGAATAAGAGAATCGAGAATTTCGAGAATCCTAATGTTGGTGGAAAAGGATTAGTTCGAGATTCCTAATGTTGATGGAAAAGGTTTAGGTTTTAGAATGCACTATAATTATATTTCAGTCATTTAGATTTCAAACGGCGAGTAGGAAGAGATGATTTTCCAATGAGATTTTCTAGCTGTTGGAACTGTAGCAGGATGAATCACGTTTAATGGGAATTCATCAAATGAAGTTCGAGATTCTTAATGATGATAGAAAAGGGTTAAGTTTTTGAATGCACTTTAATTACGTTTCAGTTATTCAGATTTCAAACGGTGAATAGAAAAGAATGGTTTTACAATGAGATTGTCTCAAATTTATGCATTCCTGAAGTGGATGCGGTTTGAAATTAAGAAACCGACATGATTTCTGACCTTACCTGTTGTGCGGCAGCTGCTTGTGCCTGTAGTCTCTCAGCTTCCAACTGTTTCTTGCTCTTCTGGGTCTGCACTTCCCTGGTGCCCCAAGAGACCACGTGCAGGTTGATGAACGAATAGAGAGCGAGAAGGAGGTACATGGAGGGTACACTTAGAAAATAGATGAGTCCGTGGACTACGCACCAGAACTCTTGGGGATGTGCCAGGGCTGCTACAAGAAAGCTGGCCGTCATTGCCAGTATGAAGATGGCGCTGGGGGAAGTGATTCCGTCGATGACCAACTGTAGGGAGATTCCGACCAGGACGGCCATCATCAGTAGAGCATAAAGGGAGCTGAAGATTTCCGCTATAAGAATCTGGAACGATTAAGTGTTCTTTTTCAACTTGAAAGTTGTCACAAATTTTAATTAAAAGTTTATAATTCAACCAAATAATTATATGAATTGTTTATAATTATTCAAAATTTTACAAAAGAAAAGTTTTATTTTTATTTTTATTTTCAATGGCAGATTATGAACAGCTACAGCAATAAAAAAAACAACGAAAAAAACAAAAAAAAAAACAGATAATACAACAAAACATGCTGAAACAGAGTTCATTAATCCAACAATAATGCCAAGTTGTAGTTCTTTTAGCCGCTAAAAAGTGTTACCAGGTGCACCACGGGGAGGTAGATCTTCTGCGCACCCACAAAAGAAAAGTTAGCATTAAAATATGGTACATTTTTGTAATTAAGTTTCAATATGTGCAATATTTCTTAATCTAATGATATTAAAATAATGATCAGTGAAGGATAGGCAGTATAACTCTCTCTTTTTTTTTTTATTGAATTGTTCCATTATGCAATTAGAGATTTTTCCCTGAAACCTAATTGAAGCCTGACTCGTAGCCCAGTGGTATCTTGGACAACTAGTGTTCAGGAAGGCTTGGGTTCGAATCCTCTGGACGATTCTACGACGATTGTGAGAGTTTCGTATGTAAAGTTTTTTGCATCGATTGTCAGACTGCATGGTGGGATTTTCGGAATTTTTTCCGCTACGGTACTCGAATATAGTGTGTTACCCCTAAGAATTTTCGTGGAAGACAATGTTTTTTCTTCATTGCCCATACTTATGGGGAACACAAAGCTCACTATTGTTCAATAAATACAACCTCCTTAAAGGCATTGCTTACAAAAAAGAAGACATCATTGAGAGATATCTGAATGAAAAATGAAATTTCTGATGAGAATCATTGTCCATACATATGGGGAACACAAAATTCATTGAGAGATATCTGAATGAAAATGAAATATTTGACGAGAAAGCCATTATTGTATTCTCCCCCTCCTTGATTATATTTGACATTTTATGACGTACTTCAGTAAATACGAATTAATGCCTTATTTTTCTATCGGGAAACAATAAGATATATGGAGATTTATTAAGAATATTTAGTAAATTTTTTTATATCAAAAGGAAGAAGCTGTTATATATTTTTAATTTATCCAAATTGCCTCTTATATTTATCGACATTATGTATTTAAAACATAATAATAAATAAAATTGAAGAGGTATATTTTTTTCTAGTAAAAATATTCATGCGTTAATATCGATAGTGATAATAAGTTGGATTAATTAAAAAAATTTTGTATAAAAATTGTTTAATAAAAATTGAATGCAATCGATCAATCATTGGATTTTAATTAAATTATTGAATTAATAATCATAATATCAAAATAATAAATATAATCTTTTAAATTTAAATTTTGGTGCTATTTTTTTAATTAGTTCAATGGGATGGGCATTTTAATAAAACATATACCAAATTATTATTTTGTTCGTGCCTTGTTTTTTGTGCGAAAATACTCATAATTTAGTTGAGAAATTTAAATACTTATCACTTACCTGAATGTCATTCTTAGCATAGAAGCAAATAAGAATGAAGAAAATGATGGGAACGAGATTTGCAATAAAAGACTGCCAGTTGGATATCCCAAAAGCCGACACCATTGCACCAACAAGCATCAGAAATATAGTTCCGGGTCCTAAGATAGTTCCTATCATAAGTAGTACCTAAGGGTTAAAAAACATTCACGTTGAAGTAAATTTGTGGTCGAATCTTTAATATCAACGTCTGCCAACTTTAATTAACAGCATATAGGTTCTTGGCAGTTAGAGCAGTCAGGTATCTAAAATAGGGGAGCTTGGTTCGAAATCTGGTAATCTTCATATATATATATTCTTCTGTACATGTGTTTGTCAATGAACTCCTCCTAAACGGCTTGACTGATTTTGAAGAAATTTATTTGTGTGTGTTTGAGTGGATCCCTGGATGGTTTAGATTCACGGAAAAGGTAGGTGGCGCTGCAATCGGGTTCTTCTGTACGTGTGTTTGTCATTGAACTCCTCCTAAACGGCTCGACCGATTTTGATGAAATTTTGTGTGTGTTTGACAAAAACAAGGATAATGTTTTTATGCTATTCCCTTAGTTGTAAGTCGCCACCAGAGGGTGCAGAAGTATATCCGCTTATATACCGTTCAACCAATCGCTATGAAAATTGGTAATAATATGTATTCGAATATGGAAAATAGGTTCGCGCTATCCACTTTATTGTTACTTGCCACCAGAGGGTGCTGCAGCATTTCATCTTATATATCGTTCAAACGATATCCATGAAAATTAATATGCTCATATAATGGAATACGGAGAATATATTCGCGATATGTAATTTTCTATTCTGCAATTTTTTTCTTTTTGGAAACAGTTAGGAAAGAAAAGGAAACAATTTTCATAAAAAATCAACTTGTATAGGATTCGTGATGTTAGAATATTTTACATAAAACACTCACCTGGTAGACAATATAAAGCCGAGATATGTTATCGTTGCACTGCACCGTCTTCTTGTAATTGACCAGCAGATCCATGATGTTGGCGAGGGTGGAAGGTGCCCAGCGCCTCCTCTGGGTGTAGAACTCAGCGAAAGTCTCTGGACAGTGGGTGTAGGCGTCGGAAGCAGCACTGTATTCGACTCGATATCCTCTCTGCAGGAGCAAGGTGCACAACCATCGATCTTCACCTGGAAGTCATGGAATTAAAAAAAATAATCAGGTAAATCTGAGGCTAAAAGATTATAATTTTTTTTTTTTTCGTTTATGGAAAATATTCGATTTGGTTGTAGATCTATGGTAAAAAGACTACCTGTAAAAAAATTATTCTCTATATAGATGAAAAAAAAAAAATAAATAAATAACAAGAACATGTCCATGCTGACAACGAAAAAGTAAACTGTTAATGGGGACATTAGTCTACCATTTAAAAAAACTCTAGTTGAGAATGAAATTGAAAGGAGAGCAAGAAATTATAACCTCAACCTAAACTCGAATGATAGATTAAGATTAGTTATTCTAAGATTATCAATTTTTTTCATTTTATGGAAAATATTCAGTTTGGTAAGAGTTCTATGGTAAGAAGACTACACGGAAAAAATTGTTCTCTATAGAGGAAACAAACAAAAAAAAAACAAGAAAATTTCCATGTTGAGGATGAAAAAGTATGTAGCTAATGTAGACGTTGATCTGCCATCTTAGCAAAAAAAAAAAAAAAAAAAAAAAAAAAAACTCTAGTGGAGAATAGAAGTTGAAAGGAAAGATACCAGAGCAAGAATTTATAACCTAAAACTAAACTGAAATGATAAGTTAAGGTTGCCCGACTCGTGGCTCAATGGCAACGTGGGCCGCTGGTGAGGTGGAGGTTCAATTCGCTGGCGTTGTCATAGACACTGTTTCAAAACACGAGAAGAGTCGAGGGCGTTTGTGATGCTCAACATCTTGCATCGTGAGTTGGACTACCTGGTGGCAGTTTACCAGGGTTTCTCCCATACGATACGCAAATGTGCAGTAGTTCCCTCTAAATGTTTAGATCAAATCCAAGAACCCGTGTGGTCTCAGGTCTCATGGAAAGAAGAAAAGGAATGAGGGGTGGGGGTCAGTTTCTGTTGTGATGGAGCACCCTTAGGTAGAAGTCTGACTTGGCTCCGTGCCACTGACTTTTTATGGGGTGCGGTTATCTGCCCAATGCTCTACAGTCCTATTAGACCGGGATCTACGGCTTAAAATGGATTCCGTACCACAACTAACATCCATCAAGTGCACTAATCACTCTGCCATTATCAGTCTTAGATGTTTAACATTTAGAGATAAAGCCGCAGTGGTCTTACTAACATCCATCCAGTGAGCTAGTCACTCTACCATTATCAGTCTTAGATGTTTTACATTTAGAAGTAAGGCCGTAGAGGTCTTACTAACATCCATCCAGTGCGCTAGTCACTCTGCCTTTATCAGTCTTAGATGTTTTGCATTTAGAGATAAGGCCGCAGTGGTCTTACTAACATCCATCCAGTGCGCTAGTCACTCTGCCATTATCAGTCTTAGGTGTTTTGCATTTAGAGGTAAGGCCGCAGTGGTCTTACTAACATCCATCCAGTGCGCTAGTCACTCTGCCATTATCAGTCTTAGATGTTTTGCATTTAGAGGTAAGGCCGCAGTGGTCTTACTAACATCCATCCAGTGCGCTAGTCACTCTGCCATTATCAGTCATAGATGTTTTGCATGTAGAGATAAGGCCGCAGTGGTCTTACATTTAGAGTATGCAAGATCTGTATTGCATAATAGTGTCCTAACTTGGTTGTTTATAATGGTTCAAGCACAGTGACCGATAAGACGTTTCAACTTGGGGAGAAATGCTTTGCACTTACCTTGATCGAATTGGACATATTGAATGGCTTCTTTTGCTATAGTAGAGTATGTTGTGATTGTGTTATTTCTCATAAGAGCTTCAGCCCTGAATAATGAGAAACATCCGGGACTGCACAGTACACAGCCAATCATGTGCTCCGTTGCCTTTTGCAGCCAGTGTCCAATAGCGTATTCGAACTTTTGGTAGTACACCATCAAACCTGCAAGTATTCATCCAAATAGTTTAGTTAGGTTAGAAAAAAAAATATATATAGCGACGTATTGTTCAGTTTTGTTGCATTAATATCAACAGTCAGCAGTAAATTATTAAAAACAAAACGGTAAAAACTTATTTTGCTTTTGCTGTTTGTTTTTTTAAATGCCGGGTATATTCGTGGTATATAAAACTTCGTGTGTAATATCATTACCAAAATGATTAAAAAAATAAAATATTTATTTATATGAACTTTTTGTAATGTTTTATTATATTTCGTATAAAAAGGTCTCAGAATTATAAACAAAATAACATATTTGTATTTATTTATCTTCAGTAAGCACATAATTAAATAAATGAATGGCTTGAAGACAAAAATTCGGATCTTCGGAATTCATGGAAGGTTCAGAATCGCATCGTAGCATGTTTACTTCTTCTAAATAAATGCACTCCCTGAAAAGGTGTCCAGGAGCTGCACAGCGGCAACTCTGGACTGATGTTTTGGAATTGGCGGTGAGAGTTACTCAGCAGCGCTATCAGAGCTTGAAATAAAAATAGCCCTCGCATTTTCATGTACACCAAACCTCACCTCTACAGAGGTACCTAGATTAGTGGCTAGCTGGTGTAGAGCCATCCATGAGTAGGCGATGCTGCCTTGAGGAACTGAGTTATTGCCGAGACACCATTAAAAGTTTCAATCGTGCTTTTATCGCCAAGCGACTGCTTAGATCAGGGATGGGCAACCTATGGCCCGATGGAAGGTTCTATCCGGCCCGCCGATAGAATTTTAATTTGTCGGTCCGAGGCAAATTAAAAGAAATATATATTTATATATTATATATCCATCTACTTTGATTAAATATTATTTTTTTTTTCAAAGGAAACATTCAAACAGAATTGGATATTTTTACCATGCCTTTCAACGTAAATTGTGAAGCAGTGAGATCAGATTTGCAGGTTGAATTAAATGAGTTGCAATCTAACAATCATCTCAAGCAGTTGTTTCTAAATATGCCAAAGTTGGAGTTTCACAAATCATTATCGAAAGTAAGTTTCTCAAATTTAATATCTCACGTCCAGAAAATCAGTGCTATGTTTGCTTCATCTTATATATGTGAACAAGTGTTTCCAACTATGAAACTTAAAAAGAATTATTTCAGAAGTAGACTGGCAGATGAGCATTTAGCCTCTTTACTTATAATCGGTACATCTCACTTCGAACCTCAATATAAGGAACTTTTAAAAATGAAATCGCAATTTCATTCATCTCATTAACAAATTTAAATTGTGATACTTGTATATTGTTTTTAAAATTTGAGAAAAAATTATCTTGGCCCACCAAACTTTTTTTTTTTTTTTTTTTTTTTTTCAATTTTTGGCCCGCGACCGAAATTATGCTCAACTAAATATAACATGAAAAAGCTTTTGGTTTAGTATCGCTTTTCAGGTTTCGGATTGTTCTTTTAATTCGAAAATTCTGCGTGCTGTCTGTTGTGCTCAATTTCGGTATTTGCACATCGTAATGGGTGTTACAGGTTAGCGTCCGCTATGTTTGAGCGTGTTTTGTATTGGGTCAATTTCATTTTAGAAAAAAAATATTCGCAGATGTAAATTGAACCAAAACCGCTAACAACTTGAACTAAGAGCCTGGTTTGCTCTGCTATCAACAATCAACTGGACCTATCTAGGGATGGTCACTGAGGTTACTTAAAGTGAAATATAGAACCTGTTATATTAGATGTTCCAAGATGCGTGCGCATCATGAGTTCGCAAAACATAATTTAATTATTCTGCGAATTCATAACTGTAAACTCATAAATAAAACAGTTAATATTTGTCCTATACTCGCAAGACTATCATTTTAATATCAATATTATTTCTCATAATTTCGGCAATTTATTTTTGAATATAAGGGGCCTGAATGGCCGAGTGGCTAGCGCTCTGGCGCTCGGTACCACAGGTTTTGGGTTCGAATCCCGGAATGTTTGTAGTGGTTCGGAATCCACTTTAAACCGTAGGTACCGGTCCTAATAGGATCGTAGAGCGTTGCGGGGGCATTGTTACTCCGCGTCCGTGGCTTATCTTCAAGTTACACGCGCCCCCTGGGTAATGCAAAGTGAGTAATGTTTGTGCAGCGCGTGCCTTAAGGCATCCAAGACCAAGCTGTCTGTGTTTTGTCAGCTGCATTAAAACAAAAAAAAATTTTTGAATATACAGATGCACACATATAGCAAAACAACAATAACAACATAACTCTATATTGTTGCACACATATAGGGATAGGGACACGTGTAAACTATTTGTCATTGTGAACGACAATAGATGGCGCCACGACCGAGAGGCTCTGCCATAACTCCTCCTCCTGTAACTCCATATAAGGGGAATGCTTATACGGGGATGAAAAATGTAACAGCAAGGGCTGAAGAAGGAACGCGAGTGTAGTTGGCGGGGAGTTGCTAAAAAAGACGTATTGTTGAAATGTGAATAAATACTTTATATATCAACTGAAAGTGTGCTTATTTATAAGGACAGAAAAAGAAGCCAACACACGCATAGGGATATCTGTTCAGTTATATCTACGTGCTATCTAAATTCTATCTGTATCTGTTATCAAGGCAAATACCTGTTCCGACCGGATGTATCCTTCCGCAGGCCGCTCCCAGACTCTTATTCCTGTTCATGAGGTCCACGAGGAGCTGCACTGCGTTCGGCTGGAAGTCGATGTCCCCGTCCAAGGCCAGGATAAAAGTGTTCTTGTACACACTGTCTGTACTAAGCCGAAGTAGCCCGGAGTCCTGGAGGTATTCGAGGTGATGGCCGAGGAGGTAGTTCATGTACATCACCTGGAAAGATCCACGACCATTTACTACTGTGTCCAAAAGGTAAGACCAATTTTCAATTTCAATTTCCCGGTATAAGTATAAATACTATATACGTATAGCATACGTGTAAATACCGTATAAAATACGGTATTTCAATTTTTCCCCCTTTTTTTAGGTTGCTGGAACCGTCCTTGACATCTGGTTGAAATTTGACGTCAAAATATTCATTAGTGTTTGAGTTACGCTTGGCTTTGTGAGACAAGCTGATTCCGGCGATTTATGAAATGTCTGAATTAATTGAGCAAGCACTTGCGTTCAATTTTGTTTGCGGAAACGTATAGGATGTTGCAAAAGGCATTCGGTGAGCATTTCTATATCGGAAAGAAATGTTTACAAGTGGTATAAACAGTTCAAAGAAGGCAGAGAACACGTTGAAGACGAAGAGCCCTCTGGTCGACCGCCAACCTCAACCGACGAAGCTCACGTCCAAAAAATTAAAGATTGGGCGCTTGCAAACCGTCAATTTACAATTAGAGACCTTGCTGATGTTGGAATTTCAAAATTCCATTTTAAAAGATGTTTTGGGACTTAGACGCGTCAAATCTCGATTGGTACCGAAAACACTGAATGCGCCAGCTCACACTGCATTGATTCTTCATGACCGTTTCGCCAAAAATGAAAACCATATCGTTCCACAACCATCGTATTCACACCGTGCACAATTCACAGTGTCCGGAGGGGATTACTTTGAAGGCGATGAAATAAATTTTTAAGAATAAATAAAGAGTTTTTGAAAAGAAAATATAATTGGCCTTACTTTTTGGACACAGTAGTATATATATAAATGTAAAAGATGTGCATTTACGCATTCTCTAAACATAGATTCTTTTTAAATGCATATATATCATAGAACGTCTACAACTGGGTAATACTAATTTGAAATATTTTTTTCTTTCATGATTTCATTTAAATGAATGTTTGAAAGTTGCTATCTATAATAATACTTTAATTCAATGCGAAATGCCGTATTATTCTTGAAATCTCACCTGACTCCACCTTTTCTTGTGTCTTATCATTGCTTTGTTCTTCAGATGCACCACAAGCAGATTGTCTCCCAGCAAGTGCCATATGAGTTTTCCTCCATAAGGTGTTGGGACTTTAATCGGCGGATCTATTTTTTGACATTTCTTGTGGTAAATTTTACTGAAAATATGCAAAATTGCATGTAAAAGCAAAGCTATGCAATCTGTGCAAAATGCTAAATGACAAATAACATTTTTTTTTTCTAAGTGTTTGCAGCTGGCAAACAGCTTGGTCTTGGATGCCTTAAGGCAAGCGCTGCACAGACGTACTCACTTTGCATTACCCAGGGGGCGCGTGTAACTTGAAGATAAGCCACGGACGCGGAGTAACAATGCCCCCCCAACTATTAGGACCGGGACCTACGGTTCAAAGTGGATTCCGAACCACTACAAACATTCATGGCACCGCCGGGACTCGAACCCGAAACCTGTGGTACCGAGCGCCAGAGCGCTAGCCACTCGGCCATTCAGGCCCCTGACAAATAACATATAATATGCAAAATGTGCAACTTACAAATTTCCGAATTTCCAGTATGAAACACATTATGAGAGCTGCATTATTGCAAGAGGGGACCCTATCCTTTATAAACAATTTTTTTTATAAACTAATATGTTTATTTTAGGTCCTGAATGGCCGAGTGACTAGCGCTCTGGCTCTCGGTACCACAGGTTTTGGGTTCGAGTCCCGGCGGTGCCATGGATGTTTGTAGTGGTTCGGAATCCACTTTGAACGGTAGGTCCCGGTCTTAATAGTTACGGGGGCATTGTTACTCCGCGTCCGTGGCTTATCTTCAAGTTACACGCGCCCCCTGTGTAATGCAAAGTGAGTAACGTCTGTGCAGCGCTTGCCTTAAGGCGTCCATGTCTGTTTGCCAGCTGCATTGGAAAAAAAATATGTTTATAGAACCTTCAACTCTTAGAAACTGAAAATTATCATGCTTATTTGCTATAACTGTTGTTATTTTTTATTTGTACTACATCAATATTTTATTGTATTTAATTTCAATAAAATCATTTCAATAGTTTTGAAGGTAATTGCCCAAAATGTAATTTTTTTTTTTAAATTTTGAATACCGCAATATATGTAGCATTAGTCATCAATTTTGTATAAAAATTTTTCATTTGTATTTTGTTTCCTGTTTACTTTTCTTTTCTAATGCAGCTGGCAAATACCCAGACAGCTATGTATATGCTATTAGCAACACCTGCACCGACGTTACTCATTTAGCACTACCCAGGGGACACGTGTAGCTATGCTGTGGACCCGAGTAACATTACTCCCAAAACTCTATGATCTTATTAGACCTGGAACTGCGGCTTAAAGTGTATCCCGAACCACTACAAACATCCATGGCCCCGCCGGGACTCGAACCCGAAACCTGTGATATAGATCACGCGGCCATTAGGCCCCGACTTAAAAACCCCAAGCCAATACTTACTTAAAAGAAAGCCATTTTCCCGCTCAAGGCGCACATTTTTTTATTATAAATAAATATATATATATATATATTTTCAGTTCCTTCTATTAGCTCACTCTCTCCCTATATATATATCTTATTCAAATTTTCAATCGCTAAGAAAACACATTTTATTCATCCACTCAAGTTCAAATACTTTTTTTTGAACTTGTAGGGGATGACACTGGATGTTAATACAGTCTTTTCAAATATTAATTCATTCATTAAATTTAATTAATTAATTTTAGTTTTTTTTTTAGATTTAAGTTGCATGCATCTACCAATAGATGGCGCCAGATGTAAGTGGAAAATTTCAACTTAAAGTAGGAATTGACTTTCAAATTTTTTTTTTTTTTATATAACTTGTTTCTTATCCGTTAATGCTAATAAATTCTTAAAATTATGATTATAAATGCAAATCAATTTACATTCATTATTCGTAGATAATGATTTAATTTATAATTATCTATCACGGATAAATGCACAATTCATAATTTATTATCCAAATTTTGAAATAAATAAAAAAAAAAAAGAAATAACAACCTCGCAGCTTTGTCTACAGCTACGATGAGATCTTTGACATAGCTGTTAACGGTCATTTTAGTGTCGTCTTCGTCACTTACGACGAATGCGTCGTCGAAAAATATGTGAGCTGCAAAAAAAAAAAAAAGTTAAGTTGAAAAAGTCACACTGAATTCCCATTTAAAAATTGCCTAACGCATTTAAAATAGCTTTGTTTTTAAATGCAGTTTTAAAATTATCATGAAAATATTTTTTTACTCCGACCATGTTAATGTTAAGAATATGCATTCCAATGTATAATCATAAAAATTATAAATTTACGGGGAGAAGTAGTAGTTTTAAGATTACGTATTTTTTAAAATGTTCAAAAACACTTTTATAATTCGAGTTACAAGAAATCTATCATTGAAATTTTTTTCTATGTATATTTTATCTTAAATATGAATGTGTGTGTGTTTTTTTTTTAAATGTGTTGAAACGTAAAAGTAATGATATTGAAAAAATGTAAACCTTCAATTTCATAGTAGTCTGGATTACGAATGAAAAGTCCTTCTTGTATAACTTTCTGAGTACTCTGATGGTCATCCATTCTGAAATTAAGAAAGAAGAAAAATAAATATTTTGAAGTGCAAAAAATAAAACAGTACTACGAATTTCAATTAATAAAATAACAGGTGGGCTGACAAGTTCGTAGGTTGGCACATAGATGGCGCTACTAGCATCGAATCCATATAATTTTTAGTTAGCCCTAACCTTCAAAAGACACGTGTATAAATTTGACAGCTGTTGCACTATTAGTATGTGAAGTTATAGCATTTTTAGTGTTCATCACGTGCAGTCTACTCGGCTGACTGTCGATTGGACTCCGGTGTGAAATGATGGAGCAATGTTTCATCCATTGTCACATATCGACGCAAAAATTCGGATTTATACGATTGAACAGCTCCAAACACTGCTTAGAATCATCAATTCGTTGTTGTTTTGGGTCGATTGTGAGCTCTGCGCGGCACCCACTTTGAACAGAGCTTTCTCATATCCAAATATTCATTCACGATATGTCCAACACGTTCCTTTGATAACTTTAGGGTCTCAGCTATCTCAATCAACTTCACTTCACTTAACTTCACTTTAGCAGAAATTATTTTGTGGACTTTTTTGATGTTTTCGTCGGTAACAGCCTCTTTGGGATGTCCACTGTGTGCATCGTCCTCGGTGCTCATTTCGCCTCGTTTAAATTTAGCAAACCACTTCTCTACGGTTGATTTTCCTGATGCAAAGTCCGAATAATGCTTATCAAATCAAGCCTTGGCTTCAATAGTATTTTTTCCGTCAAAAAGCAATGCTTTATTAACATACGAAATTCCTTTTTATCCATTTTTTCAAACTAACAAAAGTTGCTTCACTAAAAATGCTCTAACTGACATACTAATAGTGCAACACCTGTCAAATTTATACACGTGTCTTTTGAAGGTTAGGGATAACGAAAAATCATATTGATTTAATACTAGTAGCGCCATCTATGTGTCAGCCTACGAACATGTCAGCCCAACTGTTATTTCTTCTGTACACGTATTTGTCACTGAACACCTCCTAAACGGCTTGACTGTTTTTGATGAAAGGTTTTGTGTGTGTTTGACAAAAACGTGGAGAATATTTTTATGTTACTCTCTTTGTTGTAAGTCGCCACCAGATGTGCTGTAGTACATCAACTTCTATACCGTTCAACCTATGAAAATTAGTAATAATATGTATTCGAATATGGAAAATAGGTTCGCGCTATCCACTTTATTGTTACTTGCCACCAGAGGGTGCTGCAGCATTTCATCTTATATACCGTTCAAACGATATCCATCAAAATTAATATTCCTATATATTGAAACACGGAGAATAAATTCGCGATATGTAATTTACTAAATTGCATTTTTTTTTGGCAGGACAACGTATGCCGGGTCCTGCTAGTAAATTATAAGTATCTTAGAATAAGATAGTTAGAGATATCTGTAAAGCACGGATATAATGTATTTATATTACATGACGTAATGTAAACTTATTCTTCTTCGCCCATGATATTGTCTTTGGGGATCGAAATGCCTTTATATAACATGACAGATGTTCAATTAATGTAAATGTATTCTAATATTCATACCAGGTGGACTGAAAAGTTCGTAGGCTAGCATAGAAAAATTAGAATTTGATTTTATCATTCAATATAGTTGCCTTCGAGGGCGATACAACGATTATAGCGGTCATACAATTTTTCGATACCATTTTTATAGTACGATTTGTCTTTAGCCTCAAAATAGGCTTCAGTTTCGGCGATTACCTCTTCATCGGCGCGAAATTTCTGTCCAGCGACCATCCTCTTGAGGTCTGAGAACAGGAAAAAGTCGCTGGGGGCCAGATCTGGAGAATACGGTGGATGCGGAAGCAATTCGAAGCCCAATTCATGCAATTTTTGTCATCGTTTTCATTGATTTGTGACACGGTGCTTTGTCTTGATGAAACAGCACTTTCTTCTACTTCAAATGAGGCCGTTTTCCCGCGATTTCGTCTTTCAAACGCTCCAATAACGCTACGTAATAGTCTGTTGTACGATGTTTATGATTTTTCCCTTTTAAAGATAATCGATGAATATTATACCATGCGTATCCCAAAATATTGGTGCCATAACCTTGTCAGCCAACTTTTGCTTCTTTCCACGCTTTGGAGTCGATTCATCATGTGCATTCCACTCGGCTAACTGTCGATTGGACTGTTGCACTATTAGTATGTGACGACAGTTGTTGCACTATTAGTATGTGTGTTATAGCATTTTTAGTGAGGCAACTTTTGTTAGTTTGAAAAAATGGATAAAAAGGAATTTCGTGTGTTAATAAAGCATTGCTTTTTGGCGAAAAAAAAAAACTATTGAAGCCAAGGCTCAGCTTGATAAACATTATTCGGACTTTGCACCAGGAAAATCAACCGTAGAGAAGTGTGAAATGAGCACCGAGGACGATGCACGTAGTGGACGCCCCAAAGAGGCTGTTACCGACGAAAACATCAAAAAAGTCCACAAAATAATTTCTGCTAAAGTGAAGTTAAGTGAAGTGAAGTTGATTGAGATAGCTGAGAACCTAAAGATATTAAAGGAATGTGTTGGCCATATCGTGAATGAATATTTGGATATGCGAAAGCTCTGTTCAAAGTGGGTGCCGCGCGAGCTCACAATTGATCAAAAACAACAACGAATTGATGATTCTAAGCAGTGTTTGGAGCTGATCAATCGTAATAAACCCGAATTTTTGCGTCGATATGTGACAATGGATGAAACATGGTTCCATCATTTCACACCAGAGTCCAATCGACAGTCAGCTGAGTGGATTGCACGTGATGAACACTAAAAATGATGTAACTTCACTAAAATGCTCTAACTGACATATAGTGCAACAGCTGTTAAATTTATGCACGTGTCTTTTGAAGGTTAGGGCTAACTAAGAGTCATATGGATTTAATACTAGTAGCAACATCTATGTGCCAGCCTATGAACTTTTCAGCCTACCTGTTAATATAAAATCTAGTTTCGAATATAGAAAGAACAAATTTTTGAACCTGAGAACCTTTTTACAACCTCTTTCTGATGGAGCTGATATTTTACGTGGTAAATTCAGCAATATCATCCTACAATGTAATTAACAGGAAATCTTGTTCCGCATACAGAAATAACATGTTTCTGAACCTGAGAAGCTTTTTTACAATCCTCTTTCTCATACAGCTGATATTTTACGGGATAAAATTCTACAATGTAATTAATATGAAATCTAGTTCCGAATACAAAAAGAACATATTTTTGAATCTGAGAACCTTTTTGCAACCATCTTTCTACTTACAGCTGATATTTTACGTGATAAAATTCAACAATAGCATTCCACAATGTAATTAATAGGAAATTTAGTTCCGTATACAGAAAGAACATGTTTCTGAACCTGAAAATCTTTTTTACAATCCTCTTTCTCATACAGATGAAATTTTAAGCGGTAAAATTCTATAATATCATTCTACTATGTAAGTAATATGAAATCTTGTTCCGAACAGAGAAAGGACAATGTTTCTGAACCTGAGAATCATTTTTACAATCCTCTTTCTCATACAGATGAAATTTTAAGTGGTAAAATTCTATAATATCATTTTACAATGTAAGTAATATGAAATCTTGTTTCGAACAGAGAAAGAACAAGTTTCTGTACCTGAGAATCTTTTTTACAATCCTCTTTCTCATACAGATGAAACTTTAAGTGGTAAAATTCTATAATATCATTCTACAATGTAAGTAATATGAAATCTTGCTCCGAACAGAGAAAGAACATATTTCTGAACCTAAGAATCTTTTTTACAGCCCTCTTTCTCATACAATTGACATTTTACGTGGTAAAATTCTACAATGTAAGGAGGGGGAAATCGAGTTCCGTCATACGAATTGGCTGTCGTGTAATAATGAAATACAAGTGAGATTGGTATGCTGACCTCATGATGGACTTGAGCAGCTGCTCCATCTCTTCCATGGTCTCGTGCCACATTGTTGCGCACGCGAAGATCAGGGGATAGTCCTGGTTTTGAAATCTGGAGACATCACTTTCGGAGGTCCCTTTGGAATCTGGCTCCACCTCCTGTTCAAAAGAATTTATTGGTGATTACCCCACTGAAAATTAATTTAATACGACCACCACTGCAGGCAGATGGTCCACCACCACAGACGGTTTTAGGATTATTCAGAACGGCAAATTATCAAATTTTTTTTGGAAAAGATTTTCAGAGGTAAAATTGTTACCTTTTTTTATGGATTACAACTAATTTATTTTTAATTATTTTAGGATTATTTATTTTAAGGGTTCTACGATTATTCAGAACGGCAAATTATCACATTTTTTTTTGGAACAGATTTTCAGAGGTAAAATCGTTACCTTCTTTTATAGATTACAGCTAATTTATTCTTACATAGGGTTTGATTTTAACATTTCAATAACTTAATTATTTTTACGCAAAAAAGGAAATTAGTTTGATTTTGAAAAATTTATCTGTAAATTCGCCTTCCCGCATCAATATCTTGAGATAAGTTAACTGTAGCCGCTAAATTGCAGTGTTGCATGTAGATTGCGCATAAAAAGGTAATGCTGGTAATTTGCATACTGGTAACTTAGTTATTCAGGCATCAAATGGTAAAGTTGCGCATTCTGCCTCTATTCAATTCGTGATAATTCAGGCAGGGTTCAAATCCGCTGATGGCGAGAATTACAGTCGCTGTTTGGAGAATCCCCAGTCGAAAAAAGCATTGCCCTTATATCATCGTGGCGTACTTAAGTCCTCAAATAAACAAAAAGAATGACCATATTAGCCATAAGAGTTGTCTATCTAGTATACATACATTATAACGCGGCCTGATGGCCAATTGGCTAGCGTTCTGTCCTTTAGTATCGCGGGCTTCAAGTTCGAATCCTGGCGGTGGTATGGATGGTTTGTTAGTGGTGTGGAATCCACGTTAAACGGTCCTGGTCTAATTAACCCTCGCGTGCATAAAATTACCTTACAGCGACAAACCAAACCATACATTATCATTTCTTATATTATTAATTGTATTTTAATGTAACTGTCTATTTATGTAATGAATTTAAAAGTGTTTTTTAGAAGGAACTCATTGTCTTTACTTTATCAGGAAGGGTGATTACATAGCACAAAAAGTATGTAGTTTTTATGTAATAGGAACAATATATACAGAAACAACACACATCTAAATTTGAAAACTGATTTTCTACCCTCTTTCTCAATACAATTGACATTTGATAAGATAAAATTCTACATCATGATACAAGGGCATTCTACTATGTAAGTACGAATAATTGGACTGTTGACTTAATGTTCTAATACGAAAATTCGATGGATTGCACTGGAATATATAACATTTTTAAAAAATCATTTATTACGATGCTACAATGTTAATGATTATTTTTTGAAGTTTCCTCGTTGACGCTGAGAGTGGTACGATAAATCTGTTGGTTGGAATATTCTTTCATTGAGCTCGAGGAGTGTGTATTTCGCGGATGCTATCTTTTCTTTGCAAATTTTGGTATCACAATGTAGATACAATATTGCAGGGCTATTTTTGTAACGCTGAATCTGCTATTTGTCTACATAATGACAAATGTCTTCAGATCAAAACCCCCGATATTCAAAAATAACCTTTCTTATAGTTTTTTTATAAATAAATTTTCACAAAATTAATCTTATTAAATATTCATTAATTTATTTATAAATACTCTTCATTTTTTTCAATTTGTAACAAAGTACAGAATAAGTAACTAAAAAATTTTTATTTCTGTTGTTGTTGAGACTAATTCTCATTGTCCGACAGCATGGGACGAACACCCCCCCATGTGTAGTCCGTTCATGTAGGGAGGGAAGGGGGGCAGCATCTGTTGTTATGGAGCACCCGCAGGTAGAAGTCTGACTTGGCTCAGTATTGCTGAAGAAGTAGGGCAGTGGACTTTTAGGAGGAACTTTAATCATGACGGAATCTTAATGAACTTTAATCACTTTATGAGCTCTCATGAACTTTAATCACCACAGGAGGAACTACCTATCATTTGCGTATCACATGGGAGAAAACTCTGAAAACTCCCACCAGGTAGTCCGACTAATGGGGGAGATGCTGAGCATCACAAACGCCTCGATTTAGAAACAATGTATATAACAAAGTAGCTAGCAGATTGAACCTTAGTCCTAATGTTCACCAGCGGCGCACGTTACCGCTGAGCAAAGAGTTGGGCAAATTTTTCTTTCTTTCTAATAGTATATTGTATTACAAAAATTCTTTTGTAAGTTATAAAAAATATATAAAATATATGTGTGTGTGATGCGATTAAAAAATGTATCTGATAAAAAAATAATAATTAATAATAAAAAAAATCGTAATGCGTGATAAAAAAAAAACATGATTTGTTTGTGATAAAAAAAGAATTGCATATAAAAAAGTAATAGTAAAAATCAATTCAACAGAGGAATAAATAAATTTTTTATCTTAAAATAATAATTCTTTTATCTTAACATGAAAAAATAATCTTAGAAAACTTCTTATAATAATTCTTATCTTCCTAACCAATGCACAATAGAAATATTTGAAGGTGAATTTACGCAAATCTTTATTGTTCAAAAAATATATTTTATCATCGATAAATGTGTCGAAATCAGCGCATAGTTTTAATAAAAGATACATCGTTACATTCATTTTTCAATATCGAAAGTAGTTTCTGAGATAGCTAATTTCAAATATTTTTTTTCAAATGTTTAAAAAAATTATAAAAGTCAGATTATTTAACACAAATTAAAATCCTGATGACTATGTTCTGTAATTAGAAATTAGAAGGCAGCAAATTTTATTTTCACTAAACTATATTTAGCAAGAACTATTTAGTATATTTTTAATTAAGTGCACATTAATGCGATTTAAATACATTTTATAAGCAATTACATAATATTAAATTTTTTAAAAACAAAGAAAGAACAAGAAAACTAGTATTCCTGAACTAATTTCGTCGAATTCCTTGAATCAATACTGATTCATTCCATGAAAATATAAGGCAAAAAATTAAATTACTTTAAATTGTAACTACAACTTGTTTATCAATTTCAGGTATATTCTACTTTAAAAAAAATGGCGCCATATTTAATATCTTTTAATTTTGGCAATAGCTGGAATACCAAATGCACATGGGTGTATAATCTGTAGTTTCATGTAGAAAATGGTGAATGAAATTTTGCTATTTATATAAACATATGTATACTTTTCAATTTGAAGCTTGGATTTTTTTAAAGCCGGGTAAAATCGCATTGGGATTCGCCCTTTGGGATTTTGCGTCAAAAATTTTTTTCGCCAAAGTCAGCCAAGTAACAGGTTGCAACTCTAAGTGAAATGAATTGCGAATGATACAAGAAATTCTTGTCACCACATTTGGCGACATATCAGTCAGTCGGCGCCAAAAAAAGTCCCCAAATCGCAACTGTCCCTATTTTGCGATTTGACAAAAAGCCGAATCTCACAATTTTAAGAACTTGATCTCACTATATCAAGCTCTTTGAAGTACTCATAACCTTTAGAAAATAACGAATGTATGTATGCTAATTAATCTTATTTATTCTAAATATCTTTTGTTTTTAAGTTTCGTTGATAACAAAAATGGGGATTCTCCAATGTTTGATGCCATCACTTTTGCGCCAAATTAGCCATCGCCAAGAGGCGATTCCGCCATTACTCTCAACAATTGGGGAATATTGACGAAGGCAACAAAAACGACCAAAATCGTAAAAAATAACAGGGACACCAAACATTGTAGATTCCCCTAGCTCAGGGAAAAAAAAAGTTTGGCGGGCCAAGATAAATTTTTCTAAAATTTTAAATACAATATAAAAGTATTACAATTTAAATATGCTAATGAGATGAATGAAATTGCGATGAGACACGCTGGTTTATCCTTTACAACTGTAAAAAAATATTTCCAGGTCCATTCATCATTAAAAGCACGCCACTCTGAATCACCTTTACGTTTTTTAGTAGCCATTTTGGGGTTGAAATATTTTACGAATAACTCAAACAAGCACTAGCTTACGCTATACTTTTAATAATTTCACCACTATTCACAATGAGGCTATATGTCCGCAATCTTTCCACTGGCCGCTGGTTGGAGCTTAAAATACGCAGTCTGCCACATGTGAGGTCTAATTCACCTATACTGGATTCCCGTATGCATGCTCCCCGAGAAAGAGATAACGCTTGTTGGCACCAATCTACAGCTATAGAAAAACTTCCGCTTTTAACACTTTACCGATTGAAAGCTGTCTGTCCGTCGATTTATGTTTTGTAGAACAAAAATAGAGAATGTAAAAAGATCATCAGTCCTTTGATAAAAAGAAAGAAAAAAGTAGAAAAGGAGATTAATATATAAACAAATATTTCTTTTAATTTGCCACATACTGGCAAATTAAAATTCTATCCGCGGGCCGGACAGAACCTTCCGGCGGGCCGTAGTTTGCCCATTCCTGCCCTAGCTTCTGAGGTATTCGTAATTTAGTGTATATTTTTTTTTATCCTTAATTTAATATAATTCTGCGACCAATCTAAATGTGATGACTATGGGATATGACTATGTGACAAACGTAACCAAATGAAATGTTACATCAGCGCCTTCTTTTATTATTTTTTAATATACTTTTAAAATAATAAAAATTTTGAAAATTACAATTAAAGTAACAATAAAATAGTCATTATTATTGTTCTGAAAGAGAAGAAGTTGCGAATTACTCTAATTACAGTATTGTAACCCTAAAGAAATTGGCGAAACATTCCGAGTTGCAATATTGGCGACTGCCTCAGGGGTACAAGTATTCTCGATTTCAACCATTGCTTCCAAATGATTTGCTCAAAATTATCAAAACAAGAATCAAAATGAATTCATGGCAGCTCAATAATCAATATCCAGATGTCAAAATTTATACAGATGTTTTTTACTACAGAATTGAATAAAATGATGAATATGATATGCCAAATATATTGAGCAATTTCAGACATTAAAATACATACTTGTTGCGAAATAAAGTTTTCAATTATTGCTTGACAAAAGATTTTGAAAAATAATTTGCACTAAATGTGAAAAATAAAAAAATACAGTTATTTGGAGTGATAAAGTGTATTGTAAAAACTTGCAATTTCTCTGAGTGAAATTTAGCAAGTAATATAATGGAAAGAGGGATGCAAACGCCATTTGCAAAAGGACATATAAAAAGTGTCGCAAAAGCAAATTATTGCCAAATAGCAAAATAGGGGTTGTTAGGATTTGGCAACTTTTTTTGTAGAGCCCTCTGAGGGACAGGTCACCAAATGTGGTACCTGTATTTCTTGTATTGATTGCAATTCAATTCACTTACAATCACAACCCTTCACTTGGCGCATTTTGGCGAAAAGATTTTTTGACGCCAAATCCAAATGGTCCCTATTCTGCGATTTTACCAAAATTATTGTTCAAGATGTGTATGATTTTCACAAAGTAAATTGTCCTAATTTAAATAAGTCTTAATTTGCCTGAAGACGTAATTGAAATTGACTTCCAAAATGAGAAAAAAAAAAAAACATGTTTAATATCCTGAAACCACTGACGAAATAAAATTGCTCCTGATTAATAAAATAAGTTAATGCGTATAAATAGGTATGCCAACATAGGCGATACATTTTATGGTGAAAATGTAAATGTAATAGTTAATAAAAAAAAATAATAAAAATAAAGTCAATAAAGAAAAAAAACTACAAAAACAATAACAGAAGTAAATAAATAAATTAATTAAATCATTAATAAAGTATTTCATTTTATGTGTGTATTCTTATACATATACGTATATATATTATATTTGCGTGTTACATTGGTCACGCGAATTTTAATTAATTTTTTGTTTTAATTTCTATTTGAAAAAAAAAAAAGATTATGTAAAAGTAAAGTAAATGTAAGATTTTAATTTTGCAAATGTCTGAATAATAGCTTTGGCAAATTAACACTGGTCATATATCTTAATTTTGCAAAAATAATTAGCAACTAATAAAAATATTTAATATTAAGGAAATTTTTTTTTTATTTTTGAACCTATTACAATTATTTTAAAGGTAAAAGAAATTTTAGCAGACAAAAAAAAAAAAAATAAATAATTGTAAAATAATTGCCTTTTCTTATTCTTAATGGTACGCTGGTCACCGTAACGATTCTGCTGACGCTATTTTTAACCCTCTTTATTCTGAGCATTAATTGAATTTAAGGAAATAGATCGCGGCTATAGAATAGCGAATCTATTGCGCGAATCAAGTTATTTATAGATCCAAATAATCGATTTTCTGTATGAATGGAATTTACCTCATGCGGCTTCACAAGCAGAGCGTGGTTTATTTTTGTATTGATATTTTAGTTTTATCATATTAAATTACGGCCATTTATCTGAAAACAGGTGTTTCAAAAAGATTAAATAGTTTTTCTTTTGTTCAAAATTACTTAGCATTAAATTTAATATGTGTGTTACCTCGATCTATCAGGAAAAAAAATTACTTTTCATTGTAAATGTTTAGAGATTGCCTTATTGCTGTAAACCACATAACGTAATAATAATAATAATAATATATTATTTGATTTTGAAAAAAAAAAAGATCCTTGTATGGAAATTTACCATAAATGTATTAAGCAAAACAAATATTTATTTATGGATAGATATAATATAAACGCACACATATTTTAAAATGCATACATTTATATATATATATATATATATATATATATTTGACATTAAATTTAATATGTTTGTTAGCTCGGTCTATCAGGAAAAATAATTACTTTTAACTGTAAATGTTTAGAGAGTGCCTTATTGCAGGAAACCACATAACGTAGATGTTGTAACTGGTAATTATCCTGTTGTGTGTGGGTAAGGGGTATTTCCTTTATTTTTTGTATGAATCCAGGAATGGTAGATAACCCCTCCCGGTCACACGGTCAGGTCCAAAAGAACCGGTCGGTTTGGTGGGACCCCTTTTTTGGAGTTTTTGCGGGCAGAAAGGAAGACCCGTTGAAAGCAGAGCGAACGATCTGCGACAGTGCGTGAGCCTGGTGCACAATTTTTTGCTACGAGAATGGCTACATGGATAATTTATTATTTATATCCATGTCCATCTTTGAATTTCGGGTGAGCATTCTTTTTGTTAAAAGGTTTTGAGGCTACTGGTAAATCACTGCGTACACACTCAGGGGAATATTTCATTTGAGGTATGCGTAATATTATGATGGCTTCTCTATAAACATTTTTTATTTATTCTGTTTTAAGTGCCAATGTAAAAATCCTAAATTTGATTGTAATTGTATATATTAGTATTCATTAAAAGTAAAGGTAAATTAGTTGTTTGTTTCAGTATTAATTTTCGTATTTATTTTAATTGTTTTTATATTAATGTTAATTTATTTGGCCGTCCTACGTGTATACGTAGACTAACGGCATCATTTCTATGTCGGTTTTAACAGTAGTAGTAATAATAATATATTATTTTGATTTTGAAAAAAAAAAAAAGATCCTTGTATGGAAATTTACCATAAATGTATTAAGCAAAACAAATATTTATTTATGGATAGATGTTATATAAACGCACACATTCATATATGTATATTTGACATTAAATTTAATGTTTGTTAGCTCGGTCTATCAGGAAAAATAATTACTTTTAACTGTAAATGTTTAGAGAAAACATCTTCCGGGCTTTTAGGGATAATTGCGCGCATTTATGTGTCGTATGAAAGGGAACTTGGAAAACGGCCACCAGGCAGTCTGACTACCTAGGCGAGACACTTCACATACATTGTCTAGTTAGAAAAGGGAGAGTGGAACATCTGTTGAACTTATGCATACCACGAACACCTCATCGATAGGTGTTGAAGAAAGGACAATGTCTTCTGGATGGACTATTAAGGGTAACTGCCTGCATTTATA
This sequence comes from Caerostris darwini, assembly GCA_021605075.1. Taxonomy (NCBI): domain Eukaryota; kingdom Metazoa; phylum Arthropoda; class Arachnida; order Araneae; family Araneidae; genus Caerostris; species Caerostris darwini. The sequence goes on along the minus strand of BPLQ01013699.1, from coordinate 350,952 downwards.
CGTCTGCGTATGACAGAAAACTTGGAAAACTACGACTAAGCAGCCTGATTATCAATACGAGACACTTTGCATGTCATCGAAGGGTGTTGAGGGAAGAACAGTGTCTTCCGTGGTGGACTACTAAGGGTAATTGCTCCACATTTGATTGTCATATTAAAGGAAACTTGGAAAACTACCATCAGGCAGCTTGACTATCAATGCGAGATGTTTTAATACTTTGTTACAATCGCCATTGAGTATCCTTGTTTCTGAAAGTAATGATCATCTCCAGTGTAATCAAACCTGAACCCTCGAGCACCTAGCTATTAATTTCTATCACTGGATCAAATTTGTATCCAAATATGTTGAGAGTAATTTTGTAACTCAAAATATAGATATGAAGAGAATAATGCCCAGTTTATTTCAATGTTTAATGATGATATAATTAATTTTAATCAAAAACGAATTACACCTCTACCAAATTCAAAATCACATGTTCTACGATGATTAACGAATAATTTAGCCAACTTTTGGTCTTATAAATACATGCACTTTTACTTAAAGCATTATAACAGTGTAATTTAAGAAAAAGAAACATTAAAAAAAAGTATAAACGGTATTTAGTAAAAAGTACAAAGGAAAAAAAAAACCCTAAAGTATAAGAGAACTTTCCCAAAAATGTTTTTCCAATACCTTGTCATTTTTCCGTCTGTTTAAAGCTAAGGACTGGTCAATCAGCACTGTGCAATACATTGGGTTTACAAATAATCTAAAGCAAAGAAAAATAAATAAATAAATTGCTAGTCACATTTTTAAAAATGAAATTTCAGTTATATTGTTTTTATAAAAAATTAATTTTGTAACGTTCAATATTATCGCGTTGAACCAATATTCAATAACGTCAACAGTATTATTTTCAACAAGCATTCGTAATTTGTGAGAGTATTTTGGCACTCTAGTGACCAAAAATTGTAAAATTGTAATCTCAAAGTTCCTAGTCAAGTCAGTAAAATTTCAATTCAGTAAAACTCAACAACAAAATTATGCATTATTAAAATTATATAAATTTATTACGTTACACAGTTTAACAGTAGATCGATAATCTTAGATTCTTATGCACATAAAGCTTTCATATATACGTATAAGAAATTCAATTTAGACTATCCATCAAATTTTATAATAAGCAAGCAAATTAAAAAAATAAATAAATAATAAAAGATATTAAATCTAAACTATTAAAAAAATTAAAAATAGTTTCCAAAAAATTAATTTATGTTTTATATTTAAAATGTTTTTAAAACTAATTAATTAATTTTATAATGAATTACAGTTTTAAAATAAGCTTAAAGAAATAAATGAAAAATGATTGAACCTGCAAAGAAGTCAGATGAGAAATTAGTAAATTTTAAGTAGGAAAATTGAAATGATTCGACTTACTTTTTTGTGGAGGCCATTCTTTCACATTGTGGGTTCCACAGATAAAACGTCAAGCACACTTGCGACATCAACCACACAATCCATAAGATTCCGTGAGCCTCTTTCAAGAACTCCGACGGATTTTCCGGACACTTCCAAAAGTGGTATGCGACCACCGTTGTCTTCAGGCCGCATTCGTCATTGCAAGCCGCGTTCAGTAAGCCCATGGTCACAGGAACAGTTAGAATCACTGGAAGTGAGTAACTGAAGCACTGTATGCAAATCTTGCACACAAATTTACCGCAGGAATAGCACAGGTACGAAGCCAACACGTGAATTCCGGCTGTTATGAGTGGAAGAAAAGGTTCCGTTCTTTCGAACACCATAGTAACCCTGTTGGGGGGCTTCAGAGTGGAAGGAATGCCATCACGTTCGTATGTGTAAGGCCATGTTGCTGTCAAGTTGTGTCTGTCGAAGCTGGTTGGAAAATGTCTTAGAAAAGTTTCCATATCCCCATTTACAAACATATATATCACAACCAAGGTGAAAATCAGAATAATTTTCCACAATGAAATGAATAAATAAATGAAGTTTTTGCTCTCGCCAATGTCCTCTTTTAAAATTTTCAAGCATCTGGGAGAGTTGTCGCTTACAAAGTTTTCCCACCAGCCACATGATATACATATGACGCTTACTACGGCCAACGAATACATAGGTATATTTAATGATACATAATTGACGAGCCACACGAAGGTGCTGAGTTGCCCTACAATGACAGACACACATAAAATATTGTTTAGCCAAGATCGATAATCGTTTTGAGAATTCCAACTGGAGAAAGCATTTAAAAATGAAGGAACAAGACAAACTGCGTTGGTCAACGACAGAGCTACCATTACATCCATCTGAGGAAAAACGATAAAAACTATGATGAAGAGACCAATGGCATGCAAGGATTCCATAAAGAATACCTGTAAAAGATACATGGAACACGATTCATTCTGCAGTCTCGGCTGGTTAAATATTTTTATAGGAATCATTTCAATTGAAAGCAGTAGATAAATCTATTTATTATTATTCAAACATTTTTCTTTTTAATTTATCATTTAAAATTGTAAGATGCCCAACTCGTGGCTCAGTGGCATCGTGCGCCGCTAGAGAACGTTAGGACTGAGATATTGTAGACACCGTTTCAATAAAATGAGGAGACCCAATGGCGTTTTTGATGCTCAGCATCTTGCCTCGTTTGACGAACTGCTACTACTACTACTATGGTAGAAACGGTATGGCATCAAAAAAAAGTTCCGTCGATTTTTCCATCCAATTTTGTATGACTTTGCCGTGGCGGATGGGCTTTCCACTAACAGTGTCACAACTGTTGAATGACTTAGAAGTCATTTTTACCATCGAAAAACCGAAGCAATCAAGCACGTGGAACACTACAGCTAGTTTAATGTGCAACACAGCCAAATATGTTGTAATTTCGATTCAAAATATCACTGGCAGCCGGATTCACCTTCTTTATGTCGCTTACAGCGCCATATATTAATACGCTTTGGAATTTTTTTTGATGCCGTACCGTTTCCCCTTTCTTCAATTATCTTCAGTTCAAATTTGAACTAATTAGGACGGGTGGCTCTTTTTTTACAGCATTTTGAAAGTGAAACTTTAATTATAATCACCCTATATATTAAGGCATTTATTTTAACATATAACCATTTTCTGAATTTCCTCCTGGTAAAAATGTGACGCCTAATTTCTTAACTATTTCAGCATACCCATTTGTTTCATAGTCATAGTAGCTATTACTACCAATATGATTCTTTAGGTGAAAGAACAAATGATATTTGCTTGGAGCTGAGTACTGTACTGTACGGAGGGTAACCAAGTTTTGTAAACGACTCGCGGCTGGTGAGCATTAGGACTACTACTACACCACACCACATCACTACGCCTAGAGCTGAGTTGCCCCTTTACAGTTTGGGAATAATGGGGGTGATAAGTTTGATTGGGCTCTGTGACGCTCTACGGTCACGGAACACGTAGGAATGGAACACGTAGCCCAGTGTTACAATCAGTTTGGGAATGATGTGGGTGAGAAGTTTGTTTGGGCTCTGAGATTTGGTTTGGTTTGGTTCTCCGCTCTAGGGTCATCTTGTGCGCCCGAGGGCTAAACAGACCGGGACCTACAATTTAAAGTGGACTCCGAACCTCTACAAAACATCCATAACCCGAAACCTGTGGTACCGAGCGCAAGAGCGCTAGCCACTCTGCCAACAAGCCCCTGTGTGATACTGAGAGGCAAGAGTGCTAGCCACTCAGCCATCAGGCCCCTCTTTCGTAGGACTAACTGGTGAGACTGTTCCAGGTTTTCTCCAATACGACACGCAAATGCGAGATAGTTGTCCTTAACAGTTCTCATATATATATATAAAGATGAAGATCTCTTTTCGAAGTCACACCACATTACTTTGTTGAGAAGAAAAAACATGTCGTCATTCTAAGTATACTTCATCCTACCTCGAACTTTAACGATAGATCTCACCGAATTTCACGCTACTCAAATCGAAACAGGAGCAGAAATAATGTATTCAAATAATTTAAGTAAGGCTCATAATCCACTCACCATCGCAAATGAAGTAAACTTCGGCGTCTCATACCGCTTGAATATGCACAGTCTGGCTCCTCGGAAAACAGTGAGTATCTCTGGCACGAAGAAAACGAAGAGGAGGCACCATATCCAAGAATGCCTTTCTTCTTCAGACAGTTGCACGAAATAAGTTTCATCTCGATCCATTCCTTAAAAATTAGAAAAATTTGTACGAATTTTTTTTTTATTTCCAATTTTCAGATTATGAACAGTTACAGCAAAAAAAGAACAAAACACATACAACAACAGCAAAATAATACAACAAAACATGCTGAAACAGAGTTCATTAACCTAACAATAATGCCAAGTTGCAGATCTTTTAGCCACTAAAAAGTGTTACCAGGTGCACCACGGGGAGGTAGATCTTCTGCGCACCCTTTGTACGAATTTTGAAAATATCATGTTAAACATTATCAGCATTACTGCTATCACATTAATTGCAAATCCGGTCAGTTTATAAAGTTAATTCTATAACAACTTAATCAAATTCAGTATTTTTAGATAAAAATTTTTTTAATTTTATGAAATATACCAATAGGAATTCGGTTAAAAGTTTTCTTTTTAATAACTACTACGGTATCCAAAAAGTAAGACTAATTTTCAATTTAAATTTCCAGGGCATATGGTATTTCAATTTTTTTTTTCTTTTTTAGGTTGCTGTCCTTGACATCTGTGTTAAAAATTGACGCCAAAATATTCATTAGTGTTTGAGTTACGCTTGGCTTTGTGAGACGCTAAAACTAATTCCGGCGAATTATGAAATGTCTGAATTAATTTTTGGTTGCGGAAACGTATAGAATGTTGCAGAAGACATTCGGTGAGCATTCCTGCACGGGAAAGAAATGTTTAAAAGTGGTAAAAACAGTTAAAAGAAGGCAGAGAACGCGTTGAAGACGAAGAGCCCGCTGGTCAACCGCCAACCTCTGCCGACGAAGCTCACGTCCGCAAAATTAAAGATTTGGTGCTTGCAAACCGTCGATTTATAATTAGAGACCTTGCAGATGATGTTGGAATTTCAAAAGGGTTGGTCAATTCCATTTTGGGCCTCAAACACATCAAATCTCGATTGGTACCGACAAACACTGAATGCGCCAACTCACACTGCATTGATTCTTCATGACTTTTTCGCCAAAAATAAAACCCATATCGTTATACAACCTCTACACCGTGCTACTTCTGTCTATTCTCTAAACTAAAAGACCACTCCGGGGACACCGTTTTGAGTCGATTTGAATTCTGCACGCGCTTTGAAGGCCATCCCTGCCGATGACCTTCTAGCATGCATTGAGGATTGGAAAAAGTTGGCATAAGTCAATTGTGTCCGGAGGGGATTACTTTGAAGGCGATGAAATCAATTTGAAAGAATAAAGAGTTTTTGAAAAAAAAACATAATTGGTCTTACTTTTTGGGTACAGTAGTACATTTGAATATAAATAAAAATCTTTTTTCTTCAAAGTCTAAATAATGAAAAGGCAAATGTCATACTACCATTTTTTTCGCAGCTTTTATTTATTTTATAACAAATCTTTATGTGTACAATTACAAATAAAATAGTGTTTATTTTATTTATCAGAGTCCCTGAAAAGTCCTACACGAGAGTAATAGGGTGCGAATTTTCCAGAGACTTCCAAGGTCACATTCATGAAAAAAAAAAATATATTATTATATATCAACTACTTGCTATACTTACTCGATATGTTACAGGGCTTGAATTTTCTGTCTTTCTCGATCACTGACGTCATGAAGAGGAGCGTTCCCTTGGAGACGACGGCGCACAGCAAGACGATGCCAAATGTGGACAGATAAACTATGAGTTTGAGGAGTTTCACAGTTTTGTGGAAGGCAGGTCTGTCGTCTGCGAGATCGTCTTTCTCGACTGCGGATTCATCGAAGAGGTCCCACGCTGCTCTTGTTTCCTTCTCCTCCACAAGGACACTGAAATAAAATAGGGAGCATTTTCTTCATTAAGAATTTGATGTAAGCTAATAGTAATATGCTTATTTTTATGAGTTTCATTCAGAAGTACATAAATGACCAGAATAAGAGTAATTAATAAATTACAAGATGTTACAAAAAGTACAAAACAAAGAGCCCGACTCGTGGCTCAGTGACAACGACCTCCGCTAGAGAGCATTAGTGGGAAGGCTCCATCCGCTAGCAGCTTTGTTGTGGACGCTGTTACAAAAAACGACGAGTCTCCATGTCATTTGTGATGTTTAGCTTCTTGCCTCGTCGAACTACATGGTGGGCGTTTTGCGGCATTTCTCCCATGCCGGGTAGTTTCCCCTAAACGTGGTTCTGGAAGTCACTATCCTAATTCTTCAACTGCACTCAGCCAAGTCAGACTTCTACCTACGGGTGCTCCATCACAACAGAAGCTGCTTCCTTCCCCTTCAATCATGAGTACGTATGGGCTCGTGGGCTTGGCCAGCCAAGTGGGATAAGAAACAACAACAACAAACAGGATTGCCAACTCTACGCGTAACCCTCTACTGTCCTATTAAACCGGAACCTACGGTTTAAAGTGGATTCCAAACCATGACATTGCCGGAACACGAATCTGAAACCTGTGATACCGAGCGACAGCGATAAAAATAGCTAAGCTTCTGGAAGTCACTATCCTAATTCTTCAACTGCACTCAGCCAAGTCAGACTTCTACCTACGGGTGCTCCATCACAACAGAACCCACCTCCCCCTCTTTTCCATTCAAGCATGAGAACACACGGATACTTGGACTTAGTCTAGATGTTGCTGTCAACCAAGTGTTGGCTTCTTTTTCTGTTCTCGTAAATAAGCACACTTTCAGTTGATATATATAAAGTATTTATTCACATTCCAACAATACGTATTTTTGCAACTGCCCGCCAACCACACTCGCGTTCCTTCTTCTGCCCTTGCTGTTACATTTTTCATCCCCGTATAAGCATTCGCCTTATATGGAGTTACAGGAGGAGGAGTTATGGCAGAGCCTCTTGGTCGTGGCGCCATCTATTGTCATTCACAATGACAAATAGTTTACACAAGTGGGATAAGAAAGAAAAAAAAACTGTTACAGAAACTAGGAGAAAGTATAGATAAGGACTAGATTCAGTGAAAAAGAACTGAAATAATGTGAACATGTGGAAAATAGCATAACGATGCACGTTTAAAAATTTAAAAAGTACTGAAAAAAGTTAAGACTTATATAAAGATAGCGTAAAGAAATAGAGAAAAGAAGAAGAAGAAGTTGATGATGATTAAAATGATTAGAATTCGTGCTGAAATGCTTATGAAAACTAATTATACAGAAATGAGCAAAAAATTAAGTATAGTAGTAGCTGTTACTTATTATTATTTTGTACTATCTCCATGAGCAAAGATGTAATTAAGTGCTGCAAAAGGAATAAATAATAACATAATCACAACATAATAATATTATGTTGTGATTCTGTTTATAAGAAAAATAATTTTTAATAAAACATAATCCCACTCTGTCTGCCTTGTAAGAATTGTGCAACGAATAACAGTGGAATGCGAGAATGAGAAATACATTTAAATTTACTATATTTTTCAAAAAATTAAAAAAAATTTTGTTTGTTTTTACGCTTAACTTACAAACGAATTCAAATAAGAACATGACAGTTGAATAGACTGTTTGCTGTATAATTGTTTCTTGCATTTTACATTTTTATTGCATGGATTATAATATAAAAGCATATTTTAAGTATAGTAGAATCATATTTTATGAAAAAGAACGTTCCTTGGATAAAAATTCATATGCTTTCAAAAAAAAAAAAAAAAAATGAAATAAACATTCTTAACAGGTCGTTTCCATTAAATTTCATTACACCCAATTAAATTATTGGCGTTATAATAATTAATAATTAAATGAATAAAAATAATTAATAATTGAATGAATAAAATAATTAATAATCCTTAATTAATTAATAATTAGCCATGAGAAAAAAGAGATTATTAACTAATTATTAATTAATTAATGATGAGCAAATGAGAAGAAAGAGCAGCGGGAATATATGAATATTTCTCCCATATAAAACTAAAATTAATTAAATAAAATTTAATTAATGAATTAACATTTGAAAAAACTGTATTAACATCCAGTGTCATCCACTACAAGTTCAAAAAAATTTTATTTGAACTTGAGTGGATGAATAAAATGTATTTTATGAACGATTGAAAATTTGAACAAGATATATATAGGGAGAGTGTGAGCTAATAGAAAGAATTGAAAAAAAAAAAGAAAAAACAATTATGATCATTTGCATTGAGGGCCCCCATTCAAAAAATTTGCCATAGGCCTCAGATGGCATAGTTACGCCACTGGCTCTATTATATTACTACTCTATGGAAAAATCTCAATTTAAAACCTCAGCGGGTAGCTAAGTACAGCCGTATGTCTTTCAAGGTAATTTTAAAAATTCTCGATTCTTACAATACAGATGCTGCCTTGGATCAACGTCATGGAATCGATTTGACCAACTCATTCATACCATGCTTTGATTTTCAAGCCATCCGTTGACAAGTCTAGATGGGGAAGTCGAGCATTATCAGCCATCAAGATGAAGTCATTACCAATATCACTAAGAAAAGGTTTTATATGTGTCCCAGTCCAATGTTTCTCAGCTGTCAGAGTTCATTCATTGAAATTCCAGCTTAAGCTCCGATTCCATTTAGAATTATAATTGTGTTTTCCAGCAACATGTGATTGATAGTGTCGAGTATTTGGTTAGAAAAAAAAATTAATGACTTTCCTAAATAAATCCAGACTCTGCTGTGAAGAGAACAGACTGCCATTGTTGTCAGGAGGTAATTAGAAAAAATTTACAGTTTCAAAGAAATGAGATTATTTCTTTTAAGCATACTTAAAGTTAAAAACACTGTTCTTTACTCTTAAAATTTTTTTTATATTTAAGACATTCTATAAAACAAACCGGAGGAATTTGTGTAAGCTTTTATAACTTGCTTATGACGGGGAGGGAGAAATGGTACTTACCCGAAAAAAAATTGACTAAGAACTATTACAATTCTTCACGTTTAAGAATGTGTAAATTTTTTGGTTTTTCCCTTTTTTCTAAACTAATCACAGTTTTTCAAGCATCTTAAATTATTTGAACTGGTAATCACAAATAGAAATATATATATATATATATACCTGAAGATATATATATATAGAGAGAGACAGTCATGGCCAATCAGAAGTCGGAACCGAGCGACAGCATGCCGTGCGCGGATTGCTGGGTATTGATAAAAGATCTTCACCTCTCCAACGCTTTGACTTAATCCCATCTTGAATTTGTAACTTGTAGCTTTTAGTCATTATTTGTTTGATATATAGTTTTATAGAATGGAGTGACAGTGACGAAGATCTCATTTGAAGTAGTTTTGAGTCTCTTTGTTGCTTGTCAATCGGACTGCTCATTCCCAAAAATGCCACAGTGGCCGGTATCCACTGAAGTACCATCCGTTTCATTTTTAAAGTCAGTTCCCGCATAGGATTTTGACACTGGAAGATTCTGATGAAGATGGTTTGGTTGAACTAATAGCCTGAATTGCGGCTTGTGAATCAGACAAAATAACCACTCTATTGAATCTATACTCAAAAATCAGTAAATATTTCAAAGCAATTCGGATATACTCCACTTCTCCATCAAAAGATGTTCGATATTTCCCAACTGCAGCTTAGAAGGGGAACAAGTTCGAAAAGACTCCTGAACCTGCAGTAACGAGATTTTCATAAAAGGAGTCATCTGTGTATACGTGCAACCATTCAGATTTTGGGTATCTTGTATCAATAGTATCAAGTGTATAAACCCTCAAAACAGCTATAGAGTTGTTCTTCTTATAAAGCTCATCTGAAAGACTTAAATTTGCTTCAATCTGAATATAATCAAATGGATTATATGGCTTTTCCAACTCCTAAAAATTGGCTATTATTTAAGATTCTGTCTGACATCCAGGACAAACTAAACAAAATCTTTTTGAGTTTTTAAATTTCTAGTGGTTGTTGGATAATTAATCCAGTAGGGATTTCCAGTTCTAATTGATTTCTCATATAGAATCAGAGCTTCTTCTTCAATGATAGCTTTAATGGGTTTACTATTTGTCAATAACAACATAGCATTAATTGGTGTTGATTTGACGGCCCCAGCAATAAGCTGTAGAGCTTGATTTTGTAACAGTTCTAGTTTTTACAAGACTTGCTCATTTGCCGCAATAAGTGGTTCACAGCAGTAACTAACATAAAAGTAATTATAAATCTTTGAATAATTCCAAAAGCAAAACCAATGAAATCTCTTGAAGTTTTAAATTAAAATTAACAATCATTTAAGAAGAAACATCGAAACAATTAAGAACACAATCGAAACAGAACGTGTATGTTGCAATGGATCAATGCTCATGTGGATCTGAAATTTAATGAAATTGCCGACTCTTTGGAGAAGAATGCCAGAAGTCTCGATCATATTATCATTACTACTTCCCTTGTAGATGCAAATGCATTTTTCAAAATCAAAACTTATGATTCTATCTAGGATTAAAACTAAATACCAAATTACAGAACTAAATGTCTACAGAAAAGCAGCTACTACTGGCTCTTAGTAATTGATGTATTTCTGAGGAAAACATTAAGTTGAAGTTAATGAAATTAGAGCAATTTTTTATTTTTGAAATGCAAAAATGAGTAAAATTAAAAAAAAAAAAGAAGCAATATACGAATTTTCTATTCACCCTGGAGTTATTTCCCCCCTCCCTAATAGTCATATAAGATCTTTGAAAATGATAATTTTTCATTTCTTAATATTTCTTATAAGAACAATATTATTCTTATAAAAACAATACGATATTTATTTATTACAATGATCAATTCTTGAATCAGAAAACATAGGGAAATAAAATGTACTTTCGTGTTAATGTAGCCTTGGCATTTCAATTAAGTGTACGAACTTTGGAACACATAATTTAACAGATTAAAATTCTCAATATGTGCTATTAGCATTACACTGAAGTGACAAAAGTCATGGGATACCTCTTAATATCGTGTCGGCCCTCCTTTCGCCCGGCGAAGTGCAGCAACTCGACGTGGCATAGACTCAACAAGTCGTTGGAAGTCTTCTGCAGCCATGCTGTCTCGATAGACGTCCATAACTGTGAAAGCGTTGATGGTGCAGGATTTTGGGTACGAACAGACCTCTCGATGATGTCCCATAAATGCTCGATGGGATTCATGTCGGGCGATCTAGGTGGCCAGATCATTCGTTCGAATTGTCCAGAATGTTCTTCAAACCAATCGCGAACAGTTGTGGCCCGGTGACATGGCGCATTGTCATCCATAAAAATCCCATAGTTGTTTGGGTACATGAAGTCCATGAATGGCTGCAAGTGATCTCCAAGTAGCTGAACATAAGCATTTCCAGTCAATGTTCGGTCCAGTCGCACCAGAGGACCAAGTCCATGCCATGGAAAAACAGCCCACACCATTACGGAGCCACCACCAGCTTGAACAGTGACTTGCTGACAGTTTGGGTCCATGGCTTCGTGGGGTCTGCGCCACACTCGAACCCTACCATCACCATGTTTACCAACTGAAATCGTGACTCATCGGACTAGGCCACGGTTTTCCATTCATCTAGGGACCAACCGATATGCTCACGTGCCCACGAGAGTCGCTGCAAGCGATGTCGGTCTGTCAGTAAAAGCACTCGAGTCGGTCTTCTGCTGGAATAGCCCAAGAAAGCCAAATTTCTCCGCACAGTTCTAATAGACGAGTCCCTTGTACGTCCCACATTGATTTCTGCGGTTATTTGACGCAGTGTTGCTTGTCTGTTAGAATTTACGACTCTTTGCAGACGTCGCCGGTCTCGGTCGTTAAGTGCAGGCGGTCGACCACTGCGCTGTCCATGGTGGTATGTTATGCCTGAAATTTCATACTCTTGGCACACTCTAGACACAGTGGATCTGGGAATGTTGAATTCCCTAACGATTTCCGAAATGGCATGACCCATGCGTCTAGCTCCAACTAACAGTCCGCGTTCAAAGTCTGTTAATTCCCGTCGTGCGGTCATCATCACGTCAAAACCTCTTCACATGAATAACTTGAACAGAAATGAAAGCTCTGCGAAAGCACTGCGCATTTATACCTGTTCTACGCGATGCTACTGCCATCTGAAAATTTGCATATTGCTATCCCATGACTTTTGTCACTTCAGTGTATGACTGTGATCATCTTCATTATGATAAATGTGAACATCCGTTCCAACATGCCAATCACGTTAATTTAAAAATAACAAATACAATTAAAAGTCTTCCGAATAAAGCGTTAATAAATTGTATAGAAGAAGCGAGTAGAGGTTTTATAATCAAAATATAAACAAAAAGGCAAGGGCTCGTTTTACATATCTATAGTTTTTCAAAACCAGAGCTCCAACTGTGTAGAGCTCGATATAATTTTTTTTTATTTTCTAATTTCCTAAGAACTCTGTATTAAGCACTTATTTGTGTCTCGATAACACTAAAATACCAATATATATACCACTGTGTCCAAAAAGTAAGACCAATTTTCGATTTAAATTTCCCGGAGCTTATCGAAATTCAATTTTTATTTCTTTTTTAGGTTGTTAGCACTGTCCTTGAAATCTGTGTGAAATTTTACATCAAAATATTCATTAGTGTTTGAGTTAAACTTGTCTTTGTGAGACGCTAAAACTGATTCCAGCGATTTTTGAAATGTCTAAATTAATTGAGCAAAGAACTTGCATTCAATTTTATTTGCGGAAACCTATAGAATGGTGCAGAAGGCATTCGGTGAGCATTCCTATATCGGAGAGAAATGTTTACAAGTGGTATAAACAGTTCAAAGAAGGCAGAGAACGCGTTGAAGACGAAGAACCCTTTGGCCGACCATCCACCTCAACCGACGAAGCTCACGTCCAAAAAATTAAAGATTTGGTGCTTGCAATCCGTCAATTTACAATTAGAGATCTTGTTGATGATATTGGAATTTCAAAATTCCATTTTAAATGATATTTTGGACCTCAAACGCGTCAATTCTCGATTGGTACCGAAAACACTGAATGCGCCAGCTCACACTGCATTGATTCTTCGTGACCTTTTCGCCAAATATGAAAAAAATATCGTTCCACAACCACCGCATTCACCTTATTTAACATCGTGCTATTTCTGGCTGTTCTCTAAACTCAAAAGACCATTCCGGGGACACCGTTTTGAGTCGATTGAAGAGACATTTCAAAAATCATCGGAATCAATTTCAGCATCTCCCAAAACTAAGCGTAACTCAAAACTAATGAATATTTTGACGTAAAATTTCGCACAGGTGTCAAGGACAATGTCAACAACCTAAAAAAGAAAAACAAAACTAAAATACCATATGCCGAGCATTTTAAATTAAAAATTGGTCTTACTTTTTTGGACACAGTAGTATATATATTTGAATAGCTGTTGATCAATAGGTTAATCAAGCTCAATAATAATGGACAATAGATATCATCAATAATGAATCAATACCTTCCTCTATCCGAAGTGGAATCATTCTGAACTTCCAAGGCAGTCGCTCCTGTGGGATAATTTTGAGATATCGATTCTTCCGGGCTAGCCATTCTGCTTTTATTGATTTTTTATCTTCTGTAAAAAAAAATTGTATGTTAAAAATCGAGTTTTAATAAAGAAAAGCAAAAAAAGTTAATTAATTTAGATGCAATTTCAAAAGATATTATTTTTTTCCATTAACGTATAAGAAATACAATAGAAATCAATGTAGACCTATTTTTATACGTAGTTACACACCATGCAATTTTAAAATATGCAAATATAAAGTTTATCTATTGAGTTACATTATTTATGAAACAATAAAAGAAATAACGATTACAAAATTGAATTATTTTATTAATTTCGATGCTTTATAAAAGCAAGACATCACAATAATAACATTACATTAATAGCATTAAATAAGCTATTATTACGATGCTTCTGTAAAATTAAAGCATTCTTTATTAGAGCAACATGACTTAAAAAAGCACTGATAAAAATTAAAAATAAAATTTTGATTTCATGTTATAAAATCGTCTTATGTGCATTGGATCTTTGGTTTACAAAAATATTTATTTAATTGAAATAAAGACAACTGAAATTAAAATAATTAATTTAATTGGAGTATTAGTAAGTTATAAACTTAAAAAGAAAATTGTTTTAAAAAATAAATCAAATTTATATTACCTAATGCTAATAATAATTGTTTGTAACAATATTTTGCAGTAAAAAAAGTTTGAAAATTTCTTTTAATTTATTATTACTATATTTAATGTTCAAATTTTTAGATATGCTTGTATTTATTTATATAGAAAACATAATAATTGGCATTCAGTTCTTTTGATTGTAACAATACGTTCCTATAAATAATTTATTCTATTTTCAGGAAAAACTGTTCAACATTTCTCGTAGTTTATTACTAGATACTGAATGCTCAAATTATAAGATAAATTAGCATATTATTTATACCGAAAACATATCAATTGTTAATCCGTTAATTAATTAATTTGATATTAATTTGTTTATAACAACTAATTCAATTTTTGGCAAAAAAAAAAAAAAAAATTAAAAATTTCTTGTAATTTATCATTATACATTGAATGTTCCAATTATTATATAATATACCAGGTTATTTTTGTAGAAAACATATTATTTGGTAACTTAATTTGATTTTAATTACACTTATTTATAATAACATCCAATTTTATTAAAAAAGTTTCAAAATTTCTTGTAATTTATGAGAACACTTTGCTGAATGCACAAATTATTAGGTACATTTGCATGTTATTTCTATTAAAAATAACATTCAAATTATGTATTGCTAATCAGTTTATTTGATGTTAATAAGTTTTGTTAACAAATAATTTTGTTTTTGGTATACAAGATTTTAAATTTTTAAAAAAATTTATCATGAGTATACTCTAAATGCTCAAATTCTTAGGGACAATGGTCTTATTTCAACATAAAACATAGTAAATCAGTTAATTAATTAGTTATTACTGCCAATTAGTTAATTAATTAATCAATTTGATATTAATTTGTTTATGACAACTAATCCAATTTTTGGTAAAAAACAAATCAAAAGTTTTTGTAATTTATTATGTTTTAATTATTATATATGATAGCATGTTATTTCTACAGTAAACATACCATTTTTTGACCAATTAATTTTGATTTTAATTACATTTATTTATAATAACATTCAATTTTGTTAAAAATGTTTCAAAATTTCTTGTAATTTATCAGCACTATATAGTAAATGTACAAATTATGAGATACATTTGCAAATTATTTCTATAGAAAATAACATTTAAATTATTCACTGCTAATCAATTGATTTGATATTAATAACTTTTGTTAACAAATGATTTTATTTTTGGTATAAGAGATTTTAATTTATCATGACTATACATTGAATGCTCAAATTAGAAAATACATTTGCATGATATTTTAAACAGAAAACACAGTAATTACTAATCAGTTAATTAGTTAATTTGATATTAATTTGTTTATTAGAGCTTATCCAATTTTTGATAATAAACAAATCAAAATTTCTTGTAATTTATCATCGCTATACATTGAGTGTTCCACTTATACTATAAACTAACACATTATTTTTACAGAAAACATAACATTTATATTATATTATATGTATACATACATACATACATACATACATATATACAATATAGAGAGAGAAATTTGCATGCTATTTATATTGAATGAGGATAATATAATGTTAATGTCATTTGTTTATAACACTTGGTTTTATTTTTACGTAGTAGTTTTTAAAATTTCTTTTAGTTCATCATGACTATATGCTGAATGCTGAAATTATTAGATACATTTGCATGCTATTTCAACAGAAACATAATAATACTAATAATAAATAAACCATAATAATTAGTAATAAATTAATTAGTTAATTTGATTATAACAGCTTATCCAATTATTGACAATAAACAATTAAAAGTTTCTTTTAATTTATCATCATTATATATTAATCATAATTAAACATCATCACTATAGATTTATCATGACTACATGCTTAATGTTCAAATTCTTAGATACATTTTCATGCTATTTCAATAGAAAACATGGTAATTATTAGTCAGTTAACTAGTTAATTTAATATTAATTTATTTATAAAAGCTTTTTCAATTTTCGACAATAAACAATTAAAAATTTCTTGTAATTTACTTTCACCATACATTGATCATCTCTATACATAATCACTATACACTGATCAGCAGTAAACATCACTATAGATTTTAAAAATTTCATTTTATTGATCATGATTGCACGCCAAATGTTCAAATTATTAGATACATTTGCTTGAATATATCAACAGAAAACATAACAATCTCTAAATAAATTAATCCGATGCTAATTTATTTCTAAAATTGATCTGATTTTCTATTCACAAGTTGTTTTATAACTTTTTCAAGAATTAAATAAATATTATGCTTCAATAAATGCCAGAAAATAATTTAAGTGATGAAATAAAACATTTATTTTAATGGCATTTTATTCTATATTCATGGTGATTTTATATTTACAGTGACATATATATATTTTTTAAAAAGATATTAGAATATTCTAAAAACATATTTGACGTTAAAATTCAAAGATTTAAACATTCAATATTTATAGTTCAAATCTTATTAAGAATAAATTCTGTGAAACAAAAACGTGATAAAACTATTCTCCCAGCTAGCTTCATTCAAGGAAATATGAGTTAATATTCTAAATTTTTGGAAAATAATTGAAATTTACGATCAAGTAGGGTTTTAATCATGTATAGATAGTTTCAAAATCGCACCATAAAATTAAATCAATACTTACTTTTTTTACCACATTACATTTTCTACTTGAAAACGAAAGTCAGTAGTTTCGCAGAAGAATTCAACTTTCGAATATTGACACCTGAATGTTTTTTGGCATAAGTTTCATTATTATCTTTATCTGAGTTCTATTATCAGTCAACGCAAACTGAACGAGTAATAATTGGTTCAAATTTTCTTTTCTCTCAGTAATAGATAATAGGCTTACAGATATGCCAAGTATGTTATTTTCTAAGGGTACTTTATGATAATTAAATCTTTTTTTAATTGTATATTAGATATGATTTAAAGGATTTATATGATTTGTGCAGAATAAAACTGATAAAAATAAATTCCACCTTAAATCTACGCCACTAAAAATTAA
Organism: Caerostris darwini; assembly: GCA_021605075.1. Lineage (NCBI taxonomy): Eukaryota > Metazoa > Arthropoda > Arachnida > Araneae > Araneidae > Caerostris > Caerostris darwini. The sequence goes on along the minus strand of BPLQ01013699.1, from coordinate 333,658 downwards.
TTTTTGAGTACGCCTTAAATCTTACCTTCTACTCAAAATGAAAGGACAAAAGTATATCGGTTAATTTTAACAGTATAAAGACATTCTAATCGATAGCAAACTTATTACGTGGCATTTATTATCTATAAAATTAATTTGTATGCTATTTTTCATTTATTTTAAAATATATGGCTATTTTTTTTTTGCTATATTGCTATTACACATATCGTGGGAAATAAACGTATAAAATTTGGAGAAAAAAATCGAAATTTTTTGAAGGAAGTCTAATTGTTTGAAGAGAGATGTTCATACTTTCTGAACCAATAGCCAAGTCCTCTCGTTTATGAAAGCAGTGACTACTACGACATCAATGTTTGTGATGTTCAGAATCTTTCGAAGAAAATTCGGAAAACTTCCACCAAGTAGTCGAACATGAACGAGGAAAGATTTGCGTTTGTGATGTTCAGAATCTTTCTTCGTTCATGTTCGACTACTTGGTGGAAGTTTTCCGAATTTTCTTCGAAAGATTCTGAACATCACAAACATTGATGTGGTGTAGTGTAGTAGTAGTCACTGCTTTCATAAACGAGAGGACTTGGCTATTCTTGGCCCTTTCTCTCCTTCCATGAGACCACACGGGTTCTTGTACTTGGTCTAGATGTTGCTGTCTACCAAGTGCTATAAGAAACAAACATTGTCCAAAACAAGAAACAAGAAAAAGTCCAAATCTTCCAGTTTCCGAAAGGTTCGAGTTAAGCTAACAAAAAAAAATAAAAAATAAGAACCATATCAAGAAAGAATTTCATTTCTATACACCCTTCCATGGAACGTGTCTGTTTTTAATAATGAATATATTACTTTACAAATGTAATAAAAAGTTCGATTTAATTACTGATTATCATTAACGCTTTATCTTTATTGAAGTATTCATAAACTTCACTTTCACTTCTACTATTTCCACCCTCTGTCCATCTTATATAATAACAACATCAATTAAACATTTTCGCACAAGTCTACAAGATAAACGTAAACAATACAGGAAAGTATTTAATGAAACGAAATCCACAATGAAAATATCTTAACTGACAAATTATTTAAAATCAATGAATATGTCTTAACTTTTTTACAGCGATTTTCCGAACATAAAAAACACATTGAGATTTTAATTCTCGTTTTTATGCAGATTTTATTACAGTAATTAGGTCTTGTACAGAAATAACTCCATAAAAGAAATTTAAGAAACTATATATAGCATTTCAATATTAACACAATCTATCAACTTTCTTGCTTTTATAAGTGAAATTATGTGAAATGGCAGGAGAGTTTCAATTAATAGATCTCCAGATTTCTGTTTGTTTACCCATTTAAATAGCCAGCAATGGCATGCAAACCTTTCTATATTTTAAACGACGATGCTTTAGAAAGTTCTTTACTATCAGACGACTCTATTCTGGTGTTGATAAGCATTCATTTATGGCATTTGATTTACTTAATTTATCATTAAAACCTGATTAATCTTAAAAAGTATCTGGATTTAGTGAATTCAGGCCTTTATTAAGGGCTCAATATTTTAGAGAGAACCGGATGCATGATTTTAAAAAAGTTGTTATTTCTTATCCCACTTGGTAGACAGAAACATCTAGACCAAGTCCACGAACCTGTGTGTTCCTATGGAAGGAGAAAAGGGTGAGGCAACTTCTGTTGTGGTTTAGCACCTGTAGGTAGAAGTTTGACGTGACTCCGTGTAATTGAAGAAGTAGTGCAGTATCTCCCAGGGATTACTTATAGGGGGACTACCCAGAATTTGCGCTATCTCATGAGAGAAAACCCCGAAAATTGCCACCAGATAGTTCGATTCACGAGGCTGAACACCACAAACTCCTTCGAATCTTCTCATTTTATGAAATAGTGTCTACAACAAAGGCGCCAGCGAATTGAACTTCAGCCCTCATGCTCATCAGTGGCACGTTGCCACTGAGCTAAGAGTGGGACTTAAAAAAGAGTTCGGGACAGATATCGCTCCACCCAGCATGGAGTTTAATGATGGAGAGCAGATTTCTGTAATGGCACTAATAACATCATGTGCAGTCAGGATCACCCCTGCAGATGACCTCCACCGTTAGCAAGATGCTCAAGGAAGGACGCATCTATTGGAATCTAAGTAGCTTCAATTACGAATAATTGATCAAACCGATTAGTATACTCGGAAACAAGATATATCGCCTGTTTACCAGAAGTTGCTACTAATGACGACCTGTTATTCATAGAAAAACCAAAGCTCAGTGTGACTCAATCGCAAGGATCCCTTTTCCTGCAACAAGAGATCCCTTTTCGGCAAACACTTGGGTTGTAGAACTAACATTAATAATGATACCAAACTTATCTTAAAAACAAAACAAATAACAAAATAAGACATTGTTAGTCAAATTGACAAAAAAGAAAAAAGAAATGACGAGAAATACACTGAAGTGACAAAAGTCATGGGATACCTCTTAATATCGTGTCGGCCCTCCTTTCGCCCGGCGAAGTGCAGCAACTCGACGTGGCATGGACTCAACAAGTCGTTGGAAGTCTTCTGCAGGAATATTGAGCCATGCTGTCTCGATAGACGTCCATAATTGTGAAAGCGTTGATGGTGCAGGATTTTGGGCACGAACAGACCTCTCGATGATGTCCCATAAATGCTCGATGGGATTCATGTCGGGCGATCTAGGTGGCCAGATCATTCGTTGGAATTGTCCAGAATGTTCTTCAAACCAATCGCGAACAGTTGTGGCCCGGTGACATGGCGCATCGTCATCCATAAAAATCCCATCGTTGCTTGGGTACATGAAGTCCATGAATGGCTGCAAGTGATCTCCAAGTAGCTGAACATAAGCATTTCCAGTCAATGTTCGGTCCAGTCGCACCAGAGGACCAAGTCCATGCCATGGAAAAACAGCCCACACCATTACGGAGCCACCACCAGCTTGAACAGTGCCTTGCTGACAGTTTGGGTCCGTGGCTTCGTGGGGTCTGCGCCACACTCGAACCCTACCATCAGCTCTTACCAACTGAAATCGTGACACATCGGACCAGACCACGGTTTTCCATTCATCTAGGCACCAACCGATATGCTCACGTGCCCACGAGAGTCGCTGCAAGCGATGTCGTTCTGTCAGTAAAGGCACTCGAGTCGGTCTTCTGCTGGAATAGCCCAAGAAAGCCAAATTTCTCCGCACAGTTCTAACAGACAAGTCCCTTGTACGTCCCACATTGATTTCTGCGGTTATTTGACGCAGTGTTGCTTGTCTGTTAGAATTTACGACTCTTTGCAGACGTCGCCGGTCTCGGTCGTTAAGTGCAGGCGGTCGACCACTGCGCTGTCCATGGTGCGATGTTATGCCTGAAATTTCATACTCTCGGCACACTCTTGACACAGTGGATCTGGGAATGTTGAATTCCCTAACGATTTCCGAAATGGCATGACCCATGCGTCTAGCTCCAACTAACATTCCGCGTTCAAAAGCTGTTAATTCCCGTCGTGCGGTCATCATCACGTCAAAACCTCTTCAGATGAATAACTTGAACAGAAATGAAAGCTCTGCGAAGGCACTGCGCATTTATACCTGTTCTACGCGATGCTACTGCCATCTGAAAATTTGCATATTGCTATCCCATGACTTTTGTCACTTGAGCGTAGATATTAAGATAAATGACATGTTACATTCTGGGAGAAAACCAATAATAGAATACTGTATACGCAAAAGGCATGAAGACAATGAGTCTTAATAATTTGATATGAAAATAAGGAGATAGTATCGGAAATAGAAAAATAAACAGAGGACACAAATGAAAATACCATTGGGTACACTCCCGGAGTCGTATTTCCTGTACATCTAATGGGAATGTGCTAATGAGACGCAATACTCATATATTGGGAAATATAACTCATTTAAGTAATTGATAAAGTAGTTCAGTTTTTAATAGATCAAATGAAATCAAATTATACTGTTAATAAGTTTTATTTGAAGTGTTCACCCGAAATACTTGTATTTTCGACTTATTATTTCGACTTAAATACTTGCATTATTACTTTACAATCTATATCGCCTCGTGCTTATAATTTTTTAATAATTGGAAAACTTATAAAGATAAAAAAGATGCCGTTTGCACGGAAAGCGCAGAAATGGAACGGGTTTACCTATAAAACAATAAAAAATTAACGACAGAATAGTTCATTTGTTGAACAGCCGCTCATCAAGCAGCAGCACAGTTGTCTGACGAGACAACACATTATGTACAGCATTATTAATATCATTATGTTCTCGGAATGCATATTTCAATGTTGGTAATGATGCTGGGTTTTTTAGGTACACTTTAAAATCCAAATACCCCACAACCGAAAGGTGGGAGATCTGGATGGCCATACTTTCGAATGAGGATATGATTTTTCCAGAATGTTGAGCTTGGCGAGAGTGCATTTTTCATTTGCCTATAGGAGCTTAACAAGTGCTTATATGTGGTGTGCTCGGTCCATTGATAATGCTATCTGTTGATAAAAAAATGAACTATTCTATCGTTAATTTTTTATTTGAAAAAAGAAACACATTTCCTTTTATTCCTTTCTATGCAAACTGCGTCTTTTTTTTCCCTAACTGTGTTAGTTTTCAAATTGTTAATTTTTATGTTTATTCTCACTTCATAATCATCTTATAGTTTTTTCTCGTTCTAGAACTTAAGAAACATACATGTTATCTTTATATATTAATTTCAAAATTGAACAATCCACTGAATACCTTTTAAGATTAATAAAAATAAAAATAAACTTTCTAAAATCACTTGTAGGTAAAATAGTTACGATGATGATTAAGAGAATTAACATAAAACTTAATTTACATTTTAAAGAGGATTATATTCTTGACTGTAGACATTGTTTCTTGACTTGGTTCAAAGAATAAAAATGTGATAGTTGGTAGTGGGAGAAAAAAGTGATTGAAGTAAATTTGCGTTTTAGTTGAACACATTAAACTTTTTAGGATTGTGATGCCGCGTAAGTCAGTTAATTCTGCTAATAACATTTGTTATATATGTGTACTCTAATAAATACTGTATTTCCTTTAGTTTCAGGGGTGACTGTAACATGGGCTCAACAATCTACAGTGACATTTGAAGCCCAAAAATATTCCATCGCTCATTTAGTGAAAAAGGCGTATTGCCTTTATTTCGGAAGCAAAATTGGAGATCTGGACAAATCCTAGGATTGTAATCATGTACATGTGTACATGTAATTTTTGTTCAAGAAAACTTTCCATGTGACTGTCATGCAAAAAAAATGACAATGTCATTCCAGAAATACAGTGGGGAACAAAGTAATCCCTTAAATTACTGATACTTCTGCATGGTCCAATCTCGTTGTAGAAGATTCACATATCGAAAGTGCAGTACCTGAAAATTCCATCTGCTATACTAGGAGTGGTCAACCCACAGTCCACCTTGAAATAATTAAATTATATTCTGCGAACTCATAATGCGCGCGCATATTGGAACATCTAATATAACGGGTTCTATGTTCACTTTAAGCGACCTCAGTGACGCATTAACCATCCTTGGATATCCACAGTTGATTGTTTATAGTTGAAGTTGTTAGCGCTTTTGGTTCAACTTACACCTGCGAATCGTTTTTTTCTTTTTCACAAATGAAATTGATTAAACACAAAACACTTCAAATATTACAGACGCTAACCTGCAACACACATTACGACGTGCTAATACTTAAATTGAGATCTATTTTCAAAAGCTAAGGGAAAAAGTGGAGAAACAAATATCGCGCTAGTAAAATAAGTATTTTTTAATGGTTTCATTTTTTAAATTTCGTTTACATTTATATAATTTTTTACATTTCCTTTTTAATATTATCTATTTCTTTACAATGTGTGTTTAGTATCATTATTATTATATTATCTGTGTTTACGTGTAAGAATAATATCAAACACAATAATAATAACACATTACATTTCAATTTTTCATTCCAAAAAAAAAAAGACTATAGTGGGTCTAAATCTAATATGGGGATATAGAATTTTATATGCAGGTGCGGAGTTAGGATGCATTTCCAAAGTGGCCCGTAAGATCATTTGGGTTGGCCACCCCTGTGCTATATGATTAATGGTGAAGAATTTCTCTTTCCGATAACTCCAAGTGAATTTTCCACTCATCTATAGAAAAATTAAGAATCGATTTCATGTGATGCTCTACAGGCTGCGACTGCACGCAATCGGGTGAAGTTTTTCATCGTGACAAACAGAGAGAGGGTTTATAACATAGTGAGTTTTTTTTTTGCAGATTTATGAGTTTTACGCTGTGCTGACATGAAAACTATTAAATATGATATACACTGGAAGAAAACGCGAGCAGTGCCATGTCGCGAACGTGGCAGTCAAGGCCAAACAAACAAAAAGAATCGACAAGAAAAAAATCGGAATGCGAACAACTCGATCGATGCAGGGTTATAGAAAGTGCCGAATACTTTGTCGGTGTAAAAGCGTTTATCAACATACAAAGTATAACATACCAAAATGCAGGGTAATAATGACATCCATAATGCAAGAACGTTAATAATGTTCCTATTTAAAACCTATGTATACTTTAATTTTAATCAAATCAATTATGAACAGTTTGCGATCTCGAATTGATGGTACTCATTTACATTTGAATTGATGGTACTCATTTACATTTGAATCGATGGTACTCATTTACATTTGAATTGATGGTACTCATTTACATTTGAATTGAGGGTGCTCATTTACATTTGAAAATGTGGTTGTATTACAAAATTTCCAAAAGGCTGAAGTTACCGATTACGAGAATTTCAGATGATATACGTTGCCTATATCAGCCTACGGGTTCGGGCATCCTAAAAAGATCTTCTTTTCGTTGCATTGAGTTTTGAGATAAACATGCAAAAAAATGCAAACCTAGCGATTTTTTTTGCAATAAACTCAAAACTCTCAAAATACTCTCATATTTATATCAAAACTTTCAACAACACCGCAAAAAGAAGTTCTTTTTCGGGTGAATGATCCCGTAGGATTATTAAGGCAACACAAAAATTATCACAAACTGTAGCGTCAGTTTTTTGGAAATTTTGTAATACAATCACGCTTTCAAATGTAGTGGAAAGGAGTACTATCAATTCAAGAATGCAAACTATTTATAACTAATTAGATTAAAATTAAAGTATATTTAGGTCTTTAAATAATAACATTACTAACTTTCTTGCATTATGAACGGCATTATTACTCTGTATTTGAGTATATTATATTTTGTATGTTGAAAAAGAAATTAATTATTGCAGTCGTTGATAAATTTTGTCTTGCCGAATTGCTTATATTTGCATATTAAAAGTATTTCTACACTTTCGTTGTTTAAAAGCGTCTTCTTACTTTGATTAATTATCGAGAAATCATCTTGACGAGGTATATATATATATATATATATATGTTGTATAGAAAATTGCATATCGCGAATATATTCTCTATGTTCCAATATCCAATACACACTCATTTTCATGGATATCGTTTGAACGATATATAAGAGAAAATGCTACAGCACCCTCTGGTGATAAGTAAAAATAAAGTGGATAGCTCGAATATATTTACCATACTCGAATACATATTATTATCAATTTTCATAGCGATTGGTAGAACGGTATAGAAGTTGATATACTACAGCACCTTCTGGTGGCAACTAACAGCAAAGAGGATTGCATAAACACATTCTCCATGTTTTGCCAAGCACACAGAAAACACTTAATCAAAATCGGTCCAGTCGTTTATGAATTCAGTGACAAACACACGTACAGAAGAATTATATAGATCGCAGCCCCCTTAACGGGTCCAATTGTGAATCTAAACCCTTCAGAGACCCACTCAAATACACAGAACACATTTCATCAAAATCGGTCCAGCCGTTTGGAAATTCAGTGACAAACACACGTACAGAAAAATGATATAGATCGCAGCCCCCTTAACGGGTCCAATTGTGAATCTAAACCCTTCAGAGACCCACTCAAATACACAGAAAACATTTCATCAAAATCGGTCCAGCCGTTTGGAAATTCAGTGACAAATACACGTTCAGAAGAATTATATAGATCGCTGCCCCCTTAACGGGTCCAATTGTGAATCTAAACCCGCCAGAGACCCACTGAAATACACAGAGAAAACATTTCATCAAAATCGGTCCAGCCGTTTACGAATTCAGTGACAAACACACGTACAGAAGAATTGTATAGATCGCAACCCTCTTAACGGGTAAAATTGTGAATCTAAACCCTCCAGAGACCCACTCAAATACACAAAAACATTTCATCAAAATCGGTCCAGCTGTTTAGGAATTCAGTGGTAAACACACGCACAGAAGAATTATATAGATCGCAGCCCCCTGAACAGGTCCAATTGCGAATCTAAACCCTCCAGAGACCCACTAAAATACATATACAACATTTCATCAAAATCGGTCCAGCCGTTTACGAATTCAGTGACAAACACACGTGCAGAAGAATTATATAGATCGCAGCCCCCTTAGCGAATCCAATTGTGAATCTAAACTCTCCAGAGTCTCACTCAAATACACAGAAAACATTTCATCAAAATCGGTCCAGTCGTTTATGAATTCAGTGACAAACACACGTACAGAAGAATTGTATAGATCGCAGCCCTCTTAGCGGGTCCAATTGTGAATCTAAACACTCCAGAGACCCACTCAAAAACACAGAAAATATTTCAGCAAAATCGGTCTAGCCGTTTATGAATTCAGTGACAAACACACGTACAGAAGAATTATATAGATCGCTGCCCCCTTAGCGGATCCAATCGTTAATCTAAACCCTCCAGAGACCCTCTCAAATACACAGAAAAACATTTCATCAAAATCGGTCCAGCCGTTTGGGAATTCAGTGACAAACACACGTACAGAAGAATTATATAGATCGCAGCCCCCTTAACGGGTAAAATTGTGAATAACCCCTCCAGAGACCCTCTCAAATACAAAGAAAACATTTAATCAAAATCGGTCCAGCGGTTTACGAATTCAGTGACAAACACACATACAAAATAATTATATCGATTGCACGCCTCCTACCGTGTCCAGTTGTGAATCTAAACCCTTCAGAGACCCACTGAAATACGCAGAAAACATTTCATCAAAATCGGTCCAGCCGCTTACGAATTCAGTGACAAACACACATACAAAAGAATTATATCGATTGCACGCCACCTACCATGTCCAGTTGTGAATCTAAACTCTCCAGAGTCTCACTCAAATACACAGAAAACATTTCATCAAAATCGGTCCGGCCGTTTATGAATTCAGTGACAAACACACATACAAAAGAATTATATCGATTGCACGCCACCTACCGTGTCCAGTTGTGAATCTAAACTCTCCAGAGTCTCACTCAAATACACAGAAAACATTTCATCAAAATCGGTCCAGCCGTTTATGAATTCAGTGACAAACACACGTACAAATGAATTATATCGATTGCAGGCCACCTACCGGGTCCAATTGTGAATTTAAACCATCCAGGGATAATCTAAACCAACAGAGTTGTGAAATAAGTTGTCCAGGGATTAGCAAAATCCAAAAGAAATATTTATAAGAATAAAAAAGTTAGTGATTATCCATTATCATCCTTTATCACGGAATGCGTATGTAAACTCAAGATATTATTGATCCTGTTATTTTTATTATGCAATTTGGTTGTGCTCTTTTGAAGCACGTGATAATTTGCGACTAGCGAATAATATTGTGGCTTTTGTTAGGCAAAATGGTTGTATTTCTAATTCATTCCTTATCTCTGGGAAACAAGACATGGTTCACAATTAAAAATGTGCCTTTTTAATACGCTTTCATTAGTTTCACCTGAATGTTTGTTTGTTTGTTTTTATGTAACTGACTTTTTGGCCTCGATTTTGCCATACTTTAAGCGATCCGATTTAATTTAAACGTTGTAGACTTATTAAGGACTGACGACAATAAAATATTTTGATCAGTCTATTATCTCCTTATGATTAGGATCGCCAGGATTAGTGATTAAAACACACAGTTTTTGAAAAGTCATCTTGATCGGCGCATCAGTTTTCTCCTGGAGATCTGTTTCTCCTCCTACATACTATATAAGCTGCAAAGAAACATTTACAGACATCTTTCAGACGTTGAAACCTACGTGGGGCAGCTGCACAACGGATAACGCGCCTGACTACGGATTAGGAGATTCCCTGTTCGAATCCTGGCTGGCTTGACATATTCGCATTTAGCCTTTGTTTTACTCATCAATTAAATTATTGTAAGAACCATTCCTCCGTACCGGGATTTCATTTAAATATTATAGTTTAAAAACACTAAAAAACATGCTTTTAGAGTTAATCAAACTAAAAAGTAAAAATTAAATAAATTAATAGTTTAAAAAAACTAAAAAACATGCTTTTAGAGTTAATCAAACTAAAAAGTAAAAAAAAATTGTTAACATAAGAATAAAATGACTGACGAGAAAATGAATGTCACTGTTCAAAAAGCGTGGGGTGCTCGATATCAATCGTTATAATTTTACACTAATTTCATTCCGAAACGCAGAGTTAATTTAAAAATGTCAAATACAAAAGCACCCCACGCTTTTGGAACAATGACATTAATTTTCTTGTCAGTAATTGTAGAAATATATGTACATAAAAATAATATTTAATAATAAACAATATTCCAACCGTACAGATGGCATAGATACAAAGCCTGATTACTAATTTACGATGGCACCCACATCGGGTGAAGTTCTTCAGTGAGATAAACAGAAAGAGGGTTTACAATATAGTGAAACTGATTTTAGCGTTATTTTAAAATGACTTTCAATGCAATAAACAGACAAATGATCTTATAGTGAAACTGATTTTCGTGCTATTTTAAAGTTTATTTTGGAGCGATAAACAGACAAATGGTTTGCAGTATGGTGAAACTGATTTTGGTAATGAAAGGAAATCGAAAAAATGTTGAATATAATGACGTGAATCACTTAAAATTCCTTGTTTCAATTTATCTTCAAAGATTGCAGGAAAATCGCTGAAGGCTGATTCACTGTTGCAACATAGTTTTCTGACAATTTTTCGTTAAGGGAAGTTGATATTTAAAAGAAAAATATATTTTTCGCAAGGCTAGATAAAAATAAATTTCAATGGACTGCATTTATAAATATAATTTTAGTAATGATATTAAAAATTAGCCTTTAAGACATAAACAAGTAATATAAAAAAAAAAATTTTAAGTCAATTCCTACTTTTTTTCCACTATATTGCAGAAGTCCTTTATAAATAATTTTCATTCCTTTTTTTAAGTTTATCTGGCGCCATTTATTGGTTGATATATGCAACTTAAATCTAAAAAAAAACAAAAAAAACAAGATATATATATAGGGAGAGTGTGAGCTAATAGAAGGAATTGAAAAATAAATTTTAGTAGTTAAATTTCGCTTTTGGACCTGACAGCCGAATGGCTAGCACTCGGTGCCACAGGTTCGAGACCCAGCGATGTCATGGATTTTGTAATGGTTCAGAATACAGTCCTGGTCTAATATTACTATAGACCGTTGGGCGTAGGATGACAACCCTAACCTGTAAAAAGGAACTATCTGCTGCCTAGAAGGGGTCTTATGGCCAATTGGCTAGCTCTCTGGTGTTTGGTGCTACTGACTTCAAGTTCGAATACCGATGGTGGCATGGATGCTTGTTAGTGGTTCGGAATCCACGTTAAGCTGTAGACCCTGGTCTAATTAGCCTAAAATGTGCACAAAATGACAGTAAAGCGACAAACTGAACTAAATTAAACTAAAGCAGTCTATAAATCTGCCAATAAGAAGATGGCTTTGGCCCATCATGGGACTGTAGAGCCACGGCGTTAGTTTATATTTTGCTTTTAAAACACATATGTAGATAAAAGATAGCAGTATTTTAAGTTATTGAATGAATGAAATCAGTTGTTTTGTGTGTGTGTGGTACATCAATGGGCCTCGTGTTTCATTTATTTATACCACGAACTTAAAATGTCCGAATTCAACGAACTTTTTTGTGTCAACTTTTGTTGGCGTATGTGTGAGGAATTGAACGTAATTTATTGCACAAATACGCAAATATGTCAATACATTTTGATAACATCAGACAAGAAAAAAGGCGAATTGTCTCCCTTGATAATAATTTGAATGTCGAAATATCGAGATTTTCGATGCACCATTGGAAATGGTACAAATTTCTATTCTGTAAAATATAACTACGTGCACACTCTTCAGTACTATGTAAGGCGATAAGCTATATCAAACATCTATAATATGACGATGTACATCTATCAGATCTGTAAGTACTGTTGCAAGAAAAAAAAATTTATTTTTGAAAATAGAAGGAGTTATGGCAATCAAGGAGGTCCAAAAATGTTCTGTACGAAATCATTGCACAGTTTTTAATGAGTAAGCTTGGGGGAGGCCTGATTGCACTCTGGACGTTGGTACCACAGGTTTCAGGTTCAAATCCTTGCGATCGCATGAATGTTTGTTAGTGGCTCGGAATCGGGGGCCTAAATGGCCGAGTGTCTAGCGCTCCAGCCGTCAGTGCTACAGTTTTGGGATCCAGTCCCGGCGCCCGGCGGTGCCCTGGGTGTTTGTAGTGGTTCGGAATCCACCTTAAGTCATAGGTTCCGGTCTCATATGGCTGTAGAGCATCACGGAGCTCAGTCAGACTTCTCTCACCCACATCCTTTTCATATCGTATAGGGGCAATTCAGCTCTAGTGACAGAGGTGCGATGTAGTAGTAGTGGTTCGGAATCCATGCTAAACTGTAGGTCCCGGCCTAATTAACCCACAGTGTGCAAAAAATGACCGTAGAGCGACAAACAAAACCATCTGTGTGAATTCAATGCTGTTTTGTGTTAATAACTAACTGTTACTAGCGATAATTTTACTCTACCGCATTTCGTTTTCGATTTTAAATGTGCTTTTTTCAAACCATTTTCACTAGAGACAATGTTGTCAGTTAGATTGGATCTTGAATAGGTTCTTTACCATATCGTTATCTCGTACATTACATGCATAATTGTAGCTCTTTCTACTCCTATTTCAAGATAAAGGAAGTTTCCTAAAGCACCTTGTTTAAAAATTCTTGCTGTGGTGAATAGAGTAATTAGCATACGTCGATGAGTTAAATTTACCAGTGAATAGAGTAATTAGCATACGTCGATGAGTTAAATTTACCAGTGAATAGAGTAATCAGCATACGTCAATGAGTTAAATTTACCAGTGAATAGAGTAATCAGCATACGTCGATGAGTTAAATTTACCAGTGAATACAGTAATTAGCATACGTCGATGAGTTAAATTTACCAGTGATTAGAGTAATTAGCATACGTCGATGAGTTAAATTTACCAGTGATTAGAGTAATTAGCATACGTCAATGAGTTAAATTTACCAGTGAATAGAGTAATTAGCATACGTCGATGAGTTAAATTTACCAGGGAATAGAGTAATTAGCATACGTCAATGGGTTAAATTTACCAGTAATTAGAGTAATTAGCATACGTCAATGAGTTAAATTTACCAGTGATTAGAGTAATTAGCATACGTCAATGAGTTAAATTTACCAGTGATTAGAGTAATTAGCATACGTCAATGAGTTAAATTTACCAGTGATTAGAGTAATTAGCATATGTCAATGAGTTAAATTTACCAGTGGTTAGAGTAATTAGCATACGTCAATGAGTTAAATTTACCAGTGAATAGAGTAATTAGCATACGTCAATGAGTTAAATTTATCAGTCATACGTCAATAAACAATTCACAAAGGGAATTCAAAAGAGCTGTTTTATCGAGTGGTATTACGTTTTCTGTTACTGATTAATTATTTTGGTTGTTAATTAATTAATTTCAAAAGAAACATTATAAAATTAATCCTTGATCTTTTCTTCAAATTTTATTTTTCATTTCCAAACTTTGGACTGATCTGTTTATAGTTATTTAAAACAATCGCTTTATCAAGCCACTAACATGTAAGACATTAAAACATTTAAGTTATACTACAAGTTAAATTTAAGTTATACTAACATTAAAAATATTCAAGTTATACTAACATTAAAACATTTAAGTTATACTGCAAAGGTACTTAATTCAATCCACTCAAAATTAAGTAATAATATCTCTATACTATCATTGATATTAAACTGATTTTCAAAAGAAAATCTCTTACAAATCCGAAAAATATTATTGAATTAACTAATGTATTTTCTTGCAATAAATGCAAGAATGTAATAAAATAAAAATTAAGTCCTTGTCAAAATCACCAAATTCTTCGTCATTGGTGACATTTTTGGTGCAACAGAATGGATATATTTTTTTAAAAAGATATTGTTTACATCATATCAAACCCAGTTAACAATATTTAGAATAAATTATCATAAAAACTATTAATTAATTAAACCAACACTTATTTAAATATTATTAAAAAGAAAATATTTATAGGAAAATTATGAAAAAATTACTTGTTAAAAAGAAAAAACTACTTATTATGAAAAAATTACTTATTTAAAGGAAAATTTTGAAACAAGAAAAATTAATCTATTATATTTTGATGCAAAACAAGTAATATAAAAAAAAATTTAAAGTCAATTCCTACCTTTTTTTCACTCTATTGCAGAAAGTCCTTTACAATAATTTTCATTCATTTTTTTAAGTTTATCTGGCGCCATCTATTGGTTGATATATGCAATTTAAATCTAAAAAAAGCTAAAATTAATTAATTAAATTTAATTAATTAATTAATATCTGAAAAAACTGACTTAACATCAAGTGTCATCCACTACAAGTTTAAAAAAAGGTATTTGAACTTGAGTGGAAGAATAAATGCTGAGCTAATAGAAGGAATTGGCAAAAAAAAAATATGAGATCAAACTTTAAAATAGGAAGATAATTTAATTCAAGAATACTCAAATAATATTTGGAATAAATTATCATAAAATAGTTAACTAATTAAAATAACACTTATTTAGACATTTAAATGAAAATTTTGAAACAATATAAATGAATCTATTCTATTTTGATGAAAAAAAGAACATTATGAGGTCAAACTTTAAAATAGGAAGATAAGCAAATTCATTTGAATGCTATCTTTCAACAATATCTATTTATTATCAAGTGCTTTATCTATTACATGACATTTTCTATGTGTATGAATACATAAATAAATGTATCACTATTCGAATAACCGCAAAAAATTCTTTGAAAAGTTATGTTCTTGCATACATAAATAAATGCGTTTAGAAAATAAAGGCAATATTTATCTAAAGTAATAATATGTATTCAAATATGGAAAATAGGTTCCCGCTCTCCACTTTATTGTTACTTGCCATCAGATGGCGCTGCAGCATTCCTTTTATATACCTTTCAAACGATATCCATGAAAATTAGTATGCACATATATTGGAACATGGAGAATATATTCGCGGCATGTATTTTTCTGTAATGCATGTTTTTTTTTTTTTTTTTTTTTTTTTTTTTTTTTTTTTTGGCAGGACAAAGTATCCCGGGTTCTGCTAGTTACCATAAAAAATTATTGTGTTTATATTTAATATGGGCCCATTATAAGTGTAAACCAGGAAGTTACTTCATAGAGTTTAAGGATCGTGCAAACACCCCAGGAACTGACTGTCATAGGAGGGGATCTATGTTCCAAATTGCTCTGCTATTAGAATATATCGTTAGAACATAGAAGTTGTGTTTCCATTATAAAAGTGGCCAATATCTTATTCCATTATAAAAGTGATCAAGAGTATATATTGTTCAGAGTGTTCAAAATTGATGAAGTGTAAGTAACGCGTTGTGGCCTAGAAATGGAAAAAAAAATATGTAACTGATATTCTAGTGAATCGAAGTATTCTTATTAATGCAATGTTTTTTTTGTTTTTGTTTTTTGGCATAACAAACTATACGGAGTTCTGCTAGATCGATTTTGATGAAATTTTTAATTTTTGTGTGGGTCCCTGAATAGCTTGGATTTACACTTGAACCAGCTGTGATCAGATTCCATGATTATTATTATTTTATTATTATTTTTTTTAATTTTCAAAGTAGGACAACGTCTGCCAGGCCTGCTAGTGATCTATAAATTTCGTCAATAGACATGTCTAAATTTTCACCTATATTATTACTTACATTTTTCTTTTAAAAATTGAATAAGATTTTTTGACGCAACCTACAAGGGAAAACCAATTTTTTTGTTGGTATCTTTTATTTACTTTTTGGGGGATTCCAATCGCCAAGTATCCAATTGACGTTCAGTTTCGAGATTGTCTAGAGCAGGGGTCTCCAAACTTTCCAACGTTAGGGCCATACTGTTTACTAAAATAAGTACCAAGGACCAAAACCTTTTTAATTTTTCTGCCATTATCTATAATTTCTAGACCAGTCGCCGAGTAAGCGCTCTCAGCGAGCATACGCTTGCTAACTACAAACTATTGTCAGTGAAAAATCACAATTACACAAATCTCATTTGTATTTTTTTTTCAAGTGGATACCCCGCGGTTTTATTCGCGTTAATTTAGCTTTTCCGTTTCTGAGGGATTTTCAGGATAAAAATCATATGTTCGATTCAGGATATACACATTCCAAACATCGATATACATACATATGCGATACTCTTTACCCCAACATGACTACCGAGGGTTACCGTGGTATGTTCCCTAGTTAATAATGCTAGTGGGATTCATTTCAATTACTTGTTAGTTGTCATGCTTAAGTTAAATTTTCCGCGTATTATGCTTGTCATTAAGCTTTACCTAGCAAGTAAATAAAACCGAGTTATTATCATTCTGTGTTTTTTTATCCAACTTATTACAGCAACAATAAGTTATTCGCTGTCGCGGGCCGGTTTGATGACACTGGCGGGCCGGATTTTGCCCGCGGGCCGTAGTTTGGAGACCCCTGGTCTAGAGCAATAGTTATTTCAGTAATGAGCGGTTGTGTAACCGTTTAGTTTACTCAAAAAGCATGAAAAATGGACAAGCAGGGAAGATAGTTTTGGTTTGTCGTTCTACGGTCAATTTGTACATACTTTAGGCTAATTAGACCGGGACTTACAGGTTAACGTGGATTCCGAACCACTTACAAACATCCGTTCCACCACCAGGACTCGAACCTGAAACATCTGTGGTACTAAAGGTCAAAGCGTTAACCAATAGGCCACCAGATCGCATGCAGAGAAGAGGATAATTGTCACGGACATTTTAACTCAATATAGCTAATGGAAAGGCGAGGTACTTTACTTGAATGGCTTCCGTTTTTTCCACATAAACAATAAACTAACATTTTTATGTAATCAGAGAATATTGTATTTTTAGAGAACATATGATAGCTAATATTGATAATCAAAATTAATTTGTCTATTAAACGAAATAAATATTTAAAATTTTTTTATGGACATATGGTAGAAAATGTATAAGTAAGATAAAAAATTTTAAAGATGATTGGTGAAAATCACGTGATTTTTTTACTCTTTCCGCCGTGCATTTCTGAGAAAGATTACTATCAGAATGAATAAGTAATATAAAAACAAATTTTATAAAGTCGATTCCTTCCTTTTTTTTCACTCTGTTGCAAAAAGTCCTTTATAAATAATTTTCATTCATTTTTTTAGGTTTATCTGGCGTCATCTATTGGTAGATATATGCAACTAAAATCTAAAAAAAATTTTAATGAATTAATTAAATTTAAATTAATTAATATTTGAAAAAACTGTATTAACATCGAATGTCATTCTCTACAAGTTCAAGAAAAATGTATTTGAACTTGAGTGGATGAATAAGAAGTATTTTATGAACGACTGAAAATTTGAACAAGATATATATAGGGAGAGTGTGAGCTAATGGAAGGAATTGAATAAGACGAATGAATGACAAAAACTGATTGTTTCTCAATGAAAATTGATTGTTTAATGTTTATAATATTAAAAATCACTTCTTGAATTTTGATTACTTGATTTTTTTTTCAAAATATTTCATTCGTAAATGTATTATAAAAAATATTTGTATTATATTTCAAAATTTGTTTTAATATTCGTTTCGCCATTTAATATTTATGTGGATCTTCAATTTCTAATGGTTCATGAATGAGTACAAATAAATCAGCAATTATTTTGCATGAACAAATTCAAAAAATTCAGTATCACTTTCAAACAAAAGTGTTACGGCATGCATGCATTACAGATAACGCAGCATTTGCAATTGTTGAGAAATACAATACAAAAGTACTTATCAGACTAGCTAAAAAAAAAATTCTTATCAAACTAACTGCATATTTAGTGAATTATCTCAAAGACTGAGTCAGGTGTTGAATTTTTTAGATATTTACAAAGTGAAACCATCGTTTGTAAAACTTTCATTTTATAATAAGGTCATGATAGCAGATAAAAGCAGGGCCTGAATGGCCGAGTGGCTGGCGCTCGGTACTATAGGTGTCGGGTTCGAGTCCCGGCGGTGCCATGGATGTTTGTAGTGGCTCGGAATCCACTTTAAACCGTAGGTCCTGGTCTAACATGAGCGTTGTGGAGAGTGACATATTAAAAATGAAGAAAAACTAACTGTTCACATGCATAGTAATTAGGGGATTATAGTCCTTGTTGCTTCCCATCCCCATATACCACATCAACAAGTAAAAGTAAAAATTTTTATCTACAATTTTCTAGTAAATAATTGAAGATATTATTAATGTCTCACATATTTTTTTTTTCGTACTTATTATATATTGGGAATAATATGTAGAGCTTTTATAAACAGAATTCAAATTCAAAGGTGTTTTAAATATAATTGGGCAATATACGATGCACGTTTTTTAAGTAAATAAAAAACGTGCATCGTATCATCCCTGCAGCTTTGAGATCACAATTCCGTATATGAGAGTTAAATATCTCCAATTCCCATGTGGGTCCCGGTTAGAATAGCCCTACTGTAGTCCATCCATGTCGTAAAAGGTGACTAAAATAGGTACCCGGTGGTATAAAGTCAGACTTCTCCCTTTGGGTGTCCCGTGTCTTTGCACAGAAAGGTAACGGACAAAAAGAAACTGCATTTTTTACCCCTTATCATGATTCGTCTGTTAATTAGGATTTATGGACTTGGTCTAGATGAACCCTCATTTGTCGAGCAAATGAGATGAGATTGGTTTGTCGCTTTTGTGCACAATTTGGGCTAATTAGACCGGGACTTACAGTTTGGCGTGGATTCCAAACCACTCACAAGCATCCAAGCTCAAGCCAAGATTTGAACTTGAAGCCCGTGGTACTGAAGGCCAGAGAGCTAGCCAATCGGACGTCAGGCCCCAAGTGATATAAGAAACAACAACAAATATCTTCATCTAACAACAACAACTATCCACATACATAACTGGAAACATTCACTGGCTTCACTGTTTATATATGCGTATTTAAAATGGTTCAGACGGTTGAAACTTCTACAGATGGCGAAATAAGCACTGCTATTCGTTAAAGTGCAAGATAAAAAGGCATGAAAAGCAAAAGCGTGAAAGCCATTGAAATTAACAGGCAGATTTGTAGAGATGGATAAAATGTATGGAGAAATTATCCCGTATGGAGAAAATATTAAGAGCGACGTAATAGTAATGAAATAGTGTAAAGATGGCTGTTATACACTCAAGAGCCAAAACATTATGACCACCTGTCAATAACGAGTTGGCCCATCTTTGGCGCGCAACACAGCTTCAACCCGCATTGGCATGGATTAATACCACCACTTAATACCAGTTAAAGACCACTTCCACCTGATCACGTGCCTTCCACGTCATCCAGGCGAGTTCATTGCAAAATGTAGGGGTGGTCATAATGTTTTGGCTCTTGAGTGTATTTGCCCGTGTAGCATTAAATTATATTTACACATGTAGCGTATGTTAATGTTTAGTTAAGCAAAATTGGCAACTTTATTATTGTTCTAAGAAAAATAAAGATGGCTGTTGTTATGTTTTAACTTACAACTGTAATTGTGTTGTAATTTACTTTATTGTGGCGAATCTGGGATTGAAGTAAAGTAATGTTATTTGCAATTCGAAAGCATAAGATTATGGAAAGCATAAACTTTATTTTGAAAGAGAGAGATAACGTAAAATTTTATTTCTGCTAGTGACTTTCGTTTTTACGTTAAAATGGCCATACAAATGATACATTTAAAGGTAGCCGTACAAATTATGACGAAACAGGGTCACTGGAATCGAAACAATAGTCACATGGAATGGAGACATTCAACTTCGCCCAAGAAACTAAAATTGAAGTAAATAATTTCAGATTTAAAAATCATGTGCACTATATTTAGGAATAGGCAAAGTGTTTTGCTTCATGATTTCTTATTTCTTGTAATACATTTAATGCAAACAAATATTGTGAAACCTTGAATAAACTGCCTCTTGCACTGCAAAGCAAAAAGCGTGGCATGGTCAGTAGGACGATCATTTTGCTTCAAAACAATGCTCGTTCATGTGTTGATCGAACTCCTTTGTGTTGTGTCTAATCCTAAGCGTCCTGCAGTGCGGGACGGACAACAAATGACTAATCTACTCATGGAAGGATCGAAAGCGGGCGCAGCTTCTGTTGTGATGGATTATCCATAGGTAGAAGTCTGACTTGGCTTCCCGTGTCGCTTAAAGAAGATGGGCAGTGCCTACCGGAAGAACTTTTATTGGGAACTAACCCTCATTTGCGTATCGTACGAGAAGAACCCGGAGAAATTCCCTCCAGGTAGTCTGGCTAAAGAGGAAAGATGCTGAACATCACAAACCCATCTAGATTTCTCGTTTTTTTAAACAATGTCTACAATAAAGCCGTCGGCAGATTGAACCTCAGTCCTAATGCTCGGAGCCTGAATGGCCGAGTGGCTGGCGCTTGGTGCCACAGGTTTCGGGTGGTGCCGTTGATATTTGTAGTGGTTCGGAATCCACTTTAGCCATAGGCCCCGGTCTCATATGACCGTAAGAGCGTCACGGAGCTCAGTCAGACTTCTCTTATCCACATCAATCCCAAACGGTAAAGGGGCAATTCAGCTCTAAGCACAATCAGGTGTGGTGTAATAGTAGTAGTCCTAATGCTCAGCAGTGGTGCACGTTTTC
Source organism: Caerostris darwini (assembly GCA_021605075.1). Taxonomy (NCBI): domain Eukaryota; kingdom Metazoa; phylum Arthropoda; class Arachnida; order Araneae; family Araneidae; genus Caerostris; species Caerostris darwini. The sequence continues at coordinate 312,508 of BPLQ01013699.1, read as the reverse complement.
ATTGAGCCACGAGTCGGGTGAACTCATTTGTAGAATTTGATTACCCTCCGTACGGTACAGTACTCAGATCCAAGCATTTATCATTTGTTCTTGCACCTAAAGAACCTATTGGTGATAATACCATTATGATGATGGCGATGTCAAAATTGTCGTGCTGTAATAGTTAATAAATTAGCGTCAGATTTCTATGGAAATTAAATTCAGAAGCTGGTCATGATATATGATAAATGCCTTAATGCATATGGAAATTACGTAGAAAGCACAATATATGTCCAGGCTTTCATGTAAGTATGCTAGCCTAAAACTAAGTATTTTAGCCTAAAACTTGTAAGTATAAAGTATAAAAGTACTTGTTTCATGAAAGTATAAAGTAAGTAAGTACTTGTTTCATGTAAGTATGTTAGCTTAAAACTTGTTGGTAAAATTGTCCTTGTTCATTAATATATTAAAACGGTACTTAAAAAATATTCCTCGTACTTCAAATTTTCTGATATCATTTATCTTTTAAAAACGAGTCTTTAAAAACATATACATCCAATTAGTCATAACTTTAATATAAACGTTTTTAAGGATGCAGTTATGGGTTTAGTGCCTAACTAATGCAATGGTAAACTTGCTTTGGTTTAGTTGATAATATTCCTCGTCGTCGCCCTGATTGCCTCAAGGTTTTCCTGTTTCTCTTTCCGTGTAACATGGAAGTGTATAGTTTACTTACAAATATTTCTAAAAAGATACTTTTTTTCAAAATACACTAATTACATAGGAAGGTATCAAGTGCTGTTGTTATTACTAATCCCCCTGGTGCAGGAAAATCTACACCAGGTCCAGAAGACCCGGTAGCAGGCGACTGGGCCATGGCTGAGGGTAATATGCAGCTTCATTTTAGCGAAGAACCATGAGGGCTGAAGACTGATTAAACCTCAAGGCAACGCATTACGATCATATTAGAAACAGTTACGGTTTTTTACGGTTATTTTTCAATTCCTACTATTAGTTCACACTCTCCCTATATATATATATCTTGTTCAAATTTTCAATCGTTCATAAAATACTTTTTATTCATCCATTCAAGTTCAAATACATTTTTTTGAACTTGTAGTGGATGACACTTGATACTAATACAGTTTTTTCAAATATTAATTCATTAATTAAATTTAATTAATTAATTTTAGTTTTTTTTAGATTTAAGTTGTATGTTTCTACCAATAGATGGCGCCATATAAACTTTTTTTTTATATTACTTGTTTTTTATTGACCACTAGGTAGAATCAATAATTATTTTATTCAAAAAATGGCAAAAAAATTTTTTTTGAAAATTTTAATATATTATTGTGCAATATTATATTCGATTGATTTTTAAGGTAAGGGTTTTTTGTGCTTTTATCATCGTTTTTACATTTAAAATTTCTTTTATTGGATTTATCGCACAAACACAGTAGTTAAATACTGATTTACTAGTTTTGTTTCTTTCTTGTAGAGTTGTTTCGTAATTGGTTTGTCGTTCTACGGTCATTTCATACTCATGAGGGTTAAACAGACCGGTACCTACAGTTTACAGTCGATTCCGGACCACTCACAAACATCCATGCCACGGCCAGGATTCGAACCTGCTGCCTATGGTACCACAGGACAGAGCGCTAGCCAATTGGTCATCAGGTAGCCAGTTGCGTTGTGAAGATAATGTAATGAATAATTATCTAAACTCTATAATCCCTTAAGCCTGGGTACACGCGAGGAAAAACAAATAAATATATTAAACAGGCGTTGTTAAAATTCATTCATTTATATTCGCGTAAATTTAGATGTCTCGTATTGTGAAAATTAATTAATTTATTTTTGTGTATATTTGGATGCTGGTGTTTATATTCATTCATTTCCTTCGTATTTATTTTCATTTATATTCGTATACATTTAGATGTCTCGTATTGTGAAAATTAATTTTTTTATTTTTGTGTATATTTGGATGCTGGTGTTTCGCTTGTTATACTTCAGAGATATAACATAGTACATGTTGTCCTACATAGCACATAGACGGATAATGAAAGGAGAGCATTGCCTTCTGGCAGACTATTTAAGGATAACTGAACCACATTTGCCTGTCGAATGCTAGAAACCTCGAAAAACTTTCATCAGACAAATCGCGAGACATTTATGTTACAATATTCACCATTGACACAATTTTCATCGCCACTGACACTTTCTTCATCGAATTCGTTTCTTTCAGATAGCAGTGATCGCAATGCACGCCGTCAGGGGATTTGAGCTTTCCTGTGTACTAACTGTGTTCCTTATCACAAGGCCATGAAGCAGGACATTCTTTCACAATTAATGCCCACGTAAATAGTATTTTTATAAGTGATTATGTAACTCTTGAAGCTCCTTAAACTTCTTTTTTACCTTCCACAGATTCCAGCTTTATTTTATATTCTACTATATCTATTATTCTATCGAACCATACTATTTTTTTAATCTTCTAAACTACTTTGCATTTCAAGATAAAAGTTTCACATTCTTAAAGAGTAAAACAAGTGAAGTACTTTTCAATGAAGAAAACGAAAGACTCTCAATTTTTCTGTTATACTATACTAAAATTGCCCATTTTATAGCGGACGAATTTAATTTCTATAACAAAAAAGTTGATTTCGTTACACTTTACTAAAATTGTCCAACTTATAGTGGACAAATTTAATTTCTATTACAGAAAAATTGATTCTGCTTTGCTTTGCTAAAATTGTCCAATTTATAGCAGACGAATTTAGTTTCTTTAACAGAAAAGTTGATTCCGTTACACTTTACTAAAATTGTCCAATTTATAGCAGACAAAATTAACTTTTGATAACAGAAAAGTTGATTCTGCTTTACTTTGCTAAAATTATCCAATTTGTGGCAGACGAATTTGATTTCTAAAAACAGAAAAGTTGATTCTGTTATACTTATATAAAAGTTGAGTTAAAAAAAAAGTTGAGTTATAAACAGTTGATTCTGTTATACTGTACTAAAATTGCCCAATTTATAGCAAACGAATTTAATTTCTGTAACAGAAAAGTTAATTCTGTTATATTTTATTATAATTGTTCAATTTAATAAAGAATTAAATTTCTATAGCAGAAAAGTTCATTCTGTTATATTTTACTAAAATTTTCCAATTTATAGCAGACGAATTTAATTTCAAAAACATGAGTTCCTCAACCTTTTCATTACTTAAAAATTTCTTTATTACACACACATTTTATGGTGGTAACAATCTCCATACAAATAATGTGCTTTTTTAAAAAATATATCCACACATATTAGAGAAGAAAAAAAATCTTACCTTTTAAATACAAAATATTTCTTTAAATTGTAAATAAAGCAGATATCAGCTATCCTTTCTATCTTCAGTATTTTCTAGAAACACCATCCCCATCTTGAGAAGTAACCAAAGGTAGCAATCTCTTCTAATAAGAAGAATAACAAAGAGAAAGTGAATTTAGACAACTGTGTCAAAAAACCCTTTGAAATAAATCCATCATCGATTCCTGTTTGGCGACATGTTTTATCTTATCAGTTACATAGGGAAAAAAAACGTATCACTTTTAAATAATCCTACATCTAAGCATGATAACATTACGCCATTATCATTTTACACAATTAGGTGGCATTATACTGGATTTTACAAGTGTGTATTTTGAATTGCTTTACTGCAAAGGTAATAAAAATAGGAACAAAATCTAACTGGAATACTATTTTAAAAACCGTTAGTTGTAAATAATTGATTCCTGAAATACTAAAAAAATTTTATGATTGCGCAGTATAAATAGGATGATAAAATAAGTATTTATTTTTGAATTATTTCACAAAATTTTACTGAATTTTTATGATTGATTTTAAATACAAACGTAAAACATTTTATACAGAAACATTTATAATTTTGCATTTTAAAATAAATTATTATAATATACAAAAGAATTATAATAAATTATCATATTGTAAATGTAATATAATTATTTGATTCAATACTATAGTTTATGTTACTATTATTATAGTACGTACATACATTACAGATTTATTACAAACATATATAGTACGCATAAGTTATGCACTTTTTATTCCTTTATTGTTATTATTATTGATTATTTTATTTTTGGGATAAAATTAATAAATGTTCTACATATCATTTCTAAATTTAATTCGTTGTGTTTTTCTATTTTAAAAAAAAAATTGAAACACAAATTTTTAATGACGTAAATATAAACAATTAAAAAAACTTAAAAGTAAAAAAAAATTAAGTCTTTTTGTTTTTTTAATAAATAGCAAAATGAATTATTACTTTAAAGATTAAAAGATAAATAATGCTATGATAGATTTTTAATGACATCAATAAGAATTCACAATCCTCCTTTCATTAATTTTACTAATGTTTACTTTTGTTTATATTATGTAACAGTGTTTTGTAATGTCTACATTTGCTTACATTATGTAAAAAAAAAAAAAAAACATTATATCTTTTTTTTTTTTTTTTTAACTCTTTCTCTTCCTTCGTGATCTATTTTATTTTAAAACATTTGCTGTCCACAGCTGCTGTTCTAATAAATAAAACAAGTAATATAAAAAAAAAAAAATTGTAAGTCAATTCCTACTTTTTTTTCACTATATTGCAGAAAGTAATTTATAAATAATTTTCATTCATTTTTTTAAGTTTATCTGGCGCCATCTATCGGTAGATGTATGCAACTTAAATCTAAAAAAAACTAAAATTAATGAATTAAATTTAATTACTGATTTAATATTTAAAAAAACTTTATTAACATCCAGTGTCATCCACTACAAGTTCAAAAAAAATGTATTTGAACTTGAGTGGATGAATAAAAAGTAGTTTATTAACGATTGAAAATTTGAACGAGATATATATAGGGAGAGTGTGAGCTAATAGAAGGAATTGAATAATAATAATAATAATAAATTTAATAATATAAAACATACAACATTTGCAAATATAAAACTTTTCTGCTAAAATAAATTAGACATATTGGTAGTTTTGCAAAATAAAAAATAAAAAAGAAAGAAGAATTTTAAATAAACGAAAGAAAATGATTAAAGAACCAAAAACTAGATTTCATTTGAATTTAAAAAAAAAATAATACCCTTTCTGGGCATGCTGTCAATTTGTATTGGTGTAAGGATATTTAATGTACAGAAAGTCTATGTTATCTTGCAGCTGTCAATCAAAGCTACAACCTTTTATATGTTTGGTAAATGCCATCGATGTCAAGAAAACAGAAGCACGGTCACAGAGAGGATGACTTATTATTATTATTTTTTTTTATTATTTTTTTTTCCATTTATCGTCTCGTGCAACTTCCCCCTTTGTTTGCCGTATCGTATTCTCTGTACGTCATAATGTCAACTGATATCTCATATTTGCTGTTTTGTGAGGAAGGTAGAAACAAATTATTTCCAGGGGAAAACACATTACTAATAAGATACATGTATTTAAAATTTTCAATCGTAGATTGCAGCACTGTTTTTTATTCTTCTTTTCTTATTTAAACTGAACAATTTTGAATGTTTTTTTTTTTTTGTTTGTTTTAAATTTTCGAAAAATCATAGAAATGAACGATTTTTTAATGTATTTTGATAGCTAGAGGATATAAAAAAAATTAAGAAATATATTTTTCTTAACAAAAATTGTTTGAAATAGCATACTAAATTAAAAATTAGACTAAGAGAATGTTTTGCAGAAGAACTAATTTAATAGAAAATTAACAGAAATTTTATTTAATAAATTTTAATTTTAATTTAACTAATTAACAGAAATTTTGGACAGAAAATCTAATAGGAAAATCAGATTTGGTAGATTTTAATTTTTGTTACCAAATAAAAAGGTATTTTAGAAATTTACAACTTATAATACTTTAATGTCTCTAATTGTTTATTTAAGAGATTTTTAGTTACTTAGCATAGTTTTAAAATAAATGATTATTTTATTCAATAGACATATATCTTTTTTTTTTTAATCAACGGATAGCTACATATATATACATGCAGCTGTTCTTTAATTTTTTTTGAAGCACCATATCTATTTTAAATATAATTTTTAAATTGATTATGTTGAAAATATGCTTATTTTAATACCAGTTTACACAAATATGTATATATTTTTTTGTTTTTCAAAAAAGTGAAATCATTGCTGAATTTATTTATTTACCCTTTTTTCCAAAAGTATATCCTTATCAATATAGCTTGAACATGTCAACGATGAAAATATTAAAAAAACAAAATAATGAACACAAATTGAAATAATTAAATGAAAAATTATTAAATTTACATTTTTATGCTTGTCGATGTACAAAAATATACATGCACACATGAAAACTTACTACATAGACATTTAAAAAGACAAACTAATACCTATACATATACATATAGATAAATACACTAATTTTTGAACATATACACTTACATATAAATACACAAGCAAATACATACTCATATAAATATTCAATTCATACAAATAAACAGCCATAGACGTGTAGATATATGCATATGCAACGACAAAAAGTCATACTACGTAGACGTAAGATTGACGTATGATTGATATGACACAGCATTGTACAATTTTTGTTCCCTTTAACAAAAATAGTACATTGCTGCTGATATGGTCAGATATTGCTTATACCAAACTACTCACACATACTTGAGTAGATATACACATATGCTTATAAATATACAAGTATACATGTTCTTACATACAAAAAGAATAATAAATAATAAAATTAATTTGAATTTAAAGAAAAATTAATTTGTTGTGAAAAAACTATATATTAGGAGGCTGTTCCCATGCGTGATGAGACTATCACAAAGACTACAACAAATAACTAATTTGCAATTTGACTTACAAGCAATATACTAAAAGAAAATCTTATGGCATAAATCATTTCGATTTCTAATCCATATCGTATAGTAATGTATCGTATTCGTATCACCCAATCTGTTTCATATCTGTTTTAAGCAATATTTTTGGAAATATTAATTATTAAGAGAATTATTTATTTTTTCCGTAGAGCCTCAGACGTTCCGTTTCCTCAACTATTATCATTTAGGTTTTATCATCAAACAGATACAGCTATTATTTTCAACGATCATCAATCTGGTTCCATTCAAATAATGCTCTTGCATATTCTCAATACTTCGTCTTAAGATCGTTGAAATTAAAACAGAGGAAAAACTATTTCCTTTTCGTAAAATTAAACGTTTCTTCAGCATATGATTCTGTAAGATAGATGATTTAATAGACGAAATCTGACAATTAGTATTAAAGGCATGCAAAAATATTGGATACATAACTTCAACAACAGAAATTTAAATTTTTTTTTCTTTACAAATGAAGAAGCTTTGTTCCGATGAAAATATTTTTCAATCTTATCGTACAATGAGGCAGATTTTTAAATGCTTTTCTTATATACACGATATCATAACCGGCCGCACAGAATGTTAAACATATACGGTTGGCAGCAACGGCAACAAACTTCAAAAAGAACTCTTAATCTTCAAATATATCTGCATAAAATCTCTCAGTGACTTGATATGAAGGAATTTATATTTAGAAAAATGTGAAGCAATGCATTTTTCAAATAGAAAACAAATTCCAACTTATAAACTGCAAATTCATAATAATAATATACCATGGATGTAAATTCTTCGTATATTAATGCTCATTTTTTTTTCTCTAAACCTCTCCTTTCTTACATTAAAAAAATTTCAAAATAATAATAATTATTATTAATAATATAAATCCCATTAAGACAGCAGGAAATTCTTGTGGATCACTATTTTTGCATATTATGTAAATAGTTGATTCAACAATTCGAATATGGATCTCACCCTTTTTTCTATTCGAGCCATAGCGATATGCAAAAACTCAATAATACGATTTAGCTTTAAGAATGATAAGGCCTTCTAAAGAACCCGGAGACGTATTTGCAACCAGGTAGGAATATATCGCTAAAACGGTATCTTTATCGAATCCTTATGAACAGCACATCTAGGAAAAATACATCGAAATTGGAACAATAAATTATGCATATGTTTAAGTTACCATAGATTTCTGACATGAATTTCGATGAATAATCGAAGAAGCGTCAAAGAATTAGAAAAAAAATATATGTTTATGTAAAAATATATGTATAATAACGAGCCAAATCAAGAGAATACCAATGATAATTCCCAATATTACCTGATAGTGTCCGTTCGCTTGTAAAATTATCCAAAGTAAACTTGTTTACTTTATAGTCTGTTCTAGAGCGGAAAATACATATCACACCACTGTCTAAATCATTTCGCTCTGTCTATATTAAGCGGCCTGATGGCCAATTGGCTAGCGCCCTGACCTTTGGTACCATAGGTTGCAGGTTCGACGGTGTTTGTTATTGATTCGGAATCCACGTTAAATTGTAGGTCTGATTAGCTTAAAATATGCACAAAATGCCGGTAGAACGACAAACCAAACCGAAACTGTCTGTATTGTTATGGTGTACGGTTTAAAAATATCATCCTGTTGCACAGAACAACTCGGGGCGATGATGTATTTGTGGAAGGGTTGAGACAATGAATTGCAGTATCGGTTGTTTGTTTACTCGAGCACCAGCCCAGTTCAAAAGTAACGAGTTAGAACACCCCTTTCCCATGCACCACACAATAATACTAAATTATTACAAAATTACATGGTTCACCCGCAATTAGCGATCATTAAAGCCCATGCAAATTATTTACGACGTTATGCAATTTTTGGTTCCGCCTTTTTATTAACGTTTTTCCTTCTCCCTCCCAAACACTTTTTTAAATTTTCGCAAAGTTCACTCATTTGCCAGTTTTCGCCCTTTCGGTTCGCTTCCCCCCGCTTTTCCTGGAAAAAGATAAAAGAAAAAGAATGCTCATTAGCTTCACTGTAATCGTTAGTTTTGGGTCTGTAACTTTAATGCTGAAAATACTGACAATTTCGTTCATTTTTGAATTAAGGGGTAAAGCGGTCCCTTACCTCCTCTTCCACCCGAATTATTTCCTTAAAATTATACAATTTAATTAAATTTAAAATTTTTTCAATTTAAAACTTAAGCCCCCTAATTGTCAGAGAAATTGCACACTCTCATGAACAATTAAATAGGCACTATTTCACAGTATTTTTTAACCCATTCAACAACAAATTTATTTAAGAACATTTAATGAATAATTTTTTTTTAACATTTAAATTTTTTTTACATTTCATTGAACGTTTAATTAAGATTTTTGTAAAGAATATTTTCTAACAAATTTACATAACAAATTTTCTTCTAGTACCTTGAAAACGTGAAATGTATCCAAAAGAATAATAATTCTAATAAATAAATATACAAATAATATGCGAATGTTATGCATGTGGATTAATGAGATTAAAGTTCTTTGTGTAATTATTAATTACACAAATAACAAATTAAATAAGCATAAAATTAAATCTTAATAAATTAAATGCTACAAGATGCATTAAATGCAAATGCAATGCTTAGACTTAATGACATTAATCTAGTAATTAAAAATTAAATAAAAATATTAAATATTAAGAATGAAATTAAATATTATCTGCATAAACTTGCAAAAAGTAAAATGTTGTAAAAGTATTTATATTGTATTGCTTGTTGTATTGTATTTGTATTGTATTGCTGAATACAGGAAGGACACTGTTCAAGAACACCAATAGATATGATATCAAACATAAAAAAATGGACAGGTCAGACATTCATAAAAAAAACAAGGTTACAGGAAAAACGAGTAACAAGCCGAGTTGAAACAGTAATTTGTCCTTCGACATTAATTAAAATCAATAATCTATGTAACAAAAAGCTTATCAATACAAAACCGGCAATACCCTTTTTTTTATCTAATGTTTGACGTCCCCACTATGAAGCCACAAAAAGTTTAAAGCAGAAATTTATGTATATTGTTTCCGGGTTTATAGTTTTTATTTGAAATTCATCTGTTCTCCCAACATTTCAAACATCTGGGTAGTGATCTGCGACAGTTTACACTTGTGTGATCGAAAAGATTACACAGAAAATAATTGCACAGTCGGTATTTCTTCTGATGAAGTTTTCTGCTGTAATTGAAAGATAAAACAAGTGAGTAATTTGGAATATTTCGTTAACGTTTAGAGATATTAGGCTCAACCATGAATATAGGTAAAAGTTTTTTTTGTAGCCAACTTTCTGAATTGCTCTGCTTTGATGATCGAGAAGTTTAGTTCCGTAAGTTGAGTTTTGTTAATTTTGGTATTTGAATCCGTATTGGAGAGGGGTCTTTAATAAAGCCAGAGATCTCCTGTTGTGGGGTTTAACTACTTAGTATCATAGTAACTACTAGTAGTTATAGTAGAATTTTGAAAAGTTTAGGTAGTTTGCTATTTTTCGGCAGTGCGTGTCGTTTTCCTGAAATATCTTAACGTATGCTCTAATAAACCTGTTTCCAGCTTTCGGAAATTTCTTACAGATTTCTTGTTATACGGAGGTTATAATTTTCCTTAAGGAGAATTTAGGAGTGTTACAGATGGATTGTTTTATGGTTCAGGATAAGATGGTGCGGAGTTCAGGTGGATATCGAATATCTCTTTGCGTCTCATAAAGGTTTGATGTTAGGGTCAGCATCTTTAGAGATCAGCATCCTTAATTGCCCGAGTTATATTTACTAAATCAGAATTATTTTGAATCTTAAAACTAAGTTCCCCCTATTTATGCTTAAACGGCTTATTCGCCTCTCTGGATGTATAATTCATACTTTACAAATTCAGTGCCGAATAATTTTGTTCAATTGAGATGTTCATGTTAAAGAATCAAAGTAAAACACTTAGATTCAACACATCTCATTCAAGGATGTTCAATTAATTCCAAATACAATTCTGTTCTAAAAAAAAAAGGCATTCTGAATTACTAACAGCAACAGACTGTTAATAAGGCCTATTAATAATATATACAATTTATGATAATTAGAAATCAACTCAAAATGCCATATAAAGTAGAACAATTTCTGAGCTTCATTTGTCATTTATGTTATTTGATTCAGAAAAAAAAAAAAAAAAAAAATTAAAATGAGTGTATTATTTTAAATTATTAATATTTTAAACCTTTAAAAAATAAAGTTTAGAAATGATTTTAAATGAAATTTTTAAATTAACTGCATAGAATATTGTATAGATAATGCTGAAGACATTTGTATAGATAATGCTAAACATTGTTTTTTAAAAATTCAAAATTTTTTCTTATTTAAATTTAAATATTTAATTTTCATAAAATATAGTATTGCCATCATCTAAATTGCTTTTCTGTATTTTAAAAATAAAATAATGACCTACGTATCAATCTACAAAAAAAACAAAAAAACATTTCGTCAAGAATAACAAAATTAAATGAAATTAAACGTTATTTTTGAAAAAGTATTATTGATTTAATTATTAGAGAATTTATAAATATAAATTAATTTTAAGTTAATAAATTTAGTGGTTGAAATTTTCTGAATTCAGTAGCCAATCAAAATTTTTATTCATTTTCCATTTCTTTTCTCTTTGCCATGTGGAGCGCGATAAGGTGAATTGCCGGTATTTCATTTGCTTTCTTACGTAGAAGCGATTCTTGCGATTTTTCCTGTGTATGGTGTTGGAATTGTCATAATATTCAATTAATTTTGAATCCAAAAAAATTGTGAATTATGGATTTAATCAGCATTTTAGAGAAGACAGTTTCTCCAGGTAAGAAAACTTTTTGAAATAGCACTGTCTTTTTATCTTATCATAGGCTTAGTTATTAAATCCGTTAGTTAGGCTTACTAGGCGGCAAAATGATGGATTCTTCCTATTATTCATTTTCACGTGCTTTTGTAATCTAACGTTAAATGGAATTTTAAATTATTTTGTAAGGGAAAATAATTATGTTTGTAAATTTTGAGGAGATTTTTGTAAGATATGTAAAAGCAAGGGTTGTAATATGTACACAATCAATGTATTGTTTGATTTCACACACACCCCCGTTTATAGTTTCTTAAAAGTTATTATTTTTAAATTGATTTGACTTTAATGTATTCTAATAAATATTAATCGAATATTTATTTATTTGTTATAATAAATCGCAAGATTTTCGGAATATTCTAGATGTAATAAATAACATTTGAATTCTGTTCATTGTTCCGACATTTCTAATATTGTCATTTTATATATTTGTATAAATAGTTATATTAGTTTGATTTAAGTACGCAATAATAGTATGTTTATTTAAAAACAAATATGACAATAAGATCAAATACATAAAATAGTTAATTTGGTTTATTAATAAAAATGTATTTAACTTTTATTCATCTATTCTATACTTATTTATAAATATTAAGTATTGTTATTTATAAATAAGTTCTATCGTTGCCATTTTTAATTTCCGTTAGTTTTTATCGTTGTAAACTGAACATCGAACTTTTACTCACTTATTAAAATGAATGCAATTGTAATTGAGATTGTTAATAAGTCTTTGATTTGGATTTTGTGACTGAGAATTAATTTAAAATATCTTAATATTACACATAAATTTTCTATTTTTAAAATATATATAGGTAAAATCTAAATTAAATAGATTTGGTTGCTTGTTGCTTGACATGTTTTGATGTTTAATATTGGTTAAATTACAAGTTTATAACATGCATCTTAAGACTTGCAACAATAAGAAAAGAAAAAAATAGAAAAGTGCTTTGAAAAGAAAATGGTAAATAAGAAACAAGAAAATTGAGTAACATTTAAACAGGATCTATAAATAATATAGTACTTTAAACAAAATAAAAAAAAATTTAACCATCAGAACATATTTTTGTTTACATATTCTGTATTTTTTATTTTGTGATCTATCAGCTGATCTAGTAATAAGATTATATAGTTTTAGAAATTGAAAAACAAGAGTTCAGTTGTCAAAAGGCTTCTACATGCTTGTATTTTAGAATTTTTTCACATTAGATTTATATTTAGCATCAGGGGTGGTCAACCCGAATTATGAGAAAAAAATTAATACGCTTTTATTAGTTTCACCTGTATGTTTGTTTGTAACTGACTCTTTGGGCTCGATTTTGCCCTACTTTAAGCAATCAGATTTAATTTAAACGTTGTAGACTTGTCAAGGACCGATGACACTAAAATATTTTAATAAGATTATTATCTGATCATGATTAGTGATTTTATTTAAACTTATGAAGAGCAATTTAACCCATGTAGAATGAAAGTACCCAAGACATTCAAACCTACGTGGGACAGTGGCACAACGGATAACGCACCTGATTATGGATCAGGAGATTCTCTGTTCGAATCCTGGCTGGCTCTACATATTCACATTTAGCCTTTGTTTTACTCACAATTAAATTATTGTAAGAACTATAGTTCGAGTCCTCTGTACCGGGACCTCATTTAAATATTATAGTTTAAAAACACACTTTTAGAGTTAATCAAACTAAAAAGTAAAAAATAGTTGTTAACATAAGAATAAAATGACTGACGAGAAAATGAATGCCACTGTTCTAAAAGCGTGGGGTGCTCGATATGAATCGTTATAATTTTTCACTAGTTTCATTCGGAAATGCAGAGTTAGTTTAAAAATGCCAAATACAAAAGCACCCCACGTATTTGGAGCAGTGGCATTAATTTTCTTGTTAGTAATTTTATTCTTATGTTAACAATTATTTTTTACTTTTTAGTTTAATTAACTCTAAAAGCGTGTTTTTAAACTATAATTTTTTTTTATTTTAAAATAATATTCTCTCGAATATAGGACAGATATTGCCTGTTTCATGTATAGGTTTTGCAGAATAATTAAATTATATTTTACATTTTGGAACATAAATTAAGTGAAAGTGTGGAGAAACAAATATCGCACTAGTAAAATAAATATTTTTTAAAGATTTAATTTTTTTATTTTATTTTTAGTGATATACTTCTTTACAATGTGCATTTTAGTATCATTATTATTATATTGTGTTTACATGTAAGAATAGCAAACACAAAAATAATAACTCATTCTTTTTCAATTTTTCACACCAAAAAAATGCCTGTAGTGTGTCTAAATATAATATGGGGATATGTAATTTTATATGCTGCCCGCTGAATTATGATGCATTTCTAAAGTGGCCAGAAAGATCATTTGGGTTGGCCACCCCTGGTCTAAACAGTAAAGCCATTCTTAGTAAATGAAAGATAGTTCAAAATAATCTGAACTCTGATATTTTAGAAAATTAGTGCAGCATACTTGTTTTTATTGTAAAATTATTGGATTTTTAATTTTGGATTAGTTGTTTGAAGTGTCTAAATTCATTCACAATATTACATTTGTTGGATACAAATATTCATTGTGTTAACATAAAATTTTTCTACATCTGCTGTAAGGGTCTGAAATGTGAAGATTCTGTTATTTTTGGTTGATTAATATTAAACAGGTATATTTTGATTTATAGATAAGATATATTGTTTTTAAAAATCAGTAATTAGATAACTTTAAACCATCATTTAAAAAAACAATATAAACATTTAATGATATAATTTAGAGTTAATGAAGGTAATTATTTGTAAAAATTACTTAATATTTTTAATGCTACTTAAAATGTTTTATCTACACAATCCATTTAAAAAGGATATTACTAAGTAATTCAAGCTGTGGAATTTGAAAGCAGCATTAAGATTTGAATAACATTACATAATTTAATTTTTTTTAAATTTGAATCATAAATTCTTGAATATTTCTTAGAATTGCATTGTTTAAATACAGTGAACTGACAGCAGATATTTGATTCTTTCAATAGCATTAAATATTCATTTTACAGTAATGTAATTGTTTAATTTCAGATAAAGCCGAATTAGAAGCAGCACAAAATTACTTGGAGCAAGCAGCTCAAAATAACTTAGTAAGTTATATTTTATTTTTTCTAATTGCTTGAGAATGATTTTCATGCTCTTGGTAACTGAAATGCAACTAATTCATTAAATGTAATTATTTTTTACCTATTACATAAAAAAATTCTGATAGAAATTATTGAAAATACAAAAAAATCTATTTTATTATTGAGTTCTTTACCTTACTCGATTATTTAAATATAAGCATATATTTTTTTTTTTTTTTGCATCTGTACTCTGCAACATTGTTTTGATTAGCAATAAATGTTCTTAAATTTCATTTTATGAAATTGAAATCAGATTCATCAGTTAATTAAATATTTATATTTAAATATAGATGAATACATGTCATATTTCTTAAGATAAATGTATTCTTTCATGGTAATCTATTCTTAACTTATGTTATTAGAATTCATTTTTTCTTATAAGCATTGTATTGTGTAAATTGTCACAATGGGAAATTTTATTGATAGAAGTTTAAAGTCTTATATAGCAATTCAATGTTTTTGAAAATTAAATCTCCTTCAAAAAGATAAGTTTCCACTGGATATATCGATTTGCAGGTGTTTTAAGATGCAAGATTTTAATATTTGTTAGAAACTGAAGACAGAATAGACAGACAGTAGAATTAAAGAAATAGTTTTAACTTAGAAATAACATTAAATTCTCATAGCCAAAAAAAAAAAAAAAAAAAAAAAAAATTTTTTTTTAATGATATACAATTACTAATATGTATATATATAAAAATTCTAGAATTGATTATAGGAATTAATTTAGAAAGCAAAAGAAAGTTTATTTAAGTGAAGTATGTATGCATTTGATAATATACCATTGTTTTATTGTGTATTTTAGATGTGCCTTTTATGCAAAGAATTTATTTAACTTAATAAGAATTTATTAAATTATTTAATATAAAAACCATTTCAATGAAAATCAGGAAGTTTATAATCCATAGTCTCTTATCGGGATATTTTCCCCACCTCCCTATCTTTGTTGAGTTTCTCCCAAGTTCTTTTCATCATGGGATCAGGAAAAAAACACTTGCATTGTATTTGCATTTCTTTTCTGATTAATTGCTGTTCTTAGTCTGCAAATGATATTTAAGAGTTTAGTGTAGATAATTTTGATACTGTTTAATAATTTTTTACTTATAAAATAAATTTATCAAGTGTATAAATCCAATTTTTAATTTATCAGTAACTTATCTAGTCCAGTACACTTATCAAGTGTATAAATCCAGTATTTAATTGATCAAAAAATAAAAGATATGTTAGTTTTTAATATCTTATTTTTAAATTCAAATATTACAATCTTTAATTATTTAATTTAAACAATTTTTATTTACATTATTAAGAGAAATTTTCTGGTGTTTGTTCACCTGTATTAACTCGTAATGAATGTTAAAAAGATGTAAGGGGAACATTATTGAATTGCTGGTGGGAATTCTCTAAGAACGTATTTTTTAAAATATATTATATTTTATGTTTAGTTATTAAATGCACAATGCAGTTGCCGAAGTATTATGAAAATAGGAAAGGAGGAATGAATTTAGGCTTAATATATAAATTTATATTAAATATAATAATTTCCATATTTAAGTAATATAAACTTACTTTTCTGCTCTAGTTATAATAGAAAAATAATATAAAATAGTGATTCAAAAATTCACAAGCAAAAACACAATTTGGTGGAGCACATTCTTTGTCAAAAGATAAATCATCAACTGACAGTTTGTCATTAAATGAAGTTGTTGTGCGTACACGTTATTCGAAACAAGGTTTGATGACAGGGGACTCTAGTTCTGAGAGTCCCCAAATAATCTTAACAAATGAAAAGAAAACATTGCAATTTAAAAATTGTGTAACAAATAAGAGATCTCTCAATGGTTTAATATGCTTTAATTTTTCAAAACATAAAGTTGATTTTCAAACTAAAGAAGGGGGAAATTAGAAAAGAAAGTTAAATATATTTAAGTAAAAATAATTGTACCCTGGATTTTTTTTTAATTAGGTAAATCAGTTGAGTAGTTATATTTTGGAAATGATACACACACACATATATAGATAAATTAATTAATTTTGAGCATTTATTAAATAAGTGACCATTTTGGCTTTGTTAAGTCGGGTATTTTTAAATTGTTGGTTGAATTTATTATTAAATATATAATACAGAGTACTCCAGTTACTTTGATAAAGTGAAATATAAGGTTTTTTTTTCTTTTCATAATGAATATATAATATGAGATCTTTAAATTTTAATACATTGGTAAAAAAAAATAATTCCATTTCTTTTTTTAGTCTGAGTTTTTGAAATCACTCTCAAGTGTGCTTCAACATGCAAGCAACTCGCCTGTGGCTCGAATGGCTGCTGGACTACAGCTCAAAAATGCTCTTACCTCTAAAGATCCTGAAATCCGTCTACAATATCAAGAAAGATGGTCGCAATTTCCACCAGATGTGCGAGGTTACGTAAAACAGAATGTGAGTAGTTATACTTGTCACTGTGGCTGAATGATGCATTGATCTCCAAAATCGATGCTACTCCGATAAATGGCGATATTGCAATATATTGATTTTATACCGATTTAGAATATGGAACTTGGTTTTAAATCGTAAACATGACCCAAAACTGAATTTAAAAAAAATATATATATATTTCTGGTATGAATTATGATGGTTTTAATACACTTTAATTTTTGGGTACTTGCGTATTAGCGGTACCTTGGCGACAGTTGCGCCAATAAAAAGCACACGTGCCAACCGCGGCTACAGATTTGGCGGTTTTTAAGTGGCGCCAATCTACACTTAAAATTTTTGTTCCAAATAATAAAATATATAAAATACTTCATTTAAAATCAAAACACTATCATCAATTTCACAATGCAATCTGTTCCACCTACCTTCTTTTTTGATTTATTCTCCATATCCAAGACATATGATTCACGCATGTAATTGTTCCAATCTATAACAGTTTTATCCGATAAATCAAGTTGCTTTTCACAAAATTTAATCGACGTCAACTCCTGGCACCAACAGTATATGAATCTCAAAGCTGTACAAAATGGAATTCTGTTTCCCTCAAACCAGTTGTCTTTTCTAAGTCCCACATGATAAGCACATTGACTGAAATTGCATTTCTAAAACTTATGTTTACCAAAATAAAGTTTCATGTCATGGGAAGTGGGACATTTTCGTTGTTTTGGTAAAATATTTCGCTCCTGAAAAAATAAAATTGCATCTTCTGTTTCTGGCAAATCCCAAATACGCATTTTCGTAGCACTACAAAATGACGTCAAAACTCGGCAAATCTGCAGCTGTTATATTGCCGCCACTTAAAAACTGCCAAATCTGTAACTGTTAGAATGGCGACACTTAAAAACAGCCAAGTCTGTCGCCGATGTACCATTAATACGTAAGTACCAATATTTGTCTTGCCTCAAACTCAACAAAGATATTTTGTTTTTCGAAATAAATTCGTTTTTCTTTCCATTCCATTATGCATATTTAATTACAAAATATCTTGCATGTCATGTAGTGCTAAATAATTAAGTACATTCATATAATTTCTCCTCAACAGTTTCTAAGTGGAGCACAGGTTTTTTCTTGTACAATTAATAACTAAAATGTGTATCAATGAATTGGTGTTTGACTATTTAAAGGGAAAATATCATTGACGGGGAAATAATAACTAGCGAGTATATTAGAAAGAAAAGTTATTTATGTCTATTAAGTCTTTCTTGTACATCATTAATAAATGAACTGAAAATATTATGCAATATGTTGCTTTAATAAGAAAAAATATATATTATATATATATACACACACACACAAATAAGAAGTCGCTATATAACAATAGTTTGGCTGTATATACAGTTTTGCCTAGTAAAAAGATTATTATGATTGCTTAGTGAGTGGTAATATATAAGTGTAAATTATTTTGTGTTTTAAAAATATGTTAATTGTATTTTTGCTAATTAAGTAGATAATTATTATTCAGAAACATGAGTAGAATAGAAAAAAAAAGTAATTTTATCAATGAATTTTACTTAGGCTTAATATCATAGAATAAATATATTTTAAATGTTGAACTTTAAATAATATTGAGTTGATTATTAATGTTATGTAGAAAAGTTTTCTAATTTTTCACCTTTCTGATTTTAAATAAAAAAATCATTTTTAATAAAATCAATTCCAGGACTTTTCTTTTTATGTATTATATGTATTATGTATTTTAAAAAATAAAAGCATTATTAAAAAAAACATGAATTACATCACTATTAAAATCACCAAAGTTATTCTGAATCTTATTAATAAACGAATTTGATATTTTCTTTGAAAAATTTATTTGCCTAATTTTGTAAAATAAAATGTTTTTATAGTTGAATAAGTAATTAGATACTACAAATTAACATTCATTAACAATTGCAATAGAAATCAAATTAAATAAATTTTAAATGAAATGTGAAAATAAGAGGCAGTTATATTTTAGAAAGGCATTAGTAATATACTGTACTTATGAATTTGTTTTCCTTTTATGCTAGTGAGTAACAAGTAGGCCTGGGGGAATTGATATTTATCTAAAATGATTAAAATTCAAAAGTAATGAGTGACATGTTTAATCTTGCTCATGTTTCAACATTTCTAGCATTATCGTTTTTATATGTAAGTAACTATATTACCTTGTCTTAAATAAATATACACTTATTGTATATTTAAATCATGTAAACATGTTGTATAAGGATAAGATATATAGAAAAATGTTAATTAGGCATATTAATTAAATAATTTTTGCATTTATGTGTTTCAAAATTTATTATATTCATATTTGCATTTACTGGATTGCTAATGATTTAAGTTCTAATTTCATTTTTCTTAAAATCTAATAATAGAATCATTGTTACTGCGATTTTCATCCTGAAGTTGCTTGCTTCTGATAATTGTGGTGGGATACAGTTAACACATGTCAATGTTGATCAATTGCAGCTTTCAATCTCTAATGAAAGAGAAAGTGTGTCAAGAATTTTTAAAACTTTTCCTAAAGCTAAGCTATTGGTAGGTTTGCTAACATATGGATTCGTTCAACTCGCAAAAAGCGTAGCTGTTTTCTGTTAGTCTAATGCAAGAGAAAAATTGCCAAATATCACTAAATATAACTTTTGGTTGATTGTCATATAAAATTCAATCAATCCATATTTTGTATAGAATTTAAAGTAAATTGATCTTTCTTAAATTTCGCAATGTGCTATAAGTTTTTGAATTTTTTATAATATTGTATGTTCTGTATGCTTTATAAATTTTTGGTATATTTTCTTTATATCAGTTACCATCACTAGTATAACTAATAAATAAACAAATAAATATTTTTTGTACATAAATATAATTGCTATTTATTTTTTTAAGTTTGAAAAATGACATTTAATTTCTTCTAGATTCTGTCTGCTCTTGGTACTGAAACACTTAGACCTAGTTCAGCTGCTCAGTGTGTGGCTTATGTTGCTGTTGCAGAACTGCCTCGTGGGGAATGGCCAGATTTAATAGCAATGCTGACACAAAATGTAACAAATGCTAACAGCACTGAGATGACAAAAGAAGCAACTTTGGAAGCTATTGGTTATATTTGTCAAGATATAGTAAGATAGTTTCTTTATAGAAAAACTGGAAATTTGATTAGTTCATTTTTTTATGTATAATTAACATGATTTTGAAATTATTAGTTTCTTGATATTGTTAATAAATGATTTAATTATTAAAAATATATTTATATTTTGTCAAGAAGAATTGAATGCTTACTTTAAAAAAAATTAGTTAAGATACATAAACTATTGTGTGTATAATTTGTATAGTTAAACAGACATGTAAATGATTTTAATCTTTTCATGAATTGCTTCTGTATAATTCATGAAAGTATTTTTTTAAAAAGGCAGAAGGTGCATTAACTAAATTCTGTTTAAGTCAGGGGTGTACAGACTTAGATAGCCAAGGGGTAATATATACTCACTCACAGCTAAACTAAGTGTACAAAAAAAAAAAAAAGAATATAGGCATGAATCTTGTATTGTTTATTGATGAAAATTATATTGTATTAATAATTTTTTTTATTGAATTAAAGGTGGATGCTTTAAGCATATTTTGTGGCTGATCATGGTCTGTGCATGCCCGATTAAATATAATTTAAAATTATGATCTTTTAATGTTTATATTACTTTAAAATATACACATATGAGTAATTTCAATATTGGGGGGAAAAAAACATTGAAATTGTTTTATAAAGTGTTTACACTTCACTCCTGTCTTATTTATGTTTCATAGTAAAAATATATCTTTTATCTTGTTTTAGATGTGAACTTAGCATTTTATTTCATTGTATTTTTTTTCTTCCTAGGATCCTGAAGTTTTAGTTACCCAATCCAATGATATCTTGACTGCTATTGTCCATGGTATTCGTAAAGATGAACCTAGTGATCATGTAAAGCTAGCTGCTACCAATGCTTTGTTAAATTCTCTAGAGTTCACCAAAGCAAATTTTGAGAAAGAATCTGAAAGACATTTTATCATGCAGGTCGTCTGTGAAGCTACTCAATCTTCTGATACTAAGGTTTGGCAAGTTTTTACTTTTATGAATTGTAACTTATTTGAATAAATATTTTGTAGGGAACAGATTAAAATATATTTTCTTTATTTATTTGTGACTTTTTATAATACTTTTCTAAGTGGTACAGCTTTTATAAAACCTTAATTATAAGAATGATAATTATATTCAATGAATTAGATCAATTTTTTTTTTCGAATATTAAAATTTTATTAAAATTTTTTTTGGACAATTTATAAATTTTTGGTATTTTTTTTTTACTAATAAAAATTTTTGTTTATACAGATATAAATGTTTAAGCAACATGCTAAAACTTTACTTAGATTGAATTTCTTTTGATTTAAATATGCTAATTAAGTGATCTTAAAAGATAAAGAGTCAAATTATTTTCCTTAAATATGTTCTACTGCTAGTCTATTACGAGAATTCTTCACACCACATTCTCTGAAGGATGGCAATTGCTAAGGGAACAGGTTTACTATATGGGGAATCCATTTTGGATAGGTAGGGTTTCACATAGAGACATAGCTTGGTTTATATTTTGTCTGATTTTATATTTCCAAGGGTACATTTGTAATGTACTATGTATGACTAGTAAATGGTGTGCTCAATTTTGGAGTATGGAAATTTATTGTTTATTTTTAGGTCATACTTACCAAGTATTTCTGCGATTTAGTATTTCTGTATAAGAACTTGGAAAATATCTAAAATGTAGAGGATTTACAGAAACTAATTCACTGTGAAAAGCGTGATAAAATAATACACTTATATAATGAGCTAAAAAGTTAAATTATGAAAATTTTCTCAATTTTTATTATTTGTTGGCTGTGATAGTTAGTATCTACTTTTAGTAGATGTTTGTTCATCAGCTGACAATACCTGGAATTAATGCTGTAGACAATCTAGCATGCATAATAATATATCTTCTTCAAATTAAGTTTTAAGTTATTTGTTTTATTAATAAATATAACTTGCACACTATTCTCCAATTTTTTTTTTTTTTTTTTTTTTTTGCAAATAATTACTTCTCTAAATCGCAATATTGAGCAGTAATGGAAAAATGGTTAAAGAAATTTAATAAAAGCAAAAGAAGTGTGATACTCGGTTGAAACTGTAAATAATCCTACAGTGATGAAACTTAAAGAAAATTTACCAACTCTCTTGTTATTACAAATAAGCATTAAAAGTAAACTTGCACAAAAATAAAATCTTCTCAAACATAACCTGTTCTTATAGTGACCATCACAGGTACAAGAGTTTTTGTAGTGGACACACAGTAATTGTATTTGTCTTTAAAAGTTAGTTGAAGAATAATATATATATATATATCTGAATTGAAATAATATAAGCTTTGAATAAGTTAAGTGAATCAATTATGCTGAGATTAACTTGTTATAAATTGTGAATAATTAAAAAAAAAATTTTGTTTTGCTACATATATTTTTTTATAGGTTCGGGTTGCTGCTTTGCAATGTTTGGTAAAAATTATGTCTCTGTACTATCAATATATGGAGGCTTATATGGGACCTGCTCTTTTTGCAGTAAGTTAAAATAGAAGATTATTTTTTATACTGTTATTAATTTTTAAAATTAATAAATTTAAAACTTATTTACTTACTTGACTTGAATTTATGAGATTACTTCTGAAATATTTGAAAAATCAAATATATTAATATTTATAAAGATTCAAAAGTTAAAGTTCTAGATTTTTATGTTATTAATTTTTTTTTCTTGGTTGCATGTTATAATCTTTAACTATCGAATAGAAAATTTTTTACATTGATAAAGAAATATTTAAAAATTGTAGATAATTTTTAAGCAACTTTAATTTTTTATGTTAAGTATTTAATAATATTGTGAATGATTACATTTGACTTTGTTATATTCCATTTATTGGTATTTTTAAATCATTTAAAAATCTTTATATAATTAAATTATTACATAATTTTAAGAATCAAAGAATTACAATATTATTCAATTGAATATATATTATTATTAAGTGTTTTAATTTTTGTGCAGATAACCATGGAAGCTATGAAGAGCGAAATTGATGAAGTAGCACTTCAAGGTATTGAGTTTTGGTCCAATGTCTGTGATGAAGAAGTAGATCTAGATATTGAAGCTACTGAGGTAAATTTAGATTGTATAGCAACTATATATGTAAATGGTGCATAATATACTTTTGGGGAAATTAAAAGAATATATAAAATATCAAAATAAAGGACTTTTTCTGAATAGATATATTAATTGAAGAGTAAAATATTGGACTATATTTCAACATGGTAAAGTAGCTAAATTTTATGCTTAGATACGCCAATGCATGTAAAAATTTGCCATATATATAATTTGTTTGATTAGAGACTTGTATTTTAAGTTTTCTAATAATTTAATTACAAAACAATAATTTTTGAATATTTCTTTAAAAAAATTTCATTTGTAAGCTGTTTCTCATTTTGAATCCCTGAAGCATCACTTTAATCTTTGGGAAGGGATAATATTTTTTTCTTACAAGTTATATTCAAACATTTCAAAAAAAAAAAAAATGTTAATTAATGTAGATAATAATTTACGTGTACCCGTTTGGAAATATTAATGGGGAAAATTAGTTTTTAATACGGTTAACTATAAAAGTTTTTTAATGTTTTAACAATAAAAAAAATTAAATTCATATTAAAATTTTCAATTTGTATGCTAATTTTAAATATTTTTGACCAAACTTCTAAAAAAATTTATGAATATTGAGGCTGAACTGTAAAAATTATACAAGATTTTCCAGTTTATTGGCCTCTTATAGGTAGCATTAAGGAAAAAATTAAGAAAGCATTTTAAAATTTACTTATACCATACAGCATATGATCAGTGATATGCAGTCACTGTTTGTTTTCTAAAGATAAAACCCTATATGGATTTTGACATACAAGAGTCAAGAAGAAGGCAAGAGTTTTTTCTTAACATTTTTCTATTGTCCCGTTTATGAAGAAGTAAGTAGTTATTAACTAAATAAACAACTAAGGGTAACAGAATTTATAAAAATTATTTAATCATTCTGAAGGATCCAATACAATTAATGCTTTGATATCACAAATCCAGTCTAAATTACTATTTGAGAACACGATAACAGAAAAATTTCTGTAACAACTTTTTATCAAACAAACAAAGCTGCCATTAAAAGAATTGTTTAACATTTAAGGAAATTAAAATTTTGCACTTATACCTGTGTTGGGGAATGTATAGAATGATAGCTTGACTTTTTTTTGGACTCATTTCAGAGAATATTTTATAATTAAGCTTGGTAAATGTTTCTAATGTATGTAATTGTAAATATATCTATTCTAGGCTGCTGAACAAGGCCGACCTCCAGCTAGAACATCTCGATTTTATGCTAAAGGAGCTCTACAATATTTGGTTCCTATTTTGATGCAAACATTAACCAAACAAGTATGTGAATTATTTTTGTCTAATTTTAAGTGCATATTATTTTAGATAATTATAGCAAATATTTGTACTGTCTTTCAGTAAATTAGTTCTGGAATTCGAATATCCTTAAATTTTTTTTCTTCTAAAATTCTGAACAAATTAACTTAATTTAATAAAATGTCAGTGTATAAAATCAATTTAGTTAAAATGAATGTGAAGTTTCCTGTCTATGCAAAAGCTGTTTATATATATATTTTCCTATAGAACTTTACAAGAACTTACACATATGCATAATGAGATTCCTATTACAATGCATTCTAAGTATGGAAAATAAAACTGTGAATTGATTATGAATGGAAAAACTACTTTTAAGTCTTTTTTTTTTTCTTTTAATTTTGCAGAGTTAAAAAAATTGATTTTAAGAAAAATAGTGAGAGCTTATGTTAAAAGTTGTGAATTTAAAAAAAAAATTTAATGAGTACCGTTTAATTTTACAAAATAACTTACACAAATAAAAATATATTGCTACTATTTATTTCTTTGCTTATTAAAAAAAAAAAAAAAAAAAAAAACATCTCTCAAAAATATTTACTTTGGAAGATACACATATAAAATTTATCTATTAATTTATGTATAAGCCTTTTGTTGAAGTTTTTTTAAATGTTTATAATTCAATTTCAAAATGCTGTTCAATATTGTGTATGTATAAAATTTTATATTTTTTACTGTATCAAATGAAATCTGTTATTAATGCATATGCTTAAATGATTTATAAAAAAAAGTGTGAAATTAACCTACTTCTAAATTTAAAAAAAAGTTGAACTTTTGCTTGTACTTAAGTTGTACTGAATTTGTCAATTTGAGTTTCAGGAAGAACATGATGATGAAGATGATTGGATTCCTTCTAAAGCTGCTGGAGTCTGCTTAATGTTGATGGCTGCTTGTTGTGAAGAGGATATTGTCATACATGTTCTTCCTTTTGTTAAGAACAATATCAAAAATCCAGATTGGAGGTATAGAGATGCTGCTGTTATGGCCTTTGGTGAGTTTTTTGTAATGTTCAAGGATCTACTTATGATTATAATTATGGAATTAATATTTTATTAAAATTTGTAATTACAAAATAATTGTAAAATTGTAATTGTTTGGTATGTATTATAGAGGAAAAGCTTCCATCACTGATTTACTAACATATTGATAAATAAAATTACAAATGTAAAATTTTAAGTAATATAGTAAAACCATGATAGTTGAATGGGGAAAAAAAAAATTCAAACAGACTTGTATTTCTGTTATTTAATTATAAATAGATATATGTGTATTTTAGATTTTAAATATTGTTAAATGTTACTATACTGTTTTAGTAATTTTATCCAATTTATTTTGAGTATATTTTATTAGGCTATATTTTCCTGAATAATTTTTAAATTTTTGTTTCTCAAGGTTGTATTTTGGAAGGTCCTGAGCCAGCTAATTTAAAACCTGTTGTTGAACAAGCTATGCCCATGTTCATTGAATTGATGTCAGATGAAAGTGTTATTGTTAGAGATACTGTAGCATGGACTATTGGAAGAGTTTGTGAATTAAATCCCGAAGCTGCTGTGAATGAAGCCTATCTGAAACCTTTATTGGAGGCGTTGGTGAAAGGCTTAACTGCTGAACCAAGAGTAGCAGCTAATGTGTGTTGGGTAAGTTGTTTGAACAATATGTTTAAACAATTATGTTTTAACTTAAAAAAGTACTTAATACATTTAAACTTGTCTTGTGTGTTTCAGGCTTTTAGTAGCCTTGCTGAAGCTGCATTCGAAGCTGCAGAAGTGCCAGATGAAAATCAGGAGCCCAACACATATTGCCTTTCAGAATATTTTGAAATCATTGTTGCTAAACTGCTAGAAACTACAGAAAGGTGAGCCATACAATATCTTAGCAATGTAAATTGATAGCTACTAGCAGTAAGAATAATACAATTTCTTTGTGTAATATTTTATTGGACACTTTCTATATTTAATTTTTAAAATTTCTTCTCTTTAAATATTCTGATTATATTATTAAAATATCCCAATTGGTATGATTTAAATATACCTATTCTGAAAATTGGTATAAAAACTGTTTAAAAAGAAATCTTTTCAAGCAAAAGAAAAAAGGAATCTTCATTCTATTCTTTCGCTTTTATATTTTTTAATCTAGTAAGTTATTTTCCTGTGTGCTATTTTTCAAGTATCTGCTGTAAAATATGTTGATATGGAGAAAGGAATTTTCATAAGTTTTTTTGATACTTTACTTTTAATTAGTATTGGCCTTAATTATCTTGTTCCTGTTGGAAGATAAAGGAAAAGTATAATATATAACCATCCACTTTATCTTGATTCCAATATTAATGCTGTTAAAAGTTACTTTTCGGTACTATTTAAAAAATATATTTCAGTTGTTTTTGATACGGCATATGTGTTGGACAAATACCATGATTCTTAAATCAAAATGATCAACATGACCATAAAATTCATATCAGTAGAAAATTTTTATTTATAATTTGTAACTGCAGTAAATTGTAATACTATCAAGCAGTGCAGTAGTTTAAAAACAAATTGGAAAATTTTCATTAAAATAGATTTGCTGAAAACTAAAAAAAGGTGCTTAATTTTGAATATTATCTAAGTGATTTATTCCACAGTTCAGTTAAAAAAATATATAATAAAAGGGCAAGTGCTTTTCAGACATACATAAAGCTGTTTTGTTTAAAAGGTATAGTTAAGTGTAGAATTACTATCTAGTAAAATCTAGTTTTACTTTTATATTGTGTAAAAGATTTATTTTTATTTATTTCAATTAAAATTCCTAAATGATATTCCTTCCTTTATGCTTTCTCTCTCTTTTTATTATATTTTCAATCATTCCGACTATTTTGCTTGGTCAGTGGTCAAACTATCTCTAGGTTTACAATTTTCATTAAAATAAAGATTGATATTCTTTTTAGACCCGATGGAAATCAAGCTAATTTAAGAAATGCTGCATATGAAGCTCTTATGGAATTAGTAAAAAATAGCCCAAAAGACTGTTATGTGTGGGTACAAAAAACTACCATGATTATTTTGGAAAGACTGAACCATGTTCTTGCTTTGGAAACACATATCCAAAATACATCAGATAGAGCTCAATATAATGATCTGCAATCTTTGCTATGTGCAACTCTACAAGTAAGCTTTTAAAAATATAAGTACTTCACTGTGATTTATTAGATTTTTAAATATTGATAAAATATAAGAAGCAAAGTAAAAATGGTCTATAAGCATTTTCTTCTAATTCTGTAGACTTAAACCACTTTCTGTTACAACTTTTGGAAAAATATAATTTTTTTCATTTGCAGTTAGTAATTAATGCTGAATTCTCATTCAATATAAAATTTATTACAAACTAATTTTGTAAAAATATCATCTTTTAGGTATTATATAAATCATGATTGTAATTTTTCTCAAATGTGTTGAGAATGAGTTAATATTTAATTTTTCACTAAATTTATTTTTTCAAAATTTTGGATTTAATTTTTAAGGTTTATTTTGCTGTGAATTGTATACATAAAATAGCTTGCTCCAGGTATAGGGCAATTTAAAAAAAATGTTGTCAATTGTGTATATTTATTGAAAAATTTGTGTGTAATCATAAGTATCATATCATTGCGATTGGTATGGCTAAAAAACAATCTTGCATATTAGTCATTTTTTTTTTCACTATATAATAGATTAGATAAATTACATTTCAAGCTACTTTTTGTACTTTTTGATTCTACATTTTTAAAAATTGCTTATACAAAAGTAATTTTTACTAAAAAAGCATTTTTAATATAAAAATCTTATCTTATTAGGAGCATTGTACATCAATTTTGCAAAAAAGGGGAAAAAAAAAACTGTAAAAATACTTGTCTAGACAGTTTCATTGACTTAAGCAGCAAGTTAAGATATATATTACTGTTTAGTTAAACGAACAAATATTATTAGTAGTAAATAATAGCTTTTTTTCCAACTTTTATTTTTTTGCCTTTAATCATTAAATGTGCTCTAATACTCGTGATTTTATAAGTATTTGGTTTCACTACTGACTATATATATTTTTTTTCAAGTCAATAGTGCTTTTTTTTATTGGAAATCAATTAACTTATTCATATTAACAAAATTTTAATAAAAAGGACATTATTTAAATATAGATATTAAAAAATGGGTTTTATAAATTCAATTACATTTTCACCTATTTAATTTTTGTTAAAATTTTATTTTTTCCCTCTAGAGTGTACTTAGGAAAATGACACCTGAAGATGCTCCAAAGATTTCAGATGCCATTATGGCTGCTTTGTTACAAATGTTTAGTTCAACTGGCAAATCGGGTGGTGTGCAAGAAGATGCTCTAATGGCAGTCTCTATGCTTGTGGAAGGTGATAAATCTTTAATTTTTGTGTTATCTAGTCATCACATACAAGTGATGTCTTAGTAGTTATTATTCGCTTGGGCATGATGGTTAAAAATTACATTTTTTTAGAAGCAACTAATATAAAGGTGTTGCTTCTAAAAAAATTATTAAAAATGACAGAATTGATGTAATTTTAATTAATGTAATTTATTCAAGACATTGAGCATATTTTAATGTATAATTATTTATTAATTTAATCTGTATTTATAATATATATATTTTTAGTATTTAGTATTTGTTTTTCAAATTAATTACAATAAAGTTTTAATATTTCTACAAGTAGTTTTTAAAATTTATAATTAATCCAAATTGATATTGCCCAGTCAATATGTGTATACATATCATCCAGTATGTATTTAATTAGTGAAGGAAAATTCTGTGTAGTTTCAAATTTAGTATTCCATTTTTCTAAGTTATTAATAATTCTTATCCATTATGTAAAGTTTTATATTTATCTAGGAGGCTTTGTATTTGAAGAAAGAGAAAAGAAAACTTATTACATTTTTCTTTAAGTCCTCCATTAAATAAATACAGATATTAAATATTAAAATAAATACTTATTACTTAAAATGTGAAATGTATTAATTGTTATTAGCAAATTTATTAGGTGAATATTTCATTTATTTTCGTGAAAAGCTTGATTTAGATTCAGTTGTATTTCTATTAATATATTATGTATTAAATATTTCTTTTTTTTGCAGTTTTGGGTGAAACATTTTTAAAATATATGGATGCATTCATGCCTTATCTCGTAGTAGGATTGAAAAATCATGCTGAATATCAAGTAATTATTTAAGTTTTTCTTTACTTTTACAGGTAAACTTATTCTTAAAAATGAATGCTATTCTGTTTTATTACCCATACATTTAATGGGTAATAAACAAAAGGGAGTGTGCATAAAGTAATTGTTTTCGACAGTGAGGTTTTGTTTCCTCAGTCACTTCAATTATTTAAAAAAAAAAAATCTTTTATCAACTAATAATTATAGCCAATGTAAAATTGTTCAAAAAGATTGTGTGGTGAATACAGTTCTTTTCATAGTGAAAATAAAATTTTTCAAGACAAAAAAATTATTT
The DNA here is from genome assembly GCA_021605075.1 of Caerostris darwini. Taxonomy (NCBI): domain Eukaryota; kingdom Metazoa; phylum Arthropoda; class Arachnida; order Araneae; family Araneidae; genus Caerostris; species Caerostris darwini. The sequence goes on along the minus strand of BPLQ01013699.1, from coordinate 282,058 downwards.
GGAATTTTGGAAGTTCTTAATTTTTTATTGCTATTTTAGGTTTTGTACTTATATTAAATTTTATAGGTAAATTGTATAACTTCCCAGCATATTCCATTTTATTTTTTCTCAGAACCTAATTTTTATTTATACTTTGTGAAGTGGGTGAAAGATTACCGGTATAGAGTTCTTTTTGAAAGCATAATTATTAAAATTAAGTAATTATAAATTGTCTAAGTAGTTTAGATAATTATTTTTCGCCTTTAAATTAAAGGATTTATTTCTTTATTGTAGGAATGACCATCTTATGTATAATTTAAAGTTTAATAAATGTTTTCTGATTATGAAAAAATTTTTTTTAGCAAAGCAAGACTATGAACACTATATTAAAGTAAAATATATAAAGTAGTTGTATTTTTGTTGAGGAATTCAGTAAATGTTTATTTAATTTTTAGGTTTGCACTGCTGCTGTTGGGCTAACTGGAGATATTTGTAGATCTTTATCCATGAAAGTATTGCCTTATTGTGATGAGATTATGACAATGCTAATGGAAAATTTATCAGTAAGTTTTAAAAGAATTTTTTAATGTAATGTCTTGGATTTTTTAAAGTATATTTTAATTGAATTTTTTTTCCCTCTTTAGAACACAGCAGTGAATAGATCTGTAAAGCCACAGATTTTATCAGTTTTTGGTGATATCGCTCTTGCAATTGGCCCAAACTTTAGGAAATATTTAGATATTGTGATACAGACATTGTTACAAGCATCACAAACACAAGCTGAAAAGGTAAGTAGTCAGCAATAAATTTTTTATTTTTGTTATTTGAATGTGTCGATTGGGAAAACAAATGTTCAAATCTTATAAGTTGAGAAAATCTCTAATTATGTCTCCATTAAGTATTTAAATTCTTTATTTTAAACCCATATTGTAAGAGCTTCAATTTTAATATGCTTGATAAGTTTTAAAAAATAAACAATTTTTTTTTATCTTTATATCTCTCTCTTAATATATGATTAAAAGGTATGTACAATTTTTCTAATCAATCCCTGATAATTTTCTTGCTGCTTTCTATTTTTATTTTCATGCTATATGTCAAACTACTGGTTTTTTCAGTTTGAACGTCTATGTCTATTTATTACTGCTGTTCACTTATATTTTATCTGTTTTTTAGAATGATTATGACATGATAGATTATGTTAATGAACTTCGGGAAGGATGCCTTGAAGCCTACACTGGAATAATCCAAGGATTGAAAGGCGATCAGAATACACCAAATTGTAAGCTTCAATATTTTTAAATTTTCAGTTTAATATTCAGCCAAAGTTAAAAAGAATCATTTTTATAAAATTACTTGCTATAATGTAATATGTAATCAAATAATCTGTAAAGAATTCATTCTTATTGTCAGGAAATAAGTTTAAGAAAATATAAGATTTTTTTTCTTTTTCAGCTGAAGTAAATATAGTTCAGCCACATGTACCTTATATTATTCAATTTATAACACACATTGCACAGGATCCTGATCATTCTGATGGAACAATAGCCACAAGTGCTGGTGTTATAGGGTAATTATCAGCTGTTGGTTTTTCCATTTGCGAGCTGTAATTCATTGTTAGAAGGATTGAAGTTTATTTCATGTTTTTCTTTCTTTTCAGTGATCTTTGCTTAGCTTTTGGTCAAAGCATGATGAGCCTTGTAGATAATGATATTATAAGTGAATTTTTAACTAAAGGTAGACGTTCTAAAATTGTAAAAACAAAAACTCTATCAACTTGGGCTACTAAAGAAATACGGAAACTGAAAAGTGCAGCCTCATGGTAAGTTATTGATTTCATATTATGTTAACTCTTTTCCAATTTTACTTGTGCTCTGTTTGTAAGAAATTTGTATAATAGTTACTGAATGCTTCATGTTACATTAAAATTTTAATTTTGTTTTTTAAATGCTTGAGAACTGTCATCTAAGTTTTAAAATTGCCTATTTGCATCTAAAAAGTAAGCAAAATTACTAAATTTGACTGCTGCCTAATGTAATGTACATTTTTGACTTATAAATTTACTACTTATGATATTAATGCTAACCACTATCTTAAAAAATTAATTTCAGAAAAGGTGGTTTATCAGTTTCATTCTGGGACTTCAGTTTATTAGAATACTATCTGCATTTTAACAACATGAAATTGGCTATTCTATGACTAATTAAACCTTAGATCAATAATATGCATTTTTCTTTTAAATTTTATTTATTTTTGAAATAGTCGAATGTTTCTTGCAATTATTGTTATATATATGTATATATATATATGTTGGCATGATTGTGCTTAATGTTTTGCTCAATTTGTTTCTAGAAGGGGGAAAAGAATGCTTGTTAATTAACAATGCTGTTATTCTTTTAAAATACAGTTTGCTTACAAAAGACATTTTAAGTATTTTCGGAGGCTATTGTGTTCTGAAAATTTGAAGCTGCACATTCCAAATATTAATGATTTTTTGTAGGCAGTGATAAAAGTGGAACAAATGCTTTCTTTGCAATTTTGCTGGAAAGGTTTTTAATAAAAATTCGACATATTGTTCAGAAAATTTACAATATTCGTAATAACTCTATATTTTTTAGTCATTGAATTTTAATCAAATATGAATTTCAGAATTGGCAATTTTTATTGTGAAAATTAAGGACTAAACGAGTTCAAATAAATAAGCATGTGTGATACACTAACATAATAGGTACATGGTAAAATGGACTGAAATATTGGATGTATGTTAATGGTTGTTGGAATGTTTGTGGATTAATAGGTTTAAATGGATAATATTCTGAGCTATAAATGTATAATGAAAAAAAAAATTAATATATTCAATGTTTTAGATATTCTCATAAAAATGCTATCTCCCATAAATTGTCCATCTTTGTTGAATAGTAAGTTGACATTTGTAAACAAAAATTTAGATTAATCGTTCAGGTAAGTCGCATCTTAGGAGTAATTTATTTATTATTAATTTTTGCTTTTTGAATTTATTTCTGTTTAAAGTTGAATTTCACAAAACCCAAATCAAATTTTATGTTTTTCTTTATACAAGAATATTGTTAGTTTGTATTATATTTTTAGATAACTTTTTTGTTATGTAGCAATTATCTAATAGGAAATAATAAACTTTTTGAAGTTTTTCAGTTTTAATTGATCATGTTTCATACAATTTAATTGCACAAGAACTTATGCGAATGCCTGACTACTGCCACCCTTGTTATTAGCGTAAATGCCTTCTTGCCATAAATAAAGTGGCTCTACTTTTTTAACAACCTCGTATTGTTCTCATGGAATTTTATTCTTATATTTATAATTAAATCAGTAGAGAAAACTAAATTATATGAAATAATTAAGAAAAATAACATGTGTGCAATAATTCTTATTCTATTTATGTCAGTGTAAAATATGTGATTAAAAATAATTTATTAGAACTGGGATGTATATTATTTCCAAATTTGAAAGGTTGGACTTTTCTTTTGAAAATGCTGATTATAAATTTGTATTTGCTGATAAAACAATCGTTGAAGAGCAAGTATAATTAAATAATACATATAATTTATTTATTAGAATATTGAAGGTTCCATTTTTGTGAAGTTTCTATAATTACATTTATATGCAATAAAATATATTTTTATCTGAAGGGCTGTTATAACTTGAGTTCTATATATTTTATTTATTTTAAGTTGGAATAATTATTTAATTGAAATTTATGGGAAACATTTAAGATTAAGTTTTTCTTTGTCTTTTCCTTATAGATTTATTTGTGGTTGACAGTGTCAGTTCTTTGTAACTGCTTGCTGTCCCATGAAATTTTCGGTATGCAGGAGAGCATTAACAAAAGAAGCCAAGCGCTATTAGTGTTTGACAGAGAGAGAGCGTGAAAGTGTGCATGTGTGCCCCATCTTTCACACCAGTATGATTCGTCAGTCTCTTTCCGTAACTTCCAAGCCTGCCAAGCTTCTTCATCCATCTTCAGCCAGCAGCCATTCAAGCAGCAATACATCAAGGATCCAATGAAGTATTTGAAGTGACAAGGGTTCTCGTTTAAACCCACCACTAGGCGGTCTTGTTCAAAAAGAATTTTTCCAAAGAATTGGTGACACACACAAACATATAAATAAAACACATTGAGACTTTTTTTTACTCTGAAAAATGGTACTCTTTTAAGAAACTGCCTTTTCAACGGAGGTGCGTTTGACTCGCAATAGTCCGCTGCCTCTTGTTTCTTTTTCTTTGTCAAGTCACCGACCAATGTTTTTTTTTTCGAGCGTAATCCTTGCCGCTCGTTTTATGTGCTGATTGAATAGGAGTCTGGGCTGTTAAAAGAACAAGGGTAACTAAAAAAATTTTTAAAGAAGTTGTTAAATTTTATTACATAGCCTTTATTAAATAAAGTTTCTAATGTTTCACGTAATTAGGATGGTTTGTTTTTGGCAGCTTTGTTTTTCTTTTTGGGAGTTACTTGTTCCTGTTTTAGCTGTTTTATAAAATTGTGAATATTGTTTAGAGGAAAACTGCACGTTATGTAGCTTTGAAAAAGCCTAGTGTAAGTTTCAGTTTTTTTTTTTTTTTTTCATAAATTAATTTAAGTTTTTATGTACTTGATATATGGTTACCCTTGTTTTTAAGCAATTGCTGGGATCATATATTTGTGAATAATTTTCTGTACAAAAATTGCAATTTTAAAGACTATTTAGGAATCATTTGTCTTGATATACATTGTATTTCATTGTTGTGTATATTGGGACAGCCAAAATTATCATAGTCATTTGTTCCAATATTTTATTTCTGTGATGTTGTATTGGTAACAGTCTTATTCTGTCGATATCTAATTTGGTGTGAATATTAATTTTTCTAAAATTGTGTTTGTAAAAAAAAAGTTGTTATATTTTTTTAGAACTTTCCTCCCCTCAGGCAAATCTAATCATTCATGTGTGAGTGGTGTGTATGTAACATGTTCGTTTTTTCTTTTTTCCATTTTCTTATTCCATATTCTCTAAATATGACCAATAAAAATTAGCTCAACTGAAGTATTGTATCTTTTTTGTGTATGTATATGTGTTTTAATTGTAAAATTTATATACAAATTTTTGATGCGGAAGTTAGAAATTAAACTTTTTAAAGGCAAATTAATTTTTAAACACTAAATTAATATTGGTTTCAATGATATTGTTCTTATCATTAAAAAATCAAAAACAATTTCTGAATGTAACTAACAAGTGAATATTAATAAATATTTGAAATGAATTTCATGTATATATATATTCTCCTAACCATTCCATAGCTCAGCACTTTTCTGTACTTTGCTGCAGTTTCTTTTTAGCTATTTTCTACTTGCCCACATTGAAGATAAAGTACTGAGTTTTTTACTACAAGTATAGCTCAAAGATTAAAAGGTTTGCTGTGATCTATATTTTGCGAAATAATAAAGAATGTCATTTATAATGGGTGTACAAATGATTCTGCCCTCTTTTTCATAGATGTCATTACTGTTACTGTATTTGTTAAATGTGGCAGTGCCTACATTTGACAGATATGACAGTAAACTTTTATTTCTAGTATAACACTTATTAATAACTAGTATTACTTTTATTCGATTCAAACAATTTTTATTCAAAACGTAATTTGTTGGATGTTTTATTGCTATAAAAGAAGTGCTGTTGAAATTAATTGTTGCGTTGCTAATATTTAAAGCAATCATCAAATACAATTTGTAAAAAGTGGTTTTAAAAATAACTGTTTTAACTCGACAAAGAGCATGGAAAACCACCCAAAAAACTGAAGATATGCAATTGGGAGCATTGCTTGATGAATATCAATCCCAAAACAATCGTTTAGTTGCTGCATTAATGGTACTCGGCAATGTGTTACAAAAAATGGAAATAATAAAAAAAAAAAGAAAAGTAGATTGGATGCCGCATGAATTAAGTGATCTTGAACGTCAAAAAACCAGTTGTGAAATGCTGCATTAGTGTAAAGATGTTTTTTATTTTTCATTGGGTTATTACAAGTGATAGAAAAATGGTCATATTAAGAGATAATTAATTGCAAAAAATCTCGGGTGAAGCAGTTCATTACAGCCAAAGTGAAATATTCAATGTGTCAGTAATTATTCTATATTGATTGGGATCAGAAAGTTGTGATCTATCATGAAAAGCTGAAACCATCAAATTGTTACTGACGTTGCTTACCAATGACAGCTAATGAATTTGAAGTGAGCCGTAGAGTACGAATTACCATGAGAAAATAGACACAAGAAATTAATTTTTTAATCGCAATAATGCTGAACCATGGTGCTCAATTGGCTGAAATTGTTTATGAGGACAGAATTGAAGTGCTTGCCTCACTTACCATATTCACCAGACATTACACTTTCAAACTTTCTATTTAGATCAATACATTCAGTTCTTTCTGAAATAGAAAGTTTGTAGATTCAGATGGAGCATACTTTCAATAAATTAGTATTTCATTGTATAAGAAAAAAAAAAATACAAAAGGAGCTGGAATCGTATTTGTGTAGACCCAATATGTTATTTCAAGATGCTTAAATTAATATATATATATATATATATATTTTTTTTCTTGTCTATAAAGTTTTTAAAACATGTTGGCAGGCAAAAAGTTAATGATGTTTGGTAAAAAAAACCCTTTCATATCAAAGAAAACTTCGCAAATATATAAAATTGGGATTTAAGCTTAAATTTTATCAGAATTAAAAAAAAAAAAAAAAAAAAACTTAAATTTATGTATAATCTTAACTTGTATTCTACTTATAATTAAGATGGATAACTGTCTGGGTATGAAGCTGGAAATGAAAGGTAAAGCATTTTATTAATTAGTTTTAAAAAATTAATTTAGCATATATTAAAAATATTTTTATTTAATACTTCTTGAATAACACTAAAACTGTTTCTAAACAAGACTGTCAAATACTCTTTTACTTCTACTAATACTCTTGTCACTAAAACTATTTCTAAGTAACCTTCATAAGTTCAGATTCTTTTTATCATGTGTGAATGTTCTCTACGAGTCCATAACATTTTTAAAAAATGTGTTGGAGAAAATAAATCTTGATATTTGGCTATTTTTTTGTTGGTACATATAGCGACAGTATAACTTCGGTATATTTCCATGGTTATTGAATTTGTTAATGCATATCTACAATTGCTCCTTCATGAAGTTCTAGGATTATTAAACTTCAGTATATTTTTGTGGCTATTGAATTTGGTAATTATTGCATTCTGACTGATTGCTTCATAAATTTCTTGGGCTATAAAATTTTTAATATATTCCCATGTGTATTCCTTTAGCTTAGTACGTTCACACATTATAAAATGATATTTGTGAGCGGATTTCAGTATTAATTCTGGCTAGTTTTAAAATTTTCATTATGCATTTTATCTTATTTGACAGTTGTGCATATATTATCTTATTAATGATGTACCTTGTTAGATCTAAATTATGAAATACATTTTTAAGATTTACTTTCTCAAATCAAACAAGTAATATTCTATAAATACAAGCATGAGGAGGGGAAGGGTTTACAACTTATGTTTTCCATTAGAAATTCTTACTAGAACGAATTTTGTAAGTTATTAAAGGTAACAAATTAATTTAAAGTAGTGATGTTTATGAGCTAACATAGTAGGATATTCAAAATGATGTTATTTAGGAAAATATTATTGGATGCATTTAATTTGACAAGTTGCGTTATAAAACAAACCTTCATTTGCATCAATATAAAAATTTGTGAAAATCAGCAAAGTATATGATTTTCTAAAGACGCGCATTAAAGTTTTGCACTGCATTTCAAGTTAATATAATGGAGATCAAAGCGTATATGGTCTAATTTGTCAACTTTCGAGGAATAAAGAATTACTGTTCTGGCTTGCTGTCGTTTTTTCGTCAAGCATTAAAAGATTTACGAAAGAGGATTGGATGCTTGCATAGGGGCTTGTTTTTAGATTTTAAACTTGTACGCACTGGAGCAGACTGATACTCGACAGTGTTTTAGTTCTAGACAGAATCATTTTACGTTATATCAATAGGCATACATGGCAACTCTCCTGATTTATTTTGGAGATTCCCTAATTTCAGCCCGTGCTTCCTAAGTGTATATAAATCTCCCAAATTTTATAAAAATCAGGAAACTTCTCTTAAAGAAATTTTTGCGCAAAAATAGGTAGAATTTTGAAAAAAAACCCTATCGAAGAAACGGTAAAATATACATTACAAATGAAAAAATAAAAAAGTGTGAAAATATCGAAACTTAGCATCACGTCCTTGAAATGGTGCATGGTGGTTTACTAAAGAAAATTTCTGAACACTTGAGTTATGGCTTGTGTCAGATAGAAAAAAAAAAAAGTCGTTTTTCTGCCTTGAAACCGAAACAAATACATTACCATTTCCAGCTCTCATTGCTAATATGGAAAGAATATTTATCCTACTGATATTAGAATCAGTAGGATAAATATTCTTTCGATATATATAGGGTGATCAGTAAGAAGTAGGGATACTTCTTACTGATGGCCCTATATATTTCATTGCTGTATAAAATTATCTTGCAAATAGCGTCACTTATTTACATAACGTCTTTTCTATCACTTAATTTCTTCACATTCATCCTACTTTTTTATGGCATTACACATTTTATGTCGGGCAGCTGATGTATATTAGATCATTATTGAATCAGCTGTAATTTATGGCCTAGATAGTAAGCATGGTTTTTAACGTAAAGAAAAGAAAAAGTGCTTATAACTTGTGAAAGAAAGAATGAACATGTCCAAGATATAGAGTTAGAAGAAAAGAGATATAGAGGTGAAGAACAAAAAATGTACAAGGAAAGGATATCATAAATACAATTAAGTACATAAGATGTCAGTGTCTGGCCTATTTGGAATGAATGGAAGAGAGTAGATTAAATATATATATATAGTATATAAAGGAAAATTGAAGAGTAAGAGATAATCTGGTAGAAGTGGCGAAATAATGGAAAAGAAAGGCTAGAATAGGGGAAGATGGCGATCATGCATTTGGTTGTAGTGCTAAGAGTGATGATGCTTCGATCAGCCAAAACATATATAGGTATAGGTTTTCCCTCTGAAATATTAAAGAATAAGAAACCACGATGCCGTCACTTTCATAGTGAATTGCTCGTTGTATAACACCATTTGCAATTGAAGTTGATTTGTTAATTCATTGATTATGCTACTCGTGCCCATGCCCATTGTTTCACGTTTCCAATTGAACCCAGAAAACGTTGCAAAGAATATCATTCGTCCGTATGATGTAGAATGGGGATTCATTCATTCAAGACGAGGATTATCACTGCGACTGGTCCTCTCCAACGTCACTGGTATGTGTTTAATGGCGCTTTCAGATTTGAGACAGTTGACCGAATGTTTGTCTGTCTTCTAATCATCGTAGGTTTCCGTTTTTAGTTTGAATTCGAAAAACAAGGCCCTCTATCTCTCCTTAAGGCACGCCTACATTTAAACTTGTAAGTTTCAACAACGCTACAATGTGACCGGAAAAGCTGGTATACGAAAACGGTTGACAACTTTTGAGAGCCTCTGGGGTCGGTTTTTGGTTAGCCTCAAAGGATTTAAGAACTTCCGAAACACAACTATCTGTTTGCACGTAAAGGGAGATAAGTGGGTTTATTTTTCGAATTCAAATTGCAACACCCAGGCTAATGTTTCATAACTGGACGCGGCTTTACGAGCAAGCTTCACGCGTCTTTTAGAAGGTCGTAAATGCGTTGATGCATGTCTAAAAACTTGCACCAGGCCATGCAGTAATTCTTTACGCCATACAGCTGATAAAAAAAAAACTGATTAAATGCTAGTTGATTTAAAACATGCGTATGAACAAAGTATCCTTGAATTATTTCGTCGTCCTTTTGGGAATGACCATAAGAAAGGGAAACCTTTACTTGTATGTGTATGTGTATATATATATATACACATACATTAGAATTGTTTCAAAAGCTTAAGCTGATGACAATGATTGCATCACTTTTATTTACTGCATCGGAAAGTATTCATAGAAAAAGAAATGCTTAAATTTTTATTTTGTGATGCTATCTAGTAGAGAGATTATACTTTGAAAGATGAAAATGTCATACTTTTTAACTAAACAGAAATTTGATTTTGTTTTTCTGCTAATAACTATGATTTTAAAAACTATTCTTTGTCAAATAATTTTGAAATTTGAATGATTTAAATATGTTACTTCAAGGTAGTAATTGCGGCATATTTTCATTAAAATATAACATTGACAGTATTGTTAAAAAGGTTACAAGTGGAAAAATAAATTTTTTGAAATGCTTGCAACTATATAGGTGTTTTTATAATTAAAAATAACCTTCCTAAGATTTATAATTATCATTTGAAGTGTCTAGAGACATCTATGTTTTCCTTCAAATTTTATTGATTTTATAAACCATTCACAATTGAAATAAATGTTGTCTGTCATTTACGAATAGACATTCAATTTGTACACTTATCGATCAACACAGGTTTCAAACTTCGAGTTTAAAAAAAAAAAATCGTCTTAACGAATTTTGACTTATGGTTAGAACAGAATTTCCAACAATTTCTGAACTAGAAAATTTCCAAATTGTCCAACACCCAAACTTCTAGACTTAGACACGTTCTTTTCCATTTTGTATTTATGCGAAGGTCCATTCTCAGCATTAATTTTCATAAAATGTAAAAATCGACCCACTCTGTAGTTCTACTTCTTGGCCTATCAAATATTAATCCAAGACTTGATAAGTCTGTATTTAAAAGTAAGCAAGCACATCCAGCTCGTTCGTATGAATATTGTGTCTTTAATACATGATAAAAAATATATCCGTATGTATATTAAATTGGCTTCGAATAATTTTTTTTGTCCCCTGATGTATTATTAGCGAATGTTTTGATTCGAATTCGTTTATATAACTCGATACCCAAGGTGGTGCAGACAATTTTTTTTTTTGTTTAATAACTATCCATAAGTCGAAAAATTTGTGAAACGTGTTCCAAACTATTAATTTCTTTAATAATGGCAGCTGTTGTAATATGTCTTATCTACTAAAACAAGTCAACAAAACTTCTGATAGATTGGCTTTGGTTCAGCCAACTCTGACTGTACATTGTTGTTTCACCTGTTGTCAACAGCTCACGATATTCGTGCTGACATTGTAAACAGCTGAGAATATGCAGTTTCCGAAATGCATTCTATTCAAGCCAACACTATTTGTCCACTACAAGAGCCTCTAAAATCCTTTCTTTTACTGCGTTGTTATAATAGACTTGAGACAGATCGAGGCACTTAGCTGCCTTCTTAATAACCCGCCCTGTCATTATATTGCTCTTTCAAACAGTTACTGTGCTGGTTGATTGGTGTATATATTTACTTATTTAATTAAAAGAGACATGTGGTGTGTCTTGAATTCTTGTTAACAACTAAAGCTTTGTCCAGATTTGAATACGAAAGTTCCGAGTAACGTATGAAAAATCAGTTTGTTGCAGTCTGGACGGAAATCGAAAGGTACGTTGGTGTTCCGCTTGTCAGGATTCAGGTAAGAATTACCGCTCGACTTGGCATTGGTTTTTGATCACGTACCGAAGGATTTACGATTTGCCGAAAGACGGCTGGATACTTACTCGAAAAAGGAGATAATGAGGCTTGTTTTTCGATTTCGAATTCAAATTGCAAATCATGGGAAACGGATGAAACGCTCGACATAATGTTTCAAATTTGGACGCAGTGAAGGGGGATGTTTTTTTAATGAAATCAGAAAATCAAGTTACAAATTATTGTAAGGGCAATAATCCATAATATTGGAATAAATTTTCATTACAACTGACAGGTTTGTATTTCTAAAACCTTCTTGCACTTCCTACTTTCAAAGATTTCATATTTTCCATTCAAATAAAGTCTTTTAATCGTTTGATAATGTACTTTTTTTTTCCACATTCAATGATTCACCATGTTAAAGCAACATATATGTGGAATTATCATATTGGCAGAAAATAATTAGAAGTTTGTATAAAAAGTTACAACTTAATTTTTTCACAATACTTCAATATGTATAAAGAAATCTAACAAAATTGCTGTGTTATAGTTGGCTGCAGCTTCATTTGTAGACAAGTCTTCAAATAGTTATCCATTTAAAAATTAATGCTTAATTTTAGTTATTTAAATACAAGGTAATATATCAATTTCATATGTGCTAGATTAAAAATTACTTTTCTGTCACATTCATCTATATGTTTTGCATTGTTCTTTAAACCAGTGATGCAAATACTTGTGAAGACTGTGTTTATACTCATTACTTAACAGTGGGCTGCACACACAAAACCCTTCGCAAATCATCCAACATGTATATTTCTTTCCTTTATATAAAATAAATACAATACAAAACATAAACTCATGCTTAATATTACACTAATTTAATAAGTATTTTAATATTCAGTTTGATTTTTGCAGTAACCAAGCACAAAAGTGATAAGTCAAATTGATTTTATATATTGAATTGTTTGATATTCATGCTTAAAATGTTTGTTTGTATCTGCACAAATTTGTAAACAAACTTGCTCATATTAATGTTTTATTTGGCAATAACCCTAAAGTAGTTTTTTGTAATGCAAATAAAAAAAAAATGACAGTGATTCTACATCCAGGCTAACATGTTATTGACAGAAGATCTGATCTTTAAGTCTGCAATACAATAAATATTCGAATTATTATTTAAATGATTACTTTTTTTTACCACACTATAAGCTGCATTATTTTTCCTATTTTAATCTTTCTCGAAATTTACCAATAAAAAAATAGGTTGCTATCTATACATCCCAACTTTAGAGTTTAAATTGAATATATTTTATTTGAAAATTCAGATAACTTAAATAAAAATTGCAATAATCTTAAAATGATATGTTTGTTTGCATTGAATTGTTGTATGATTATTGTTTATCATTTTAAGATTATTGCAATTTTTTGACACAAAATTGTTTACTGTGAATTCAAATTAACTGATGAAGCATTGTGGTGCAAGTTTAGACAAAACTAAAACTAAACCTTTTATAGTACTCACAAAAATATTCTGTCACTGAAAGGCAACTATAGTTTCCAAGAAAAGGTATAACTAGATGATTTTTAACATTACTTCCAATTCTTTTAATGGATTTTAAATTCATTCCAAAAACTTGAATGACACATTAGTGTTCTGATTTTTATTGATAATACCTTGGCAAATACTTCGAATATATTTAGAAATTCTAGTTCATGTCCTGAACACAAGTTATGCATAGATACAAAAATGCTTTTAAAACATTATCTTTTATACTTATTCTATATATTTCAAAAAATTTAACTTATATATAGTTAGGCATTCTATATTTTGCATTCTATCAGAGAACCTCTTCCCACACCTATAAATGCAATTAAAGGAAACTAATGAGTTGACACTCCTCAGTAATAGTGAATCTGATGTTTACATGAAAAATTTCTTTTGTTCAATATTTACACATAGTGAAATAAGTAAGGAAAAAATTTCCAAAGGTGCATCAACTAATTTCAAACATTCAATTTTAATTCTTTAGATAAATACTTCACATACAGTAAAGTCTAGAGGTTGCAGTTATACTATGCAATCTTATGAAAGTGTCATTAAAGAATATTATGAGGAAAAATGGATTAACTAGTCAAAAGTTAAATGCCAAAAGAAGATGGAATGTAGTAAAAATATGAATTTTAAAATATCCTAATAAGTAGCAAAACATTGAATTTTAGAACTTCATTAATTTTTCTTTTATGAACTGCACTATAATCACTAAGTAAAAAGGATTATTTTATTCACTTGGTTATTTAACATTTATACTAATTAACGCAAGGAATACAAATGACACTTATGAGTGAAATGATAAAATAAATTTAGTGTTAATGTGTACTTTTTTAAATATCTTAGAATCTTAATTTCATCATTAAAAAAAGGTCTTTCAATTTTGTGTCTATGACTATTTTAGGAATCAAATGCATAATTTTGATTATTTATAGTTCAGATACTGAGAAACTAGAAAATAAAGTTGTTAATCATTAGTATTATTGATATCTATGCATTATGCAACTTTTAGTAATAAATTTTCAATCCTTAGAATATCGAAGTTTTCGAACTTTAATCTGACCTACTTGAAAGCAATTATAAATATAAAATTTTATGATTAAATTTAACATGATTTGTGAAAACCTACTGAAGATATATATTAAAATTTAAATCATCTTTACAAAATGAACAAATTTAATAATTGTAACAATGTAGTACTTAAGTGAATTTTTAATTAATTCATAATATTGAGCATAACATCTATTTCATTTTAAAAATCAATTTTTTAATGTTATTGAATAATTGCCTTCATTTTTATAATAATTATCCAGATTAGTGAAAATGCAATTGAATCCATATCTTCAAGCTAGCTTTTAACATTGCCTGTATCTACCAATTGCTAATTACATAAAAAAAAGCGGCTACTAAATTTGACACATAAACCTTTAGAAAATCTTATCACCATGAGCTGTGATTAAAAAGTATTCTAACTTATATGATTTTTTTTTTTTAACAGTTAAACAATCAGCAATGGCCACTTCAGATTTATATAGCACAGTTAAAATTAAAAGATAATGAAGTGAACATGATTTGTTAATAAACCAATACAAAGTTATGTACATAATTTTAAATCAAACAAAGTACAATATTTATTGAAAAATTTATTTGGTCACCTTTTTAACAGCTTTTTAAATTACATAAAAAATATAACAAAAAATGTTCCCAATAATATCAGTAAAAAAAAAAAAAAACCAATTATTTTAAGACTTCAGCGCTTGGAAGTGATAGTCATAACAATAAAACAATTTTCAGCCTACTTCCTTGGCTGATGAATAATATTTGGCTTGGTAACCTGCCTAAAATCATGGGAAGGAGCAGGTTTATTATGGAATGCTTGTACAGCTTCTGCTGGAAAATCTGCATCTCCCTAAAAAATAAACAAATTAATGAAACAAACAATGTTAATTAAAAATTGCTAAAAATAATAATTTATAAAAAGCAAATTAGGCAATAAAAATTATTAACTATCAAGACATTTTTGAAATAGTTATTTTCTGAATAAATGTTTTTGGAAAATAAAAATACCACAGTTCATTTTTATTAATAGCTATTTTTATGAGTTTTTAAATGAATACAAGATAAAATTACATTATGGGTAATAAAACGATTTTTGTTTATAAGCATTACTAAAAATAGAACCCAATTTAAAGCTTTTTTTAATTTACTTTCCTAAATTAATATCGCATTCAATTAATGAATAATAAAAGATCTATTTTAAAACATAATAAAATAAACATTCCAATACATAAAATCTAATGATTTTGACACCACTTATTAAAAACAGATTTAAATATAATATAAAGAAATTGTATTTTAAATAAACCTTATTTGGATAACAAATATAATCATCTATTAATGTTAGTAAAGTATTATCTAAATTAACAATAACTAAAATTGTGAAAAATTAACCTTTTTATAAATTATCTGCGAATTATCCTCATCATAATTATAAAAATTATTAATAGAATATTGCTGAACGGCAACAGACTTATGAACAGTAAAAATCTGAGAAAATGAAATTAATCTGTAGAATAATTTTAAAATGGAACTTTAAATTTAATCAGAAAAAAGTAGACCGAATTTGTGATGAAGCAAATAAAAATACCATATTCTATTGTTTCATATTTTATAGCTTTTAAATCATGACTTTAAAATATAAATTTAGCTTAATTATGCCATTTTATATTATTGTATATCCAATTGAATTAAGCTTGAGAAATTTTTTACTAATTTTTAATAATTTATTTGATGCTTTAGAGTCAATTTGTATAATTATATACACATAAATTTCAGAACAAGATATAATTATGAAAAGTTTTTACAATAGGTTCATATTAATTTCTATTTTTAATGCATATTAAACAATTCTTATTTTTTATTTGAACATATTAAAAGTTTAGATTAATAACTAGGAAAATAAAAAGGTAATATTTTCTTATTCTTTAAATTTTAAATAAATTTGATGACCAGCATAGTCAAATATAAATTACTGGGTATTTTAGTTAGAATATAATTGTTAACTTGTATATTACAACAATAAATAAGACAAATTAAATTCTATCATTCCAAGAACAGATTGATAGGAAAATGTTAAAAACAATACACCTTCCATTTAAGAACACAGAGGGGAAAAAATTATCACAAAATTTAAGCTTTATTAAAAAAAAAAAATCTTTAAATCCATAGTTTTACACGAAATTAAATAAATTATACAATAAGAAAAGAAAAAATTCAGCTTTGTGGCAGATTAATAGCATGGGCCACATAGACATTCAAGTTGCTAGCAGCCTACCACAGCAGCTTCAAATCTTATTCATGTTTGAAACAATATAAATATCTGAAAAGTGTCTTTTAAATAGGTTATCTAAAACCACTGCTAGATTTATCTAGGAACTCTTCTGACATTTTATACAAAAATTTTTTTGAAGCAATAAAGCTTGAACAAACAAATATTCAAAGTAATCTAGGAATTGAAAAATTGGAGCTGCTTGGCTTAATATATTTTAAAACAGGTTTTGCACAACAAATTAAATTAGATATTAAATTAATGCAATTTAAAGCATTAATTTTTTTTTCTATTTTTATCGTTTATTCTTTATAGCAGTTTTTTTTTTTTTTTTTTGTCTTAACAAGATCGTTAATCCTTCCATAAGGCAATTTACTCTCTTCCAATTATACGTAACCGAAAGAATACATTTCTATTGCTTTCATATAAATACAGAAAAAAATATCTTAAAAAAACTAATTTATACAAATGAATTAAATTATAGATGTACAGCTCCTACATCAACTGAAATGAAGTTTCATAATATATTTACACTTCATAATATTTTGTATAAACTTTATTCAAGATTTTCAATTGAAGTAAAAAAAAAAAAAAAAAAATCCAATTCCAGATTGGTGATAAAGGAATTATTTATATATATAAACACGAGGGAGAAGGAAAAAAATTGAAATAGAAAAAAAATTCAGAGAAAAAGTGATTTAATCTGAATATTTTATTACATTCTTTGAACAAAATTTATTCTTATATCTTATTTTTTTCAAATTGATAAATATAAATTAGATTAAAAATATATAATGTCACTAAAAAAAAGAAAACACCCTCTAAATTTATAAGCAACCAAGTTAATTTTTTACAGGCAGCTATAAGATTCAGTAATATTTAATAAAACTTATGAAATAACTTATAGATTTTATAACATTTAATTCTAACTTACCCTTGCTAGTGCACCCGAAATTATCAATTGCTGCTTGGGAGGACTAAAGGGGGAAAAAAAGAAAGCAATTTTACACCTTAAATATGAAATCATTGATTAATACATAATTTGTACGAATTTACAACAGCTACCAATTATTTATATATAGTTCTACTAAATGAAAATGCTTAACACACACAAAAATAAAATATACTACTAACTTTTATATAAAATCACCCATAAGATACCAGGATTATTTTAAGAAGCTATAGATGTATTAAATATTCACAAAGACAAGTGAAAAATATACAATTGACAATTTCATCTAAATTATTTTCTCTTAAAAAAAAAATATATAGTACAAAATAATGAGGTTGTGGCAATATGCATTTAAATATTTTTTCCTACTTTTAATTAAAAAGAATATCAAATGGAAAATGTTAATTTAATGGAATATAAAAATTAATTATAAATTATTGCATTTAACTCATTTTTACCATAGACATTGCCTACATTCAAAGGCAATTAAAATTATTTATGTAATTTAAGATTCCTAAAGCAAATTTCAAAATGTTTATGAATTTAGATAAAGAAAAAAATTATAACATTACTAGGACATCAAATAATATTCATAAATGTATGTAATATTTACGAAATTAAATTTGCTTGTGTGTTAAGGAATCCGATATAAAAGCAAAAATTTTTAACAAAATGAAAATATATTAAATTCAATAATGATTTTTTTATGAAGCAGTTTTTAATGATTTATTTCAATCAAGAGCCAATAAATAAAGTTTAAATAATTAAATGGAGTAAAAAAAAAAAAAAATCCAATTCCATATTTCAAATTAAAGATATATTTTAAAATTGTTATTTAACAGATTTCTTTAATAATTTGACTCAGAAAAATATTTTCTTATAGCAGTTTTCAAGACAACAACTTTATGATTATGAACATAAAATTTAATAATTATGCATTCTATCATAAATAACATTAATACTTTCATCATTTCCAAAATAAAAATGCTTCAAATTATCTTAATTGTCGAAATGATAAAAATGCAATTTAAAAAAATTTTGAATAGAAGGAAATATATCTGTCGGAAAGACTTTTTTAAAATTATATATTTTAAATTTAGACAGTTTTGCATAATCTAAGCATTTTATAACACTCAGCTTTTTAAACAATACAAAATGAATATTTTAATACATTAAAGATTAAATAGTTAAAAAATTCTAGAGAAATCTTTTCTTAAGATTAATAAAAATATGACAACACTGCCTCAGTTAACCAAATTACAGCAGGGATTCATTATTTGGGTTCTAATTTCAACCTTCTGTAAAAAACCATGCTTTACATACAACATGTTCCATTATCATTAGATAGATCATGAACAGAATGATATACAATAGGTATTTAGAAATAAACATGTAAACAAAGAAATTAAGATAAGCATTACCTTGGAGTCACTTGCACTTCTTCCTCTTCACCTTCAGTCTTTTTCACTTCTACAGGTTTGTCATGAGAAGGGACTTTGTGCTGAGTAATTCTCATCCCTCCTGCTTTTACTGTAATTCAGAATCTTTTTTTAGCTAATACATATTTCAATAATATGTGTGGGTTTATGAAAAAATATCTTAATTCACAAACAAAATTCTCAGTTTTAATTTACTTCTGCTACTTATGTAACTTTTCTTTAATATTTCTCTATCAGAACATAAAAAATTCTTTTTCATCTTATACAAGGTAGATTTAAAATGGATAAAAAAATTATATACATTTTTAATGTTTACAAAGTTTAAAAACTGTTTTTAATTTGATTGTCTCCTTTAGATAGCTGCAGTATAATAGTCATTAATCAATCCCTTTTTGAAAATGATATAGAAATCTATTTTGTATAATTTCTTAAATACAATGAATTCCACCATTATAATTATTGAATCATACATTTTTAAATTGAAATAAAAAACTTATTCAAATATACAAAAGAAACAAAAAAATTCTTTAAAAAAAATCCTTCATTGATTTTACTTTTTCCCAAGCCAAATGAATGGTTTCATAAGAAATACTTTGTTAATTTAATGCATTTAAATACTCACTGAAAAAATAAAAAAAATTTCATATTTACTGGAAAAAGATGCTGTAAAATTAATTTCAATTACATTGTGCGATACTATAAAAATAAAAATTTCATTAAAATAATAAAATTTTACATTCATTTGCAATTAAAAAAAACCTGATAAATAGACCCAA
Source organism: Caerostris darwini (assembly GCA_021605075.1). Classification (NCBI taxonomy): domain Eukaryota; kingdom Metazoa; phylum Arthropoda; class Arachnida; order Araneae; family Araneidae; genus Caerostris; species Caerostris darwini. The sequence goes on along the minus strand of BPLQ01013699.1, from coordinate 262,446 downwards.
ATACTAGAAAAGTATCCATTCAGATTCATTAAACTTTCCGAAAGATATAAAGTAATGTTTTTAACTTAGAGAAAGAATGGTAAAGAGAATGCATCTTCGAAAAATCCACACTACAGATTATAGAAGTTTTCATTCATTTGAAAATTAAAATATTCAATAATAAAAATATACATTTGAAAATATCCTTCTTGTATATTAATCTTGACTATAAAACCACATAATCACTTTCTAAATATTATATTCAATGAATTTTTAAAAGCAATATCTATTTTCTGTCTTCTATAAAAATTTATTACAAAAGAACAGTCTTCATGAGATGTTATTACTATGAAAGTCAAGATAATAATAATAATTAATATTACTACAGTTAAAAGTTTCTGGAATTGACAAATAAAAAATAAGAAAAAAAAAGTGAAAATTTTTTTTATTGACTGGTTGGCACCAAGCTAAAAGATACCATAAAGGAATATGTAGTAGCTTCTCAGTCTTCAGAATAAATGTTTGATTTTGATCATCATTTTTAAATTTCAGTTATCAAAAAAGCAATTTAACACTAAATTTTGCATTTTATAACAAAAATGCATTTCTCCGAAATTTTAGACCAAACCATTTTTCCAAATCTTTACTACTATAAAACCTTTAGACCTAAGAGATAATAATTTTAAAAAGAAAAAATGCTTGTATATTTAACACAGGCATATTCAATCATTTAGAGGCATTTTTGCAATTGTGTCTCCAATCATGAGTTTATTTTGCAGGATCATACTATGAATAAGAAACTACACTTTGAAATTTTTTACTCCCACGAGACATAAAAAGGGAACTTCCCAACAATGGTTAAATAATATCCCAGCACATTGACTAACATTAACTAAAGATTAAAAATTGCCTTATTAAGTATGAAGTACTCTTGAACAACAATCTTAGTCACATACCAACAAAGTTTTGTCTGATTACAAATCTGAAAATAATTAAAAACTTTTTTGAATTTTGAAAAGGTCAGATTAGCTGGTAAAACCTTTTACTCATATTGGGTTCTAGGAACATTATAAATATTGGTAAAAGAGTGAACATTAAAAGAGTAAGTTTGCCAGCAATGCAGTTAAAAATTTTTCAACTTCAATATAGAATTTTTTCAAAATTCGAAGAACTTTTTGACTATAGTAGTATGACCATCTGAAAATAAATTATTTTAAATACATTTATTATACGAACACTATACTAATTTTTAAGAAATTAATTTTAGATAGTGAAGTTTTGTTTCAATTTTTCTTAAATTGAATTGATACAAGTAATTCTTCCAGAGGAATAAAAGGAAAAGATACAAGCAAAGAACTTGAAGCTCAAACAAGATGCACACAAAAAAAACCCCTGAACAAGCAATGAATTTCTGTAAATTCTACTAGCTATAGTTATAAGCCATAAAGAAAATTGTTAATCTAACAACTCAGAAAGATACAAATTTGAAGTTGATACATTATGTCTTGTACCTTTAAAAATATGGAATCAGTTGTTGAAATAAAGTTAAGATATGATACTTTATCAGAATAAATAAAAATAATAAAATAATTTTACACGAGATAATTCATAGGGAAAAAATAAACAGTATCAGTTAAAAATTCATTCACCAATTCCTTATCTCTGATAAAACAAAGGAATTCTCACTAGAAATTTTAATTAATAATTTAGAAGCTCATACTATTATTTAAAATTGGCATGGAAAACTAAATTTCATGAATTGCACTTGAAACATGTTTTATTAAATTATACAATTTTATTTAAGTTTCGATTTATAAAACAAATACCAAAAATGAATGCGGAAACAACTTATTTTACTCTGCGAAAGATTAAATATTAGTTTAAAAATAAGATAAAATTTTCTAAAATTAAATTTCAAGTTCAGGTTTCGGTTTTGCAAGGTAATTAAAAAAGATAACATGCATATTTTATAAAATATAAATTTATCAAGTCATACCTGCAGGAGGATGCCCTGCTTTTAATTCACTCGTTGATTCAGTTGAAGACATTTTGCTTGCAGATAAACGATAATTAAGAACAAAACTTTTATTTTATAATAACATGCCACGTAAACTGCACTAACATCTGTCACCTTTTACACAATACAATACTCAAGCTTCTGAAGCGGTTGCAGTTTATGCAGTGATTTAAATAACAAAACACTTATTTTTGTTTACGTATAACAGTACGGGTATAAACGTTATGCAATCAGCTTCATAAAATCTGTTTTCCTAAGTTAAGTTATTACACGTTAAATATTATCACGTGATATTGACGTAATGTTTATATTCTAGCAAATACAATTATACTTTAAAATGTAGATGAATATTTTTTAGTTAATCAAAGATGTGAGAACTTATTTTATTGTGATGCGTTTTGTAACAAACTGTTGCATCACAAACTTTGTAATATTATAGATAATGAAACAATATGCACACAAAGTAATGAAATTATTTTTTATTAAATCACAAAAAAAAAAACTAAAACAACATGTTTTAGTGTAAACACAATTTTCCTCCTATTTTTTTAAAAATAATCTATCAAGTTTATAATGAAATACAAACTATTTTGATAAAAGTTGAATGAGAATTACGTAATAACTAATTTTTACTAATATTTAACTGAGAACTACATTTTAAAGTTTATTCTAAAAAAGAAACTAAAACACTACTTATTATTATTTTTTTTTATCAAATTTTTTCTGTATATTATTTATGTTCATATAAATCAATATAACATATTTTCTCCTTCAGTCGCATTTCATGAAATTTCAAATTCAGAACTAGATTTGGAAATAAAGGGTTTTCTTTAAACATTTTAAAAGTCAATCCTTAATATAACTAAAAAAATAAAAAAAAAATTTTGTAAAATAAATGTGAATGTAATGTTAATATATTTTTAATATTGAGTTAAATTACAAGCTAAGTAACTTGCAACTAAAAACACATATTATTAAAAGAGAAACTGGAATTAACAAAGTGATTTAAAAAGTAATACAGAGAAAGATAAAGTATCACGAAAAAAAAAAAAATTTTTTTTTTTGGCTTATAAATATTTAAAATGCTTGTTTCATATCCTTTCACAAACCATCTTTGTAATACTACAGAATTTACATAGTTCTATCATAAAACCTGAATCAAAATTATTCATTTCAAAAAGTAATGCTTCGGGAGGAAATCGGAGAGGAAATCATCCCCATAATATACAAAATTGCTAGCTTTTAAATCTCGTTGTACAGTAATAATATGCGTTCTTGAAATCAATTATATTGCAAATTATAATAGTAAACATTGAGAAGATGAAAAATGAACATATTTAGACTGAGGATTGCATATTTTTAAATTGCCTCCGTGCTGTTGATGAACACTTTTGACGAGCAGGCTCACCAAACCTTTTGATAAATAAACAAATATATTTGATATGGTAGGCTACAGGATTCAAGCATTTCACAATATCTCTGACCTGGAGCAACAGTTGAAAAATGCCTGGCAAAAGATGAGAAGAAAGACAAGAATTCAAATTTAGTTATTTATTTAAAAGTAGAACTAATACAAAAGTAGATATCCATTTAGCATTTTTACACAAAGATTTCAAATCTTATCTTACAAATAAGCTTAGAAGTCTTTGTCCTTCATTACACAGACGCATACTCGTATATATCATCATCAGTGGAGGTTTCATCTATCATTAGTTTGAATATTCAACGTTCATTGATGCATTTGACAATAACACCCGAAGGCGTGAAGTCAAGAGTGTATTCAGTGCACCAGCCATTGATAGTGTAGAATTTTTCTCACGGCGAGAGTGGTAACATTTCTTTTCCAGGAGAGAAAAATGTATATTCGTTAACAAGTACATATTAACAACCTATCACTCAAATTTGATAGCAGATAAGCAGTGTTGTGGATAGTTATATTACACGTAATTATTGTTTTGTAATTGTGTTTTGTGATAAAAACAACCTGTCCCTCAAGTTTGATAGCAAATAATGAGAGGGATAATGGATAATGAGACCTCATGAAGTTAGTGATTGTCTGTCCAACCTTCACAGGTCGAAAAAAATTACAGGTGGAATATGGACTACGTCATGAGTTGTTGCATCGTGATGTAAGAGAGCATGGGTTGAGGAAGTATCGACTACAAAGAGAAGTGATGGAAGCTGACCTCCCCTCCCCCCTTTCCTCTCGACGGATTTTTTTAAAGGGAGGGTTTTTGGAGAAGGGAAGAGAGTTCTGCGAAGAAGCTAAGAAGTGTTGATAAGGAGTGAGAATAAGAAGTGCTGCCTTTCTCTCTTTTTCCGAAAGCGACTGAACAGGCCAGAGTTTCCGCTTGCTTACAAAGGGAGCCCCTCGTGGTTCCATGTATCACGTTGTGGGATAACTAAAGTCTGTCTAAACAGACAGACAGCGCAAAATAGACTCATCTTAGAAATTCTGAAAATCTCTGACATTGGAGTAAACTGCACTTACAAATCAAATTTAATTCCTTATTTTTCATTTTTGTTAATAATAAATTGTAATAAATAGAGTTCTGTACATGTATATATATATATATATATATATATATAATGCTTGTAAATAAAAATTAAAGTGTTCCCATGAATCTGACAGTGTCCATTTTCTTGAATACTTTATAGATCTAGTATAGGCCAAGACTAACAGGTTCTACGGCGTAAAATGTTTAATCCCCATTTCTGCATGGGCTTGAATCATATTTAATTTTAATAAGAACGTTTTATTAAAAGGTGGATACAAATATTTATTGTCTTTTAAAATATTTTCTTGTTATCTATAAAATTATGAATTTATATTTTATTGAGACATTAATGTGTATGAATTATGATAATGCAAGGTTTAAATTAGGAGTTTATTATAAATTTTGAATATGTTTCTCACTATTTCGATTCTAAAATAGAATAATTGATTAAGTTCTTTTTAAAAAAATATTATTTAAATATCAATAAATATTGCTTTAATATAGGTGTTATGTGTATCTGCATAAATATTTAAAAAATATAAATCAGTATGAATATTAAATAGAAGATTAAATAAGGCAAATATATTAACAAAATTCTTTTATAAATAAATAATAGAAAACAATTTTTAGATAACTTTTGAAAAGCTTCTCAGAGTGATTGAATTTTAAAGATAATCTTTTGAGTTCGGAACTTGTTACAGTATAGTTCTGCAGTTCCCACATATTTGAAAGGTTGTTAATTGTATGCATATTTTATATAAGGGGAGAAAAAAATTTATTTGAAATATACTGGCCTCCAAAAGTTAAGGAACAATAAGTTTTTTGAGCCTAATCTGCAAATTAATGAATGTAGAAAAACCAAATTTGGAGGGCATGTGCACAAAACAGTTATGTATTGACTTCAACATAGAAGTTTACATAAGAAAAAACGCAAAAATGATTTACAACAAAAAAAAGCTATCTCATTGGAAAAGTCCATTCTTGAAAAAAAAAAAATAATCACAGTTTTAAATGGTTAAATGTCATAGAAACATAACAAAAAGAGATATGCCCACCTCTAGCTTGAATGCATTTGGCGACATCGATTTTTCATGCTGTCAATTAAGTTGTCGGTTACCGAATTGAGAAGCGATGACCAGATATTGAGTAAGCTTTGTTACAGTTCTCCTAAAGACCTCGGAGGAGGACTTAAAGCAGCAACCTGTCTACCACGATAGTCCCATAGATGCTCTATCAGGTTCAGGTCTGGAGATCGAACTGGCTATTCCATTCGCTTCAAACCAAGACCCTCAAGATATTCCTCAACAACTACACCTCGATGAGGTCGTGCATTATCATCCATCAGAATGAAAAAATTATCAATGTATGGGCGATCATATGGATCAAGGATCTCATTATTCGATATCTCAAACCAGTCACAGTTCCTCCCTGGAACACAAGCAAGTCAGTGTGACCACCAAGTTAGATCCCTTCCCAAACCATTATTCCACCACCTCGGTACTGTGTCTTTCAACAGTGTTGAATTGATGGTATCTGGTGCTTTGTTCCCTCCAGATCAGCAGACGTCCTGAATTGCTCTCCAGTGGGATCTGTAAAGAGTACAGGAGATCATCGCTGTCTGGTCCAGGAAACGTGTTCTCTTGCCCAAGATAAGTGGGTCCTTCTCTGTCGTCCGTTGACGGAGACACACACAACTGGTCGCCTTACATAGAGACCTGAATTGTGAAGACGCCTTCGCACCGCACTAGCGGATATTCTTCTCCCTGTTGCTATAGAGTGGCCTGCAACAAATTGAGGCACAGAAATGCATCTTCTCCTTCTGGCCGAAAGAGATATAAAACAGTCTTCCGCAGTTGTTGCTCGTGGTCGACCTGGAACATGTATTCTGGACACAGAAGCTTCGGTTTGATATTGATTCCAGAGACGATGGACCACACTGCGAGACACATTAAGACGTCTAGCAACATCAGTCTGAGACAATTCCATTTCCATCCGACAGACCGCCATCCAACGAATCGGGCAAACGGCTTCTCTCAGACATTGCGGGACCCCACTGCCTATTGTCAACGAATCTGCTAACAAAAGTTGTAAATCAACAGAAGTTACACGCGTAATTACGAATTTGCATATTTTTCTCTCACTCATACCTGTTCTTTTCTATAAAAAAAAAAAGTGGTAGCTATCGTTTTTGCATAAATTTGCATAAAATTCGTTTTTATCATTTATATAAACTATAAATTTTATTGTTACTGTCATTTTTTTTATGGTGAGCTTCGAAAAACATATTGTTCCTTAACTTTTGGTGGCCAGTGTACTTAAAAAATGTCTGGGATTTTTTTTATGTTATTGTTCAATAATATATATATTTATATATCAGTGAAGCTCAGTAATGTATTACAGTGGATGCTAAAACTACTTGACAAATTAGGAATTCACTACAATAAATATCCCAGTTATGTCCTAATTTTACTTTCTTTAGTTCTGAATCCTTCCTAAAATTAAAATTAGAATTTTATGGGTAAGAAGTTTACTGAATGTACTTAGAAGCTACAACTTGTCGATTATGTAGATTTTCCACGAAGTAAAAGCATTTTTTTGCTGGCATTTTTTTGCGAACAAGCATAATGCCTATGACATCACACAGGCAAAGACTGAATGGTGTCTCTTGTCCTTATGCCAGCATAATTCACTAAGAATTCACAGTGTTATTTAATCTTCTTTCTACCACAAATCTGCGAGGACAAGAAAAAGATATCAGCAAATAAAAAAAAAGTAGGAAAGTTCAAACATACTAGTTAACACAGAAATAGATGCAGTATAGAAGAGGGAATCCTCCTCATAATGAACTGCACTGCTAGGTACTAAAATCTTTTAATAATCTGCTCTCTAGAAATCAATTCCGTTTCGAATTAATGAAGACTGAGAAGATGAAAAATCTTTTCCATGTATACAATAGTTGAATTTGAACAATATTTCAAGTGATTTGGAACTCTACATTTTGTCACATTTTAACACTCTTGATGCATGATAATTACTACTACTACACCACACCACATCATTGTGCCTAGAGCTGAGTTGTCCCTTTACAGTTTGGGAATGATGTGGGAGAAAAATCTGATTGGGCTCTGTGACGCTTTATAGTCATATGAGACCGGGACCTATGGCTTTAAAGTGGATTCTAAACCACTACAAACATCCATGGCATGCCGGGACTCAAACCCGAAACCTGTGGCATCGAGTGCTAGACAGATGCATGATAATTAGCTTCCAAGCAGAAAGCATAATATTCAAGCAAAGCCGTGATTCTTCTCCTTTTTTATTAGCGCAACAGCCCCAGGGTGGACCAAGCTATCTGCAGATGTTTGTTCGAGACAGTAGATGTTTTTCTTTTTACGGTGTAGGTTTAGCAGCCAAACGCTCAACGGTCTAAAGTCATATTAGACCGGAAATTACGGTTTTCAGTGGATTCTGAACCACTAAAAACATCCATGGCACCGCCGGGATTCAAACTCGAAACCTGTGGTACAGAGAGTCAGAGCTCTAGTCACTCAACTGTCAGGCCCCAAAGCTATGATTACTATTCTTAATGTTTGCATGGCTAAATTATATACAATATCTCAGAAATTTGTAAAAGTTTTCTCAGCAACAGTTTTGATTTTTTTTTGTCGAGATTTGTACATAAAAATATGAACTGATTTTTCAAGAAGAAGAAGGATTGTTGAAGTCAAATCAACATATATTCCAGAGCAGAATGTTAAAAGCAATTTTAAACAGTAAAAAAAAAAATAAAAAAAAATAAAATAAAAATAAAAATAAAAATAATAATAATAATAATAATAATAATAAAAATAATAATAATAATAAATTTAAAAAAAAAAAAAGGATCCATGTTGATTGAATTATGTTGTTTAGGAATAAAATATACTTCGTAGAATTGGGGACCCATAATGGGGGAGGGGGAATATACTTCGTAGAATTGGATCCCCATTTTACCCCACCCCACCTATTTACAGAATTTACATTTCTTAAAAATATCAGTACACGCTAATAATGTTTTTCTTTTCTGCCTAGTGAAAAACGGAATAAAATTACCCTGAAAATCTTCTTCAAGGTTGGACGATTTTCTGATAGTTGAAGTGATCGAAAAATCCCTCTCTTTTCTTCTTTAAATAAGTTTCAATACGGAATAGATATTGGGAGTTTTATATCAAAACAAAAATTTTATTTGTTACGCGCTATTTCTGAAAGAATGAATGGAGTCTAGGATCAACGCGATGACCGTTTAATTTAATTTCTTTTGTTAGTGAAAAAAGCAATTTACACCAATGAAAATTAATAGTGTATCGATTACACCTTTTATAGCAGAAAATTTCTTCGTATTTTTTTTTATCCATATCGATAATTCAATTGAAGATTTTGCTTTGTGTTACTATTTTAACAATCTTAGATCTAATTTCAAAATTATCTACGCTCAACACTTGCGATATATGTATGTATATATTGCTTTTTTATGTATGTATAAAACATTACTATCTCATTTTAAATAAAATAAATAAAATTAGTAAACATCAGGATAATAACAAAACAATAGCAAACTATCCAACAGCAAAGGCAAACTTTTAGCAAAATATCCAACAACCAATAGCAAACTTCTATATGGAATCCAGATGACGAATATAGTACAGTAGAGCCTCTTTAAGTCGAAAATTGATAAGTTGAAAAATTTTTTTGTTCCCTTCCCTTCAAGACCCAAAACCTCCATGACTCAAAATTTCAACCCTCTATATGTCGAAATAATGAGTCAATCCCCACAAGCCATTTTGGTATATATTTTCCCTCGGTATCACGAAAGAAAAAAAAAAATTGAATATCTGTTTCTCGAACATTAGCAATGTTAGATTTTACAACCTTTACAACTCGATCATTTGAAACAAATTACCTCTATAGCTCGAAGAAAAATAAGTTACCGACTTTAAGGATTTGCCGACAATGCACGTCATTGTTTCTTAGAAAACAATGTATGAGTATACAGTAAAAAGAATAACCAATTTTATTAATATATTATTATAATTCTTATTATTGCTATTGATTTCATTTGTACTCTAGCGAAGCAACTCTTTTGTTGTCGATTGGAAAAATATCAGAAGTAGTTTGGTTTTACTGCAATGCACACCTATTTTAACAACAGTATACGAATAATATTGTTAAAAAAAATGAGTGCTGTGAAACTTAAACTGAAAACTTTGAAAAGTTTGAAGTGCTTGAAGCTGTGAAGAGTTGTCAAAAGAAGAAAGACGTTGCTGAACAATTTGGCCTACCAATGAGTACTCTGTCAACAGTAATAAAAAACGAATCGGACATCATGAAAAAACCTGAAAACGGTCAAAGTTTGTCCTTCAAAAGACAACGACATATGTAAGTATATATACATACGTATATATACAATGTTTATTACCTCTGTAACGTGAATTTTCATTTATTTTAACTCTCTAACTCAAAATAACTTAGAAAGAATCTAAACCTCTACAAGTCGAATGTTTCCTTACCGAAATCCGCGAAAGTCGAAATCCTCCATAACACGAATTATTTGACGTCTCCCTTGAGGTTCGACTTACAGAGGTTCTACTGTACTAAATTTAAAACAATCTTAATAGCGAATGCAAAATATGTAATAAAGATAAAAAATAAAAGCAATAGACGCAAGATACATCGACACCAAAATCAAAATATCAAAATGTGTGCCATTTTTTGAATAAAATAATTATTGATTCTACCTAGTGGTGTAAAAAAAAAAAAAAAAAAAAAAAAAACCATGTTTATTTATTAAAAAAATAACCAATAAAAATATTTTCGTAACTTTTGACTAGGCACCAGATAAATTGAAAGAAAAAATGAATTGTTATTAGTTTTTAAATTTTAGGAAATTTAGAAAAAAAAAAAAAAAAAAAATCTTTATATATAAAGACATTTCTTCATTGATATATTACAAACTGTAGTGTGCAGGTTGGACAATCAGATTGTAATGCGGTGGGGTTGGATTGAGATACTTGAGATAAGGAGATAATTCTCAGCTTTATTTACACACGTACAAACATCACACACATACAATAAAAGACATACAATAATCTCTATGAAAATTGGTAATAATATGTATTGGAGTATGGAAAATATGTTCGCGCTATCCACTTTATTGTTACTTGCCACCAGATAGTGCTGCTGCATTTCATCTTGCCTGTAGGTGGGATTCCAGAATCTTTATTTTTTATTTTCAAGGCAGGACAACGTTTGCAGGCTTGCTAGTCTGTTATATAAAAATAAACTTGTGTATGTGTTGTGGAATTTGAAATATTTAATACTTAGAAATTCAATTTTTTTTCAAGAATTTATTATTATTTTTTATTTGGCGAATAATGAAAAATTACAAAAAATTCTAATTAGTAATCAAATAATTTTTAACACAATTATTATAAATTGAAACCGTACTTTTCCAATGCAAAATTACATATAAATTTAAAACAATATATGAATTATATGAATTTAAAAAAATGCGTAACTTGATTTGATTTTTTTTTAGCAATTAAGTACAGGCTAAATTAATTAGGAATAATAATTAATTATTATTTTTGCATATTTTTTTTGCAACACAACAGATAAAATAAAGCGATATATATATATATATATATATATATATATATATATGTGTGTGTATATATATATAAAGAGAGAGATTACACTATCTGAGTACATATCTGAACATAATTGATACAATAAATATAAGAAACTACATAATTCATTGTGGAAAAAGTTTTTACACTCAAAGTGTGTGTATTGAAGACTTAGTAAAATGAATATGTGGTATTTTGAATCTTTTAAATTTGATGAAAAATTATTATTGACAAATATTCAATGACTAAAATGTTGATAAAAAATGTGACAATCAATGGATTGGTAAAAGATTGGTAAGTGAAAGTTTATCTTCTGAATTTTATAAAAAGTAAAAAGTTTTCCTAATTGAATTTGTAATTAAAAATATGGAATTTGCATTCTTCATGTTATTGTAGAAATCATACGGAATTTACTGTCAGAATTTTACAAAATGTTTATTACAACGCCTGTAGAAAACTACATAAGTAAAGCATCTTTTATACTCAGTAACACAAGTTATAGTGTAAAACGTAAATTTTCCAAAAAAAAACATAGTTAATTCTTAATTCCGGACACTCCCTAAAGTTCCAAGAAGTATTCCATATGTCAGAAGAGTGCCCAATGCATTTATAAGCAAAGGTTTATCGAATGTGTAGATTTTCCACAAAGTGAAGGAATTTTTTTGCTTACATCTTTGGCGAACAACCATCTTAATTTTTTGATAAAGCTGTGGAAACTGCGCGGGCAAAGATTTTATGGTGCTTCTTGCCATCATAATAGCACTATTCGCAGCAGCTCCAGACAGCACAATCAATAGTAGGATAATTAAATCATGAATCAAAAATAAAGCTAGACTAGTAAAAAGCAAGTAATCACCATCAAATAAAAAAACGAAATTGTAACCTGTCCAAAAAAGTTCACACATGTTTGTAACCACAGAAATAAATGCAGGATAGGAAAGAAAACTGTCCGCATATTTTACCGCGTTGTTCAATTCTTGGTAGATTTGCAAAACTCTGTTGCAATCGTTTTGCACAGTAGTAGCTTGAGATTTTGGAATCAATTTCAGGGCGAATAACTTTACACACCAGCATACAAAGCAGTAATAGAGATTGATAGAGAGTAAAAACCCTTCCATAGATAAGATATTAAGTAGGTAGGTAATATCCCTAATGATATTGACATAGTATTTTAAGTCTTCTGGAATGGACGTTGAATTATTCACTAGGAAATGGTAATATTTCGTCAAGTCAATATTGTAATAAATCACGAGGCAAGCGAAGATTACAGAGCTTGAAAATATGCAATAAACCGTGACAGCCGTTTCCAGTGTTTTCCAAGAATGAATGGAACACATTTCAGATATTTTCAGCAGTTTCTTTAACAGCAATTGGATTTTGTGCCGACATCTGTACAAATAAATGTGCGCCGTTGTTTGAAGAAGAATAACAATTAGTGTAGCCCATTCGATTTTTGAGTCCGGAAAAATTAGTACCCATGCAGTTTGGGACATGACGTTGAAGAATAAAATGAAAGTATATAGATACGTAGGGAAATTCCACATCCATGTAAATCTCTTATTTTTTTTGAAAATATCAGGGCGAGATAACGTTCCTTTTCCAGTCACATGAAAAAGAAATGACATTAAGTTAAAGATTTTCTTGAAGCTACCAGATTTCTTCATGGCGAAAATGCATAAGAGAAAGAACATGTACTGAATGACATCACTATCCACTTATATTTGCCTTAATGAGGGTTTGAATTCTTCTCCAAATTTTCGATTTTATTGCCACTATATTAATATTTTCCTGAAAATACCAGATTTCTTCATGGCGAAAGTGTATACGAGAAAGAACATGTACTGAGCGACATCACAATCTACTTGTGTTTACGATAAATGGAATCTGAATTCTTCTCCAAATTTTCTATTTTAATATGACTATAATATTTTCCTGAAGCTATCAGATTTCTTCATTTCGAAAATGTGTATGAGAAAGAACATACACTGAACGATATCACAATCCACTTGTGTTTACGTTAAAGTGGGTCTGAATTCATCTGTTAAATTTTTGATTTATTACGACTATAACATTTACCTGAAGGTACCAGATTTCTTAATGGTGAAAATGCATACGAAAAAGAACATAATAATTCTCTACGACTGAACTAACTGAATGAAATAACAATCCACTTATGTTTACGTTTAAGAGGGTATGAATTATTCTCCAAATTTTCGATTTTATTCTGACCATAATGTTTTCCTGAAGCTACCAGATTCCTTTATGGTGAAAATGTATACGAGAAAGGACATGTACTGAACTACATCACAATCTACTTGTGCTTACGTTAAAGAGAGTCTGAGTTGCTCTGCTAAATTTTCGATTTTATCGTGACTTTACTGGTTTCATGAAAGAAAAATCGTTTATTAATATTTCTGAAGGAAAAAAAGCTGCCTCTTTTAATACCTTTTCCGTTTTGCAATTTTTTTTTCGATAATAGAAATGAATTTCTGCAGGTCAACGAGAAACACGTGCGTATTGATTACTTGCTTTGTTTGCAGTGGTAGATGATTTAGTCCATTCCATCGATTAATACTTTACATTATTATTATTTTTTTTTATTAAACTGTGACATTAAAAACAGCATATATATATATATTATCATAATTAATTATTTAATCGTGCCATAGATATAACTTTTCTAATTGTTTCATTAAAAAAGTAATTTAGAACGCAAACAGTAACAGTAATTGAATATAGTCTTTTTGTGTAAAGATGGCAAAAAAATCTTTTTTTCAGTTACACATTGGTAATTGAAAATGTATTTATTGAAGAATCAAACATGAGTGTAAAAATTCCGTTTATGAATATCTCATTTATGAATTTCATTCCTCATTTTTTTATTTCACTGATCTCTCATTTTATGAATATCATTGATGAAATTAAAAGGACATGTGTAAAAAAAAAACCGGGCATTGTGATGGAATTGCAACAGAATTATGTAAAGAAATAAAGTTACTTTTTATCTTTTGTGAATTTGGTAATAATTAATGTGTAAAATATCTATGATTAATGGTTTCTGTTTCCTTAAAAAAAAAAGACTAGTAATTTTATCATATTATTACTAAGTTATCATTATAATTTATTCATTTCATTGATTGATTGATTTTTAAATTTTTATTTCTCATTTTATGAATATCATTGAAACATAACTATTTTTAATACTAACATTTCCTGGTCTAAAGAAGCTAAGTATTTAGGTGTAATTTTTGATAGAAGACTAACATTTAAGGCTCATATTAACTACTTGCGCGATAAATTTAATAATGTTTTGCGTAAATTTTACTCTGTCATGGGCAGACATTCTAAACTAACAATTGAACTAAAAACACTAATCTATTTAGCTTATCTTCGTCCGATAATAGCATATGCGAGTTCAGTCTGGGGCTCTACAGTCAAAAGCAATTTTATTATTTTAGAACGGCTTGAAAACAAGGTTATCCGCATGATTGTTGATGCCCCATGGTATTTTAGAAACGCCGAAATTAAATATGCACTTTCCATGCCTAGCTTTAGGGAATATGTGGCTAAAATTGCAAAAAACTTTTATTCATCACTCAATAGATCTAGTAACTCTGTCATCCAAGCATTAAATCAATTTGAATATGATATTTCTCTGCACTCGTCTCGTAAAAGACCTAGATGTGTTATAAACATCAATCAGTAGACTGCATTTCTTCTCTTGCATTTTTCTATGGTCCTGGTAACTTCAGGTTAAGTTCGCGCTCCGCGTATATTTTTGTTTGTTCTTTTAAATACTCCTGCGTGGGTGCTATGTTGTGCTTCGGCTTTAGGTTCTCTCCGGTCTTTTTCTCTTTTTTTTAGTAGTTGTGCTTTGTATTTTCTTGTATATGTTTTCTTTTATATTTTTACTTTTTCTATATATTGTGCAAATTGTTTTTCGTTATCAATGGGCAGTGACCGACTACCACTGTTTAATTATTTCTTGTTAATAGGAGGTTTGGTCGCTTCGCGACCAAGGAACTCCGATGAATCGTACCGATTCCCTGAATATCATTGATAAAATTACAAAGACATCACGTGTAAAAAAAGGGCATTTTGAGGGAATTGTAACAGAATTATGTAAAGAAATAAAATTACTTTTTATTTTACGTGAATTTGGTAATAGTTAATGTGTAAAATATCTACGATTAATGATTTCTGTTTCATTAAAAAGTAGTAATAGTATTTTATAATATTATTAATAAATTGTCATTATAATTTTAAATCAAAATAATTTTTTAAATTCCTTTTTAATAATTAAATTCCTTAATAATTAATAATAATTATAATCCTTAATAATAAATAAATAAAATAAAATAAAAATAAATAAAGTTTTACTGTGTTCTTAAAATATTTAATTTAGTTTTGCTAAAAATAAATTAGAGATATTATTAAAATATTCTCCTTCTGAAATAATAGTTTTTTTTAATGTATAGAAAAGTATTTCATTGAAATTCGTAAGCATATGAAGACTTTCATATTCCTACAGTTTATTTTAGGTATTTGAATTTTGGAAAGAAATACTTTATTAAAAACAAAAGATGAATACCTATTTAAAATTAATAAATGCATCTTTATGGATAAAATTTTACAGAAGTGAATCAGAATATAAAATAATTTCTGATGTTTAATAAATTTTAATTATGATTTTTACTAAAAATTAATTGATCATCATTTAAAAAACATATCATATAATTGATTTATTATTCCATCAATATTTTATAAATATTTATAATAAGTTTAAATATTTATATTTATTTAAGTTTCTGAATTTTATTTTTGTTACAATCAAAGAGGTTTCTTTTGCAACAAAACTTATAAAAGTAAAACACTTCATATTAACGCCTGGAAAAATTGGGTTATAATTACTAAATAATATATAATTTTATATACTTTTTTTATATATCATATTCTTTTTTTAAAAAACAAAATAATCTTCTTTAAAAACCAGATGGCAGCACTATTCTTATTTAAAAAAATACTTAATAAATTTCGTTTGTCAGCAGGGTTGCCAGATGATTTTTATTTAATTACTTTTAATTTTAATAGAATAAATATTTATTTCAACGTTACATTAATATTTCATTAAAACTTTATTGCCCTTAATTAATCATTTATTAAAATTTATTTGACTTCTTTACCTTTGATATCGAAAGATATTTATTAAAAAAAAATTTAATTACATGCAAGGAAAATTTTTCATGTATTATTTTCATATTTAATTTCCTGTACTTCTTTGCCCTTTACATATCTTTAAATAAATGGAAAAGAAAAATTCATGCCGATCATGCAGATAAGTTTTATTTATTTATTATTTTTGTGTATATAACAATGTTTATTCAGCTAGTGCTTTAAAGGAATGCTTATTCAGCAGTTAATGAAAATTGCAACATGAGCGTATTTTATACAACCCTGATTTTTTTTTTATGTATTAAAAGGAATACAAAACATTAAAAAATTCTATTCGATATTTAATTCTTCATTATAACATGCAGTTTAATTTGTATAAAAACTAGATTCTTTATTTAGTGATTATCTTAAAATATAAATATTCAAAAATTAAAGAATCATTACCATTTCATTTATTTCTTATAATATTCTAGTACATAGAATGCTTAGAATATTCTAACGTGGCAAATAGTGAAAATTGTAAATGAGAGAGTTGCCACTCTAGTGAAAATTGTAAAATGAGAGTATTTTCAACGACCCTGATTTTTTTAAAAAATAATACAAAACATTAAAAAATTCTATTCTATATTTAATTCTCCATTATAACTTAAAGATAAATTTGTATAAAAACTCAATTCTTTATTTAGTAATTTTTTTTAAAAATATAAATATTCAAAAATTTAAGAATCATTGCCGTTTAATTTATTTCTTAGAACATTCTAATACTTAGAATGTTTAGAAGATTCTGATGCTCTTATGATACAATTACAAAATTGACTATTTAAGAATTAGATCCATTTTATTAGTATTTACTTGCATTAAAAATTTTTTTTAGGATGAATATAGTGGAAAAAAAGGCATAACTTATAACAAGTTTAACTTATTATTATTTAACATATTTAACTTTAACTTATTATTATAAGGGCATAACTTAACAAAAAATACTTATCTTCCACCTGCTATACTTAAAATATTATCAATTTAACTCTAGTTGTTAAGCAAAAACAAGTAATATATATAAAAAAAAATTAAAGTCTATTCCTACTTTTTTTTCACTCTATTGCAGAAAGTCCTTCGTAAATAATTTTCATTCATTTTTTTTAAAGTTTATCTGGCGCCATCTATTGGTAGATATCTGCAACTTAAATCTAAAAAAAATAAAATTAATTAATTAAATTTAATTAGGGATTAATATTTTAAAAAACTGTATTAACATCCAGTGTCATCCACTAAAAGTTAAAAAAAAAAAAAATGTATTTGAACTTGAGCGGATGAATAAAATGTATTTAATTAACGATTGAAAATTTGAACAAGATATATATGGGGAGAGTGTGAGCTAATAGAAAGAATTGAAAAAAACAATGCAAAATATTAAGCAGGACAAATAAGTAAAAAGGCATTTGTATAATAATCTCAGTTTTGCTTTTGAATATTTTTTTTTTGTACAAAAAAAAAATTAATTTACAATCAATTCCCTCAATATAATTAATTACACAGAACAAATAAATGTTCCAGTCTGCAAAAATTAGATAAAAGCAATGCAATGATCCATTCTGAATAACTTAAAAAAATAAATAATTGCGATATTTATATATTTTATATTAATAATTTTGATATATTTACTTATTTTATATTAATAAACTTGAAATTTATATATTTTATATTAAGTTTAAGAGAAATTATTCAAAATTAGATAAAAAATGAGTGGCTTAGAAGATTTCCCTTTTTTTTTTAACCAAGAAGTGTTTTAATTAGCCCAAATTGCTAAAATTAGCCACATCTGGCGTCCCTTGTACTCAGTGATTCGAAGTTTTTTGACTTTTTTTAATATGCTTTTATTAGTTTCACCTGTATGTTTGTATGTATGTAACTCACATTTTCCCCTGGAGATCTGTTTCTCCTCATGTACACTATTTAAGCTGCAAAGAAACATCTACAGGCATCTTTCAGAAAAAAAACAGTTGATTTTTTTTAATACGCTTTTATATTAGTTTCACCTGTATGTTTGTTTGTATGTATGTATGTAACTGACTCTTTGGGCTCGATTTTGCCCTACTTTAAGCGATCCGATTTAATTGAAACCTTGTAGACTTATCAAGGACCGACGACACTAAAATAGTTTGATAAGTTTATTATCTCATCATGATTAGGATCGCCAGGATTAGAGATTTTATTTTAACTTATGAAGAGCTATTTAACCCATGTAGAATGAAAGTATTCAGTAAAGACATTCAAACCTACGTGGGACAATGGATGACGCGCCTGACTACGGATCAGGAGATTCCCTGTTCGAATCCTGGCTGGCACGACATATTCGCATTTAGCCTTTGTTTTACTCACAATTACAATTACACCTCATTTAAATATTATAGTTTAAAAACACTGAAAAGCAGGCTTTTAGAGTTAATCAAACTAAAAAGTAAATAATAAATGAATAGTTTAAAAAAATTAAAAAAACATGCTTTTAGAGTTAATCAAACTAAAAAGTAAAAAATAAATTAATAGTTTAAAAAAACTAAAAAACACGCTTTTGGGGTTAATCAAACTAAAAAGTAAAAAATAATTGTTAACATAAGAATAAAATGACTGACGAGAAAATGAATGTCACTGTTCTAAAAGCGTGGGGTGCTTTGTATGACATTTTAAAACTAACTCTGCATTTCGGAATGAAACTAGTGAAAAATTATAACGATTGATATCGAGCATCCCACGCTTTTAGAACAGTGGCATTCATTTTCTCGTCAGTCATTTTATTCTTATATTAACAATTATTTTTTACTTTTTAGTTTGATTAACCCTAAAAGCGTGTTTTTTAGTTTTTTTAAACTATTAATTTATTTTGTAATCAATTTTAAAAGTAACTTACAATATAGTGCAAGAATATAGTATTTTATGTACTAAATGATAATAAAAAAAAACAAGGGCAGGGTATATGCTTTTTCATGAGAAAAATATAAAGTATTAGTATTTTTTTTTTTTTGATAAGAATTTTGTTTTGCTTTAATATTTTGTAGTGGAAATTTACTTTTACAGATTTTATTTTTATTTTCTCAAGATATGAATAATTTAAAATTGCAGAAAAATAAATGTTTGCATGCATACATGAAGAAGATTAAAAAAGTTTTCGTTTGATAATGTTGAACTATTATGATTTGATTATTTGACTGATAATTTTATTTATTTATTATGGTTGAACTATTATAATTTCAAGAAGAATCTACTTAGAAAATAAATGGTAAATAATTAAATCAATTATGGAAAAGATGTTTATAATAAAATTTTCGCAATTAAAAAAAAAGTTATAATTTTAATTATGAAATTAATAAAATTGCTAAATAAAACACATATAAAAGATTTTAAAATATTAAATCAAAAGTATGAATGCGAATAATAATAAAAAGTGAATAGCAACAACAATAATCTATTATGCGGCGATTTTGCTATCAAAATCGCAATTTTTATTTAATTATCTTGACAACAATAGTATGGACACTAAGCTCAGATGGTTTATTGCTTATAAAATTTGTCTTCTTATAATATATGTTTAATATAATGCTGATCATGAAAATACAACACCAAGGAAGATAAAGATATCAAAACCAAATTTATAAGACAAATTATACTACGTATAAAGAAGAGATGATTGAAAATACAGCTTCCTAGTTGAGAAATACGGAAAAATCTATATTTTGTGTAGTTATCATGGCTCACAATAACTGCTGCCCCCGTCTCGCATTGAACGCAAGAACGTTTAGATGTTTTCTTGAAGTACTATATCTTAATTCATGCTGCTTCTACACGTTACCAAAATTGATCTGGAATAGTAGCGGGTAGTGTGTACTAGGCCAGTCGTTTACCAATCATCGTTGAGACGTGTTTGAAGAGTGACAGACCGGGAGAATTGACACGCCAGGATGGCAAAACATATTAATGTGTAAAAAGCGTTAAATTATAGCTTTAGCTATGGAAGCCGTTTTATTGCATGTCAAGTGCAGTTTTGAATTGTTATGTGAAACATGACTACAAGCCAAATTTGAAAGTGAGGTAGTCCAACAAGTTCCCAAATCTCAGGAATACTTGTTCAATCTGGACTCCGCATCCCGACAATGTGGATTAAGGACGAGGGGCGGGAATAAAATTAAATACTACTCGAAACCATAACGATGGATGAAGAAGGGATATAGGGATGCAGAGTGAAGAGTTAGCCAACCTTTCACCATGGGGGTATTGTAGGTATAATTGGGATTAGTTTGTAAAGACAATTCCAGACCATTCGTTTGTCCATGTCCGGTGTTCATGGCATCATTACACACGTGCACAGTTTGGTCTAAATGCAATCTGAGCAATGGACACTTTGCTGGTTTTCTTCTGTGCTGTGAAACGACATCGAATGGTACGTGATAAGACAGATTGTTGTGCAACAGAGATCATTTCGTGTAATGTGCTTCCTGATATTGCATTGCAATTCATCAGTATCATAGGTATAATATTAGTGGTACCACGAGGCAATTGCAATCGTTCCGTCGATCGATTCTCTCTTTCTCTCGTCTATCGATTCTATGAATACTACTGTCAATTATAGTTTTGAGATCGCTATGCTGCTTTATTTCAATTTATCCAAATAAAAAAGACATTGCGATTATGAACTATAAAATATAATCAAACAACTAACGCTGAGCATTGAACATGATTTGGAATAAAATGAAAGAGCACATGGTATTTCTGGCAACCAAAAAAATAAGTAGGAATGATATGAGTTGGAGAGCTGGTAGTGAGAGAATTTAGATTATTATTATTAATTCAATTGATCAAAGTTTCAGAACTATTGGTTGAAGAGGATGAATCGAGAATAGCATGGTGCGAATTAAAATAGCAGAGAAAGTTTGCAAGAAGAAGATAGTTGATGGTATGTGTATTGTATCCAACCCATCAATGGTGACAGGGCCTTTGGGAGAATAAAGATTGACTGTAGTGATAGTTTTTTGTTGAAAGATGAATTGCAATGATTGAATCAACAGCTGTTAAAAATCTTCCTTTTCATGTACTGCTGTATCGATCTATTCTATAAAATAATTTTCCAGGTAAATGAAACGGATCTTCAAAATCGGGGAACGTTTCTTGTATAATAAAAACTTGAATGTTAGAAAAAAAAATTGTAGTGAAAAGGGTAATTTGTCTCTGACCTTGTGATCATTCCACTGTAACATGTTGAATGTGAGATAGAACATGTGAATGGTAAAAAAAAAATGTCTAAAGGACTAATTTAGAGCTTGTAACTGATTGTTATGATGATTGATGAGCAAACAGTACATTGGATGGAGCACCATACTGCACTAAATCTGCCATTTAGCGTTCAAAATTCTGTAGGACTTCGAATTGCTTGGCTGAGAGAGATTAAGGATGCAGCTATATTCCCTGTAAGTGCTTTGATCGATTCTTGAAATAGAACAACTTGTGTTTGGTATATGTCTTTAATCATTTTTTTGAGTTTCCAGGTATTGCTCGGTTAACAATTGAATAATACCTTCTATAGTAATATAATTAGAGGAAGAGGTAGGGCTAACGGAGCTTGTATGAAAAAAAAAGTGTTCTTTGGAATGCGATATAGTCTCTTGGATTTGAATTTTAAGAAATGTTCCTCTGCTGTACAATAAATACAGTTATTTGTCGTGACCTTATGTTCATCTTTCCAGTTAGCCCATTTAAGAGCTTTGGCTAAACACGACTCACTATGCTGTGATATACTGTAGAATTTAGAAGTGACAGTATTTTGGAATAATGTGGGAGGTGTGTGAAGGTTGCGACTTTGGCTGGTTTTGTCCATAAAAAGAGTAATTTTCGGTCTCGAAAGCATAATTTGACATGTTTCTGGTTGAAGTGTTCCTAATAGGATGACTAAAATTGAAGTCGGAAGATTGGACGTAGCTCGTTTGATCGTAAATCTTTGCAGTTCTGCTATTATAAAGTTCTTCTAGTTTTTTAGCGAGTTTTCTTGGAAATATCAGTGGTAAAGTAATAATTGGATTGTGATTTTTATCATGGTTAAAGTGATGCAAAAATTGGTACTCCCACAATAGCTTTTATATCTGCCAGTTTTCTGGCACTGCCATAATGGTTGGTGAAAATGATTAATTTGCCTTGTTAGGTATTTGCATGTGGACGATGTATTTTAGGGTGGTGATTTTAGAGGACAAATTATTTCCATAGTTTAGAAAGTACTTTGAAGATAGATCTATCCGGTATTGCAAATACAATAATAAAAAATCGTAATTTCATCGTAATTGAAAAGGCAACACGATAATAAAGGTCTCCCATAGTAATTGGTTGTATGTCTATTTGAAGGTCACGATAAGCCGAGAGTTAAAAATCCCCACAAGAGCTGTACTCCATGAGTGTAAAGATTTGTCCTTCATAATTGGCTCTAAATAAACTCCCACTTAAAACTCAAAACTCTCCCGGATTTCATTAAATAAACACTAAATCCTTTGCAAGAATGTTAAGTAGGAGTGAAGAAAAAAATTATATAAACAAACAGGTGATTTACCTAAATGATTAAAACTAAAATAAAAAATACTAGAGAAAACAAAACGCAGGAAACTAGAAAAAGTAGAGAACAAGAAAAAAAGTTACCAAAAAATATCAAACTACTAACACAATATTGGGCCACATTATAATGTATATGAAAGGTATTTTTGCCAAATTTAATTACTCTACACAGACAATGTTAAAATGAGCGTGTGTCTAATCTCAGTTTCCTGCAGTGCTGACATGAGTGATCTATTCATGGATGAAAGGAATGGGGAAACTTCTGTTGTAACGGAGCATCCGCAGGTGGTAGTCTGACTTGGTTCCGTGACACTCCGATAAAGGTGTGAAAAAGGAGGGCAATGCCTTCCGGAGGATATTCAGGGGAAACTATCCCGCATTTGAGTATCGTATGGGATAAAGATTCTGCCAGGTAGTCTGATTCGTGAGGCAAGATGCGCCATCGAGATTCCTTTTTTTTTTTAAACAGCGTCTACAACAAAGCCACCAGTGAATTAAACCTCATCGTTAATGCTCACCAACGACGCGTGTTGCAAATGAGCCACGAGTCGGGTACTTGTAGTTTATTTGACACTAACACTTAACTTAATATTTGTCATCTTAATTTTCTTGTATAATCAGACAATTTTTTTATTATATTCAATCTTGCTATTAGGGACAATTCAATAATTAAAATATACCTTTTCTGCTGTTAATTTCGTAACATTAGTTAACAATAAGGCCACGATGAAATAATAATAAAAGACGCATGACATGTGGTTTGTTTACTTTCTTAACAAAATAAAAAAAACCATGTATATGATATTCTTTGAAACTGTGCGATGGATTGTTATACTTGATAATTACATCAAAAGAAGTTTTAAAACTATTCTTCCAACAAAAGAAGTTTAAAAAAATTTATTTCGAACTTCAACAAATGAGTTACTCGAACTCAAAGTAAGCTTCATTTGTAAAGACAGTGGAAATTTTGGAACACTATAAATTCTATTTCGAACGTTATATGAGGCATTATAATAGAAGAACATGAGAACACAAAATTAGTTGAAAAAAGGGAAGCTCAGATAAGAATGTGCATCATTATATTTGTCTTTTTATGTTCACAGCATAATGCATAACTTCAAAATAAACTTTATATTCACTCTAAGTCATTCTCTTTTTCTCCATCTAGCAATATTAAGTCCTTTTCATTCACCAGTTATAATTAGTATCTTAGTCCTAGTCCTTCATATACACATCCTTTGATAAATCTTGCGAAAATACATACTTGCATAGAGCTTAAACAATGCCAATTATCGATATAATAGCTCTTTTGTATTATGAATCATCAATTTTAATGGGCAAAGATTACAATGGTCAAATTTCTGTGTAAACTAATATTATTATTCGACTAGGTAGGTATCGGTTATAAATAACATTTGTCCACACAAAGATTTACTTGCCTTTATACATTGATCTTTAAACATAACACAAACACATATTGTTGTTTTTTTGTTGTTATTTTCGCAGCTTGTTTTAGAGGGCGAGGTTAAAGTCCCACAAAAATCAAACAATCATTAGTCTTTAAAGATTTTACTTTTTTTTCTCAAATTGATTTCGCAGCTGATGAGGCATGACAAGGAGTTTACACCCTCACTTTCCTCATATTCATTTATCTGTGACCTACCGGAGAAAGCGGCAAAGGTGCAATTAAGTGGATAATTTTGCACGATGTTCGACTAAGAATGGCTTTCACTCCAGTTAACGACCCAAAGAGGAGATCACAGGTAGGACGATAAGGTGTCATTTACCACGGTTCTTTCACCTGATTTAGCAAGGCTAGAGGAGAATTGAAGTGCTTTGTCTAGTTAATTAATGGATCAATTCATTGAGATCTTTTTAAATACATAATAGCACCAGAGAATCTATTTATTTATAGAGAATTCGACCTCAAAATGAAGTTTACGGATTTTTCAGCTCTGTAAGATATTGATCTGTTCCTTTGAATATTGTTTTTAAGATATGGGCTGTGGGTGTTTGGTCGATATATTATAGAAATGTTTTTTAAACCAGTGAGGGGATTTGTTTACCCTTCTAGCGTTGAACTCTTTAAAATAATCCGTAATTTCCTAAAACTAACAATTAATTCAATGATATTTTTATAACAAATTTTATCCTTTTACTTGACAATTTTTTTTATTTGATTATTGTACATTAATGTTCCTTAGTTATCTGTACTACATAAACAGGAGATGAATTGATGACATTGCCATCCGGGAGAATTTTTATAGTTTGGTTTGCCGCTTTACGGTAATTTTTTTTGCATACTTTAGACTAATTAGACAGGAATCTACACTTTAACGTGGATTCAGAACCACTCACAAGCATCCATGCCACCGCCAGGATTCGAACCTGAAGCTTGTGATTCCAAAGGCCAGAGCGCTAACCAATTGGTCATCAGGCCGTTGGAGAATTTTTATAAGGAACTTCTTCACATTTGCATAGAAGAAATCCAAAACGCCTGACTCGTGGCAAGGTGCGCCGCTGGTGAGCATTAGGGCTGAAATTCAATTCGCTGGTGAAACATATATACGAATTGGCGTTACATACCCAAAACATCAAAAGTTAATAAAATATAAAAAGTATGACACTCAACCTTCCAAGGAGATTTCTTGGCCATTACTGAGAAAGTTCAATCAGTATAAAACGGAACGGAGATGTTACCAGATAAAAGAAAGGAACTGTTACACATTAAATTTTTGTTTCCTTATATTTTGATTAAACTCTGAAGTATTTAACTAATAATACTCAATTTATGTCCGATTCGGGGCTCAGTGGTACTGTGCCCCGCTGGTGAGGATTAGGGTCGAGGTTCAATCCACGGACGACGATGTTGTAGACACTGTTTCAAAAAACGAAGAGGCTCGATTCCATTCACCTTAGTCTTACTACCTTGTAGGAATTTTCCAGGTTTTCTCTAACATTTGATTTGCAAATACTGGGTAATTCCCCATAAAAGTCCTTTCTTCAGTGACTCGGAGCCAAGTCAGTTCTACCTGTTGTGACGAAGCTGCACATTTCCCTCTATCCAGGAGAGGATTGCTCATGGGATGTCTGTCCCGCCCTGATTAGGATTAGACACAATACACAGAATTAAATGAATTACATATTGCTGAATAATTGCTTGTTGCACGTTTAATTTTTTTAGCATATGCACTCACTTTTCGACATTAGCACATTAGATGGGTCTATTTTACGTTAAACTACCTACTGAATAAAAAATTAGTTTACCAAAACAAAATGTTATATACGAATGAATGATCTTCCTTTTTAAACAATTATTAGCTAATTCAATTTGTGCAATCCTGGATTTATTTTTCAGAGTTTGAGTATTAAGTATTGAGTATTATTAAAATCTATAATTGAGTATAATTGAGTATTATTAGTTATCCACTTTAAAACGTAGGCTTCAGTCTAATATTACTGCAGGGCTGACAACCCAATCCCGTAAAACCAAACATCTCATATTTCGGGATCTGCTAGTAGGCAGATGGCGTTGGTCCACCAAGAAACTGTTGCACCAATGAAGAAGAATTAAGAGAAATGTTAAGATGATTTGAATCTGCGCAAATCATGTAATTTTGGCCTATTTTGGAAAAATTTATATAGCTGTATTTAAAAAAAGAGCCAAACATTAAATTCGAATTATGGAAGTGAATACAAATATCTAAAGTGGACACCAATTGAGAAGTAAATAAGGACATTAAATTGTGAAATATGATTTGCCATGAATCATCTATAATATGATCTAATCTAATATGGCTTGATCTAATCGACATCTAATCATGAAAATAAATAATCTAATAAATAATATCTATAAATATCTCGTGCCGAGATCGTAAATCCTATAAACACGACAAATTCAGATCAAAATCATCTATCAGATACATCAAATCAAGACCTTTATAAATCTGGAAGACTGTCCCCACCATCAACTCAACTACATTATACAGCGAAAGTAAAATACGCACAAACGTTTAAATATGTACTCTCAATTATGTTTTCGAAATAGTTAAATTATAATACTTTGGGCCTGAATGGCCGAGTGTCTGGCGCTCGGTACTCTAAGTTTCGGGTTCGAGTGTATGTTTGTACTGGTTCGGAATGCATGTTAAATATCGCAGAGGTGAGGGAAACATCTTCGAAAGGATCCTTTTGTATAAGTTGTTCAACAATAGGAAGAGAGGAAGACCCAGGGAAAGGTGGATTGATAGTGTCGAAAAAGATATTAGACAACTGAAAATTATTAACTGGAAGAGATTGGCATTGGAGTGAGACAGATAGTGTGTTGGAGGTTCAAGCCTGTACAAGGCTGTAATGCCAGTAAAGTAGAAGAATTCAGGTAAAACAATAGGTCCGAGTCTAATTAGAGTGAAAAAAACGACTCTAGAGTAACAAATCAAATCGCCAAATCAAATCTTCTTATTCATTGGAGTCACAGCCTCATGGTGGGCCAAGGCCAGTCTGCCTATTGGTAGATTTCGAGACATGAGATGTTTTCTTTATACGAGGTAGGGTCGTCAGCCTTAGTCTCTACAGTCATATTAGACCAGAACCTGTGGTTTAAAGTGGATTCCGAACCCCTACAAACATCCGTGACTCGAAATCAAAATTTGTGGCCCCTAGCGCCAGTCGTTCATTTTTAAATGCAAGAAGGAAATTAACAAAAATGACCTCTAAATGCTGGACGTAGGACTCCTCTTGACCGTAAAGGATTTTAAAATGTGCATAATTAAGCAAAACTTACCGAACATTGATTTATAAAACATAAATAAAAAAGGGGAAAAAGTATTTCAAGAATATATATCTAGGATTCAATTCCCAAATTGAAGCAAACAAAATTGCTATTTTTTTAGCTAAGATAAATTTCTAAGTTATAGATGGAATCCTTTTAAAACACTTATGATTTAAAATATCCAATGTTAAACTTCATTTCCATAACAACAATGGAATCCAAATGGCTTTTGGACGAATGCTTATTGTTTTTGTAACTGGTGTTGTTAAGACTGAGGCATGCTTATGGCTATAGATTACTGGAGTCATGTTCTACCGTGATTACATAGAGTTGACCTTGGAGTTCGACAGCGTATGACCCTTCGGATTCCTTTTAATACCGTCAGCCATCTCTTAGCAATTGCAATAAAATAACCCCTTGAAGCTAACTGAAAACATTTCCAGAAGGAAGTAGAGAAAAAAAAAATGTAAAATGCCTACTATTAGAACACCTGGCATGCAAGTAGCCAAGTTTTTATTTAAGTGCGGAAGGAAATATCTGAATGCATTTGATTCTCACGTGTTTGTATTTCAATTTATGAGATCAAAGAAACGAAGCCAAGTTAAGAATTGGATAAAATTTCATGAATGCACGTGAGTTTTAAAGATACTTGTCTTAATGTGCGTGTTTACAGATAGATGGTTGTTAAAAAAATGACAAAAAATGACCAAGGTATGTATATATATATGAAATTTTGTTTCTATCTTTTTTTATTTTCATAACCTAAATGGATGTATGAAATGAGTCTTTTAATTTGCAAATATAAAAAGATAGAAATACATTTCTAGAAAAGAATAGTCCCTACAGGGTTTGCATTAAAAGGATTTTACCATCATAAGTTGACTTTAGGGGGCCTGGTGACCGAGTGACTAGACTGACAGAGTTCTGCCGCTCTGTGCCATAGCCTTTGGGTTCGAGTTCCGGCAGTGCCGCGGAAATTTGTAGGGGTTCAAAATTCACTTTAAACCGTGGGTCCTGGCCTGGCTGGGCGTAGGACTAATTCCGTTACCAGAAAGAAGTAGAAAAAAAGTGTAAAATGAGTATTATTAGAACACCTGGCAGGGAAGTTGCCAAAAAAAGAAAACATACTCTGTCTTGAATCTGTCTGTAGGCAGTAGGCAGACGGCCTTGGCTCACCATGGGGCTGTTGTGCCACTGATGATGAAGTTGACTTTAAGAGGCCTGATGGCTGAGTAACTAGTGTCCTCGCGCTCGGCGTCACAAGTTTCGGATTCGAGTTCCGTTGGCGCCATGGAAGTTTGCAGTGGTTCGAAGTCCACTTTAAGTCTTCGATCTCGGTCTGATATGACTGTTGGAGTAGGGCTGACAACATTACCCCGCAAAAAGTCAGCATCAAGGATCCAAGTCAGACTTCTACCTACGGGTGCTCCATCACAACAGAAGCTGCCCTTCTTTCCCTCCATCCATGAGACTACATGGAGTTCTTGGACTTGGTCCAATTTGATGTTGCTGTGTATCAGGTGAATAAGAAACAACAGCAATAAATTTTTTGGCCTTTGAAAATATGTCTTAAAATCGTGAACTACAAGTATTTCTAAAAGTCTTCTTAATCTTCTTTAAATCTTCAAAACACTCATTAATTAGTTTTAAATTGAAATCCGATTTTATTTTGTAAAGTTTTTGAATAGCTCTTTGTTATAAGTAGAACTTAAAGGTAAAATCTGTAATGTACTGGTAAATTTTAATTTCATTAGTTTTCAAAACTTCAAAATTATAGAATAAAAATTATAACGAAGAGAAATTCTAAAAAACTAAAAGGACAAGAAAAGCAAGTATTTGTTTATAATTGTGTAGAAGTACTAAAAAGCAGCAATGATTTCAGTGCTTTGTATTTATAAGCCTTTGTAATTTTAACTAGATTAGGGAAGGAAAGGAAATAAAACTTACTGTCGAAACTTTTAAAAAAAAAGTATGTGTTACATCTTTTACATAAACAATTTCACTTTATAATTGAGTAGAGAACAAATGATGTGAAAAAATAATTAATTTTCAGATTTTAAAATAATAGTAGTGAAGTATATTGATTAAAATAAAAAAATCAAATGTTTGAAATTGGAATACACTACTTAATTATTTATAATTTCAAAAAAATATCTAACTATTTTTGGCTAATAATTAAGTATTTTCATAGAATTTGTTTTTACGAAAACTCTCAAAAGTAAAAAAAAAAGAATGTTTAAAATGCTAACAGAATAATTCATCGCGATACAGAATCATAAACTCATATTAAAATATTTTTTTCTAATGTTTTAATACAGGTAAATCTTTTAAAATATTTCTTTTTGCATCATATTAATATATTTTTTCTAAATGTTTTAATATAGGTAAATCTTTTAAAATATTTCTTTTTGCATCATATTAATATATTTTTTCTTAATGTTTTAATATACGTAAATCTTTTAAAATATTTTTATTTGCATCATATTAATATATTTTTTCTTAATGTTTTAATATAGGTAAATCTTTTACAATTTTTTCTTTTTGCACCATATTAAAATATTTTTTCCCCTAATGTTTTAATACAGGTAAATCTTTAAAAAAATTTCTTTTTGCATCATATTAAAATATTTTTTTCCCTTCCTTTTTAATATAGGTAAATCTTTAAAAAATTTTTTTTGCATCATATTAAAATATTTTTTCCCTAATGTTTCAATATAGGTAAATCTTTTAAAACATTTCTTTTTGCATCATATTAATATATTTTTTCTTAATGTTTTAATATAGGTAAATTTAAAAAAAATTTCTTTTTGCATCATATTAAAATATTTTTTTCCCTTCCTTTTTAATATAGGTAAATCTTTAAAAAAATTTCTTTTTGCATCATATTAAAATATTTTTTCCCTTCCTTTTTAATATAGGTAAATCTTTAAAAAATTTTCTTTTGGCATCATATTAAAAATTTTTTTTCTACTGTTTCAATACAGGTAAATCTATTAAAAAATTTCTTTTTGCATCATATTAAAATACTTTTTTTCCTAATGTCTCTATATAGGTAAATCTTTTAAAATTTCATTCTTTTTTGCATCATTTCAGAACATTTTTATTCTTTCAAGAACTCGTTTTTAGCAACTCGTCTAACCAATTTAGAAGACTATTCAAATGCAACCAGGTTCAAATGACAGTCGAACACCTTAAACAAATAAAACGGCTTGACACCATTTTCTCCAACGGCGATGGCCGACGGTCCAAATTCAAGAGCAGCGAATTTTAGCAGACTATCACGACTTTCGAAATGTTACATACATTCATTTAACCTTTCAACCCTACCTCAAAACGGAAACTGACCACCTGCCCGCTCATCTAGTCTAAATAAACCTACCGCCTGAATTTAAACATCAATTTCCACGGTTTGAATTATCCTATATTTCACTGCAGTGCCTCGGGTGCATTTCGCTAATGTGATTATTAGACAAATTTTTTCCTCGTTCGTTTGCTAATGCATAAAATGGCCTTAATGTGATATGAAGTTAATTCATTACCATTCTAGTTTTCAAATTGCGTTTCTTTTATAGGTGGGAAACGATCTGCTTTGTTCTCGTTAATTTTTAATTTAGTAGATTTGAACATTACCAAATTGGAGGGCAAAAATTGTACCGAATAAAATTAAAAAAAAAAAAAAAAAAAAAAAAAAAAAAAAAAAAAAAAAAAAAAAACCCTAAAACGGTGAAATGGTAATTGAGTAATCATCTTTTTTTTTTTTTTTGTTGAAATCATGTTGGTTTCTAAAAAAAAAAAAAAAAAAAAAAAAAAAAAAAAAAAATTTGACTGTAACAATGATCAGCATTTATCTCGCGCATTACATGAACAGATGTCACTGTTTTAGAGTGGGTCAAAATTAATACACTTTTCGCTTTGATTACTAATCACTTATTCAATTCCTTCTATTAGCTCACACTCTCCCCATATATATCTTGTTCAAATTTTCAATCGTTCATAAAATACTTTTTATTCATCCACTCACGTTCAAATACATTTTTTTTTGAACTCGCAGTGGATGGCACTCGATGTTAATACAGTTTTTTCAAATATTAATCCAGTAATTTAATTTAATTAATTAATTTTAGTTTTTTTTCAGATTTAAGTTGCGTATATCTACCAATAGATGGCGCCAGATAAACTTAAAAAAATGAATGAAAATTATTTATAAAGGACTTTCTGCAATAGAGTAAAAAAAAAGTAGGATTTGACTTAAATTTTTTTTTTTTTTTATATATTACTTGTTTTCTTTTTAAATTTTTATTCCTATTCTCCCAGCAGCACTGTTTTCAGGACCAGAATGGCTCTCTTAGAAGAGAGATGAGTTGCAATTGCCTTCTCAAAAGAGTCTTAAACATGCTCTATACGATTTAAATCTGGAGATCTGGCTGATTAAACCACCCTGGGGTCTGATGGCCGAGTCGCTAGGGCTCTAGTGCTCTGTATCTCATATTTCGGGTTCGAGTGCCGGCGGTGCTATGGATGTTTGCATTGGTTCGGAATCCACTTTAAATCTTCAGATTCCGGTATAATAGGACCGTAGAGCGTAACAGAGCTCAATCAGACTTCTTTCCCACATCATTCCCAAAAAGGGGCAACTCAGCTCTAGGCACAGTGATGTGGTGTGGTGTGGTGTGGTGTGGTGTAGTAGTAGTAGTGATCAAACCAACCTGCGAATATCTTAACTTCCCAGAAATCCGTCAACCAAATGAGCTGTATGTGGACTCATGTTGTAATACATTAAAAGAAAATCAGACCCAACCTCACCCCTGAAAAGGCAAAGAGGTGCTCCAAGATCTCATCCCTATATTTCACAACAGTAGCAGAACCTCTGGTAAAGACGTAGTGGTCTGTTCGCCATCCAACACGATGCCTGTGCGCAGTCCAATATGATGTTGTTTTTCTATGCCATGAAACCCCTTCTCGGCCATAGTGGACTCTACAGGTAGTGTGTTCCTGGCTCTCTCAAGATATGTGTGCGTCGTTAAAAGTAATTAGGCGGAACCAGAACTCCTCAGCGATATCTGGTTTAAAGTGGTTGTTCTTTGTGAAATATTAAACGGGATCACCAGTGAGCGTTTGATTGGTTAGTTGGTTTGTGTTTTATGGCACAAGAGACGGATTTGGCCATGCTGCGCCAAACAACGGTGCTTTCACCCGTGAGCGAGAACGATGTAAACATCATGTCTTCTTGCGAATGGATCTCTCTCGTGCAGCCTTCTGGTAGGAGTAGACTTTAAAACTTAGGTTCCTGCAATTGCATGTTATGGCTTGCCACTTTTCATTGCTCTGCTTCATTTTAATTGAGAAGCATGTAAGACACACATTTTTTCATTATGTGTGAATGTTTACGAAAAAAAAAATCGTAAAAAATGTTCATGTATGAATGCTCTTGTGAATAAGAAAATGATAATTGATAATAAGAATGTATTAATAGTTGAAATGCTTTATTTCTAAATATTTCTGAATTCTAATTCTGCAGTCTGCAGTTTTTTCTTTCTAAGAACAATGCTATTTACTATATGCCCAGTACTGTGTTGATAAAATATTATAACATATACGTGTGGTGCCCATAGAAAAACAGGGTTAGTAATGCATGTGGAATTTTCTGTTTTTACTCGATGAATTTTCAGCAACATTCTGAGAAATCCAAAAGCAAACAATTTATAAAAAACTGAACCTTTAACCCGAAAACTTGAAACCTGTGGCACCGAGCGCCAGACACTCGGCCATCAGGCTCCTCACATGCACATATAATCATCAAATTAGAATCATACGATGACTTTTGTAATATACCCATCAAAATATGAAGTGAGTGGTTTGCTTTTCCAAGAAAAAAAGTGTGATACTGCAGAAATTCATCAATAACTGTATGTTTGTCATGAGTTAGAATGAAGATTGAAGGAATGCGAAAATGGTTCATCTGTCTGTACTCTCAAGACGATTAAAGACTATTAATCGGAACTGTTAGTTATCCTTTTTCTCCCCTTACAGTCTTGACCGTTCACCCAATGATTTCCCCGTTTGTTTTCACCTGACGACATGGTTTATTTCCTAATAATTTCTAGATATTAAAAAGCATCAGTTCTGGGATCTAGGGGGTGGAATTCTATGCACAGGTTCCTAGAAAGCTTGTTTTGCGTCATCAAAAGTGATTACATGTGAATAATGAATACATGGAAAAAAGATTGAGACATTTATGTATATGGAGCAGTTTTCCACTAAATAATTAATGAAATATTTCTATTCTTTTGTTTATTTTTATAAACAGATAGGCCTTTTCTTAAAAAAAAGTCTGATATATTTATTAATATAAATATCCTACATTTTTTAAAAAATTCCTCCATGTACAGAAATAGAGCATTCTTCCAACCGCAATGAAGGTAATAATATATTATGTACAGGGCCTGAATGGCCAAGTGTCTCTGGCGCTCGGTGCCATAGGTTTCAGGTTCAACTTCCGGCGGTGCCATGGATGTCTCTGAATTCACTTTAAGCCGTTGTTCCCGGTCTAATATGACTGTAATAGTATCACAGAGCCAACTCGGACTTCTACCTACTGGTGCTCCATCACAACAGAAACTGCCCCTTTTCCCTCCATCCATGAGTAGATTACTCATGGGATGTCCTTCCCGCACTGCAGAACACTGAGGATTAGTCACACCAACAACATATATTATGTACCATAATGATATTTAATAACAAAAATAATTTTTACATGGCTAAAAAATGCTGAATTTTGAAATCCACTTTTCTAATGTAGCAATATTAGATTTTAACTACGCTTTTTTCTCCCGTTGTCAATGTTAATCAGAGCCTTCTCTAAAATCTTCAAAACAATCAGCAGATTGATAACAACGACAATTTACACATTCAAAACGAATTAACAGATAACTTTTTAATAAAACAAACACCGATATTATCTAAATGAGCCAAGCATCATTACATAGTCATAAATAGGGTAATTAAAACTCGATTTCCTACTTGATAAAGAAGCTAGTAATAATAAAACATTCAGTTTTCCGAAGGCGAAACTTAATCACCGTGTGATTCATCTACTGTGTGTTCCGATCCCCTGAAACACCATTGGGGAAACGTGTTCGGTCCAGTTCGAGACCGCAGCTGCGAAAGAGTTGTCAATAGCGCAAGTTGCTCGCCACTAGGTCAATGGGTAAGTATGGCAAGAAAAAGTTATTGAGGACGTGCTTTCTAGAGAGCGTGTGCCTATTCTCTGCTCAAACATTGCACAGCTAATTAAATCTTGAATCGGAATTAATGTGACGCTGATTTTAATGCCGCTGGCAAAGGAGCTCGGTTCTTTCCTTTTGAAGTTTTGGCTGCTTTAAATTGAGCTACCAAAAAGTGTACTTCGTGATCACTATTTTCAGAAATGAGAAACAATGGCGGTTTTGTTCGATTATTCGGTCGGAATTTTGGAGTATTTCCCCCATTTTATTAGTAAACTCAGGGTAATTGCTCTTGAAAGACAAAAAACAATTTAATATTAAACATAATGTAATATAAATGGAAATCCACCGTTAATATCCAATTTTATTAATCCATCGTGCTCTATTTGAGATATATAAGGTCTAATTCTGTTGAAATGTATTTCTCTAGTCGATCCATCTTCAACTCTAGTCAATTGACTTTTTCCTAGTCAATCCAATCAACCAAAAATGAACGAGGTTGTATAATGACTTCTTTATTTACAAATCCAATCTATATTTTCAGTAACTTGTGTGAGGAATTAGGAAAAAAAAAACTAAAAAACCAAACTTCTCTTCTATTTTAAATTCCTTATACTTAACTTTTAATATATTATACTTAAATTGTATTAATTGTAATTAATTATATTAATTATACTTAAATTGTATTTTCAATTGGCTAGCGCTCTTGCTTTTGGTATCATAGGGTTCAGGTTCGAATCCTGGCGATGGGAGGGACGTTTGTGAGTGGTTCGGAATCCACGTTAAATTGTAGGTCCCGATCTAATTGGCCTAACGTGTGCACATAATGACCGTAGAGCGACAAACCAAACTAAACCTCTTTATTCCATTCAACGTTTTCGATGCTGTGTCATGAGACTTCTTCAACATTTCTTGTAAATTTTCTATATATTTCTCAATTTTACAAGAGGGGGAGGGGGAAATAGGGGTTTTTCTTTTCCCGAACCAAAACTCATTCAAAACTAAGGACCTTTTGGCAATCTCCTATGCACCAAATGGAATAGAGAAACACTAATTGCGCTACTTAGCACCTCTTGTGAATAGCAAATATGGTAAGTGGATCTCCTAATCTCTTCCAATTTTTGAATATTCTTGCCAATCATCTCTGTTAAGGTTGCGTTCCACCTTTCCACAGCTTCCATGCTCTCTTCATGTCCCGAAATCAACGAACATAAGTGCAATTCCAAGTATTTTCAAAAATTCTTTTGTAGGAGTGGAATAAAATTCGCGTCCTAATCAGTACATATGTCCTTCGGAAGTTTTGTTGATGTAGACATTTTCATCAAAACAACATGTGATCATCGTAGTGCTATTTTTCTTCGGTCAAGCCCATCAAGTTATTTCGTCATTATAAGTCTACCAAACAGATAATAAATTTGTGCCCTCTCGCAGATGAAGTTTCCAACGATCCTAGGCAATCTGTACTCCAACCTTTGACTGGATCAATAGGTTGTATTGGAGTACGATAAGGGATGGATATCTTAATTTGGTTGAAGTCTTTAACATCCTTTTTCATTCCTGGCCAGTAAAATGAATATTTGATCATCCGCCTGGTCTTCTTTTTATTAAGATAGGCAGCTAATAGTAATTCATGAGACATTTTGATTTCTCAATTACGTTTACTTCTTGTTAATACAACTTGCCTAATCCTTTTGACACGTACTTAACTGGTTATGCATCAAAACACTGTCATCAATCCGCTAATCCTTGGACAATGAATCGTTGTATCTTTGCAATTGGACAAATGAGTATTCTGTCTCTTGGAGATGCCCATCTCTTTTCTCCACGTATCGGTGGAGGTATCTATAATTTCTGTATCGTCTTCAACTGTCATTGTAAGACCATGTGTCTCTATTTGAGAGTTTTATGCAAAACGGAAACCATACGTTCTCACCTTTCTGCTAATAGTCGGATAATGAAATGTGCCCGTCAGAAGTCGCAGATTTACCACGGAGCTTAAAAAATGTTTTTGCATAACGACCGCTTTCACTAATGGTAATTTCGAAACATCTGCACTATTGGATCTCAATTGCAAGGAGCTGGATGATGTTTTATAACTGCAAATATCCAGTTCCAAATGGAATTATATTTAAGATCTCATAAATATAAAAAATTGGATTTTTATAGTTTGTCAACGGAAATTTGTCTTTGATTAGATGTACGTAATAGAACAAGTAATATAATTTTTTTTTTTGAAGTCAATTCCTTCTTCTTTTTTTTCTCAATATATTGCAGGAAGTCCTCTATAAATAATTTTCACTCATTTTTTGAAGTTTATCTGGCGTTATCTATTGGTAGATACATGCAACTTAAATTTAAAAAAAAAACTAAAATTAATTAATTTAATTTAATTACTGAATTAATATTTGAGAAAACTGCATTAACATCAAGTATCATCCACTACAAGTTAAAAAAAATGTATTTGAACTTAAGTGGATGAATAATAAAAAGTGTTTTATGAACGATTGAAAATTTGAACAAGATATATATAGGGAGAGTGTGAGCTAATAGAAGGAATCTAAAACTATAACAAATTGCAAAACGTGTCCCAACTATATGCTTGTGCTTCACCTCTTGCTAATTGTTATTCTTCTTTGTATAACAATCAAACAGCTCCATATATTTCCAAAAAATCCTCAAATATTCGCAGAATATTTAAGAATAATATCAATTTAATAAATAATTTAATGAGAAATTCCAATTAATCAATTTTTTAAAAATATTTTCACGATTAAAATAGTTATACGTTTGTTTTTTATACAGTTTCATTTCAATTTTTAAGTATATTATTTCTACTGTTTTTTTAAGATTCTTATTAGAAATACTTTTTTATTGTAAGAATTTTAAGTATTATTCATTTCAAAACAAATATAATTTTTATTCTTTTAAGAATAAGAATGAAATTCTAAAAGAAAGAAAATAATAGAACAATTCTAAGTATGCGAAGAATAATAAAAAGACTACCTGCTATAAAAGCTTTTTATATTGTTTCTATCTGCAGTTGCTATGTTGTGACTAGAATTAATGTTGTGTTATTGTGTCCAGCTGCTTTTTACTGTATTTAAAACAATCTATTTATTTCCACCTCTGATATTGGGGAAATAAAAGTTTGATTAAAATTATTCCTAGGAGTATGGCTGTAGTTTTAGATTTATGTAACGTTTTAAATTTTTAGTGATGTCATATATGTTTGCTTTAATTAAGATCTAATAATTATTTATTTTTAATTTTGAAAAAAATTCTCTACTACTTTTATGCTAATGAAAATACTATACAGATATTTACAATTTTTCAATCTGCTTTGTTGACTTCAATTCCTTCTATTAGCTCACACTCTCCCTATATATATCTTGTTCAAATTTTCAATCGTTCATAAAATACTTTTTATTCCTCCACTCAAGTTCAAATACATTTTTTTTAACTTGTAGGGGATGGCACTTGATGTTAAGACAATTTTTTCAAGTATTTATTCATAATTTAAATTTAATTACTTAATTTAATTTTTTTTTAGATTTAAGTTGCATATATCTACCAATAGATGGCGCCATATAAACTTAAAAAAATGAATGAAAATTATTTATAAAAGACTTTCTGCAATATAGTGAAAAAAAAGTAGGAACTAACTTTAAAAAATTTGTTTTTATATTACTTGTTATTGCTATTTTTGTAATTCAAGATTGCTATAGTATCTGCTAATAGGCAGACGACCTTGGTTATTTGTCTTCTTCTTTATTGGGTCTGTTGCACCTATAAAGAAGAAGACGAAGATTGCTGTATTGCTTTTGACAATCTGAACAGTTAAATTGTACTAAAATAGCACAAAATTATATTAGTAATGTGTAAAATTTAATAAGTTTCTCAAAAATATACCGTAAGGCAATATATTACATCTTTTTAATGAACATTGTCGTTTGTATGTGTCGTAGTGTTTTTAATAAATTATGTGACTGCTTATAAAAAAAAATTATTTTTGCACACATGACTATTTGGTGTGTTCATTTAGCATTGCATTGGTTTACTAACTGCCTCAGTGTGCCATTTATATGATCAGAGTAAATAAGTAAAAAGTGATTATTACACATTTCAGTATTGTATTTCTTAAGTGGATAAATATTGTTTTTGATATCTTATTGAGGGAATATAACATTATTATTTCCCATCTTTATTGTACTTGTTATATTTTCTAATTGTCATTTATTCTACTAAAAAAGAAAAAAAAATCAAACATATCAAAATTGAATAAAATTTCTTTTTCACAGCTTAAAACGTATCATGCATAAATGAATTTAGAATTACGCAGCTGTTCATGAATTTGATTATAACTTATTGAGGGTGAAAACATTCTCTTAAGCAAATTAAAGTTTAATATTTATACATCAATATACATTATTAAATACAGAATTCCTCAAGTGTATGTGCATCAATGCACATTGTTAAATTCAGAATTGTTCAATTGTGTGTACATCACTACACATTGTTAGATTAAGAATTGATCAATTGTATGTACATCAATACACATTGTGTTAAATTCAGGATTGTTCAATTGTACTGTGAATAGTTTGACATTGTGGCCTCTTATAGACCAAAATTAATATACTTTATACACATTGAAATTTACTAAGCTTAAATAGTTCATCGTGAGAATTTTAAAATTAATGAATTAACATTAAATACAGTAATGTAAATAAATGAAACTATATGATTAAACATTTTAAATAGGAAAAAAGGTTTAGCAGTGGCGATAAAGTTTACTTTTGATGATTCATTGACGATCTTACTTGACCATTCGTTGACG
Organism: Caerostris darwini; assembly: GCA_021605075.1. Lineage (NCBI taxonomy): Eukaryota > Metazoa > Arthropoda > Arachnida > Araneae > Araneidae > Caerostris > Caerostris darwini. The sequence goes on along the minus strand of BPLQ01013699.1, from coordinate 222,702 downwards.
ATCACTAATACATGAACTTTTTATTTCGAATAATTGTAACCTTTTTTTTCCTCTGATTTCTTTGAATCTAATCAAACTTGTGATGCATACATTGTAATCTAAATAATCTTATGGATTTCAATTATTTAATTTAAAGTTTCATAAATCATCTAATTCATAACGGATGATCCGTTACAGCTCTGTTATATTAATGCATCACAGCATGTACGAAGCATACGGAAGACAGATAAATAACGGGATTGATGATAAAGGAGGCCTTAACGGTATGTAAACACTCTAATATTTATAAGTATTAAGAGATAAACACATGCAGTCATTACTCTTTTAAAATATTTAAATTGTCATTAATAATTTATGTTAAAAATTAATGTGAAGATAATTATAAATAATTCTTCTTATCTTTCTAGATCTTACAAATAATTAATATACTTCAAACTAAATCGTATTCAAGTATTACACGTTTAACAAAAGAAAAAATTCTTAACAAAAAATTTTTTTTTTTACATGTATGTCAATAAATTTCTCATACTTAATAGATCGCATGAAACAGATGATGAAAAAAATATATACAGCATGTCATCACATAAAAACAATTATAATCGAGAACATACAAATAAATCTTTTATTGCTACAAGTACTTTTAATCTGAGCTTCGACATTTCATATCTGCAATAGAATTCGCAAACGAGAAAGAAACTTATCTTTATGGCTAACTTTATCAAACGAAATAAAATAATTCTCCATTCCACAAACATTTCTTTAAAATCTTTTACTTTCTGATGCACAATTCAATAAGCCGTGTAAATAATTTTAAAGCGTGGTGTGAATCTATTTAAAATTTCCTAATTATTATGCCAAAACAGGTTCGAAAAAAAAGAAGTGTGTTCAAATTTGCCACGGATTTGAATAAGAAAAGTTCTGCAAGAATCGTCTGCGTACGCGCATGCGTGCTGAGTCGAAATGAGGCCGGCCGGTTTCTTTTCTACAAGATGTCGACCAGCAGTCTCGGAACACTTTTCGGTAACACGATTTCATTCATTCCGAACTCATGCCTTGGAGCACATTGAAAGAAGAGTTGGGATTTTTCTGGTTAGGAGAATTCTTGGTCAGTGAAATCTTTCACTTGTGATGAGAAAAGGGATTCCTTTCTTTCTTCGCGGACTTATGTGAGTGATCAGTTTTTTGGTTAGTGAAAAAATTCCAATCCTTTTCTTGTCGTTCGAAATTAATTAGAAAACTTTAGTACACTGCAATGACTCATAAATTGTGTTAAAAAAAAATTCAAAAAGAACGAAAATCTTTTGTAGAAAAATGAAAAACTTCAAATAGAGATTGACTATTATCAATGCCATTGGAATACCTTTTTATGGAATAATTAATAAACAGTTGACAGTAATGTAATAAAGGATATTGAAAAAGAAAATTTTGCTGAAATACAGTTGAACTCATGATAATTCATCATGATATTAAAGCATGTGGATTTTAATGAAAAAATAAAACTGTGATAATACATTTGGATGAAATAATACATCTCAAGCTATTTCAAGAAAAGAAAAATGGTTTATAATGGATTTTTAAAGTTCTTGCGTCGTCGAAGAGATGGTAAGTTATTTATTTATATTTTTAAATTTTTTAAGGATTACAATAATTTTAAGGAAAGGAAAAGCAGGAAGGATTTTTTAAGGAAATTTTATTTTAATTTAGAGAAATATGATATACACTGTAATTCCACAAAGTATTGGGACATTTAATTGCGGTAATTATAACTAATCTTTGCTTATTATAAATAAAAGATTAATGTTTTACAAAATGAAAACTATGAAAAAAATTTAGATTTAAAAATATTTTTATATTGATAATTATAGAGACCTTCTAGGAAAGATCTTTCTTTTCATTTTAAGTATAAAGAAAGTTTAATGTAATAATATTGGATGGTAGAAATAATTATTTTTGGATAAATTATAGTTTTCTTTTAATTTAAAATTTTTTCCATAGCATTGTTTTTTATTAACCATTAAAAACGAAACCTATCAAAAAAATTTAGATGTCAAAACATTTTTATATTGATAATTACGAAAATCTTCTAAGAAAGATTTTTTTTTCATTTTGAGTATAAAGAAAGTGTAATCTACTAATATTGGGCGGTAAAAATAATTATTATCGTGTAAATCATAGGTCTTTTTTTTATGAAATATAAAAAGCAAATTTCTGTAAGACTTTTAAAAACGAAAACTATGAAAATAAATTTAGATTTAAAAATATTTTCATATTTATAATTACGAAAATCTTCGAAATTTTTTTTTTTTTAAATTAATTCTTTTAAATATCTACTAATTTTAAACTAAAAATAAAAATTACTTTCATAAGAAATGATTTAATATTAAATGACGACATTTATATCAAATCTATAAAATCTAATACATATTTAGAATTAAATATAATACATAAAATAATTTAGCAGTAATGACAAAAGGTCTAGTGTTTTCAATGCGAACATTTTAAAATCGAACTTCTACAAGCTGCTAAGAAATAAAAATATTAAGGTACTTTTGCTGTAAAAATTATATTTTTTAACTGCATCTTAAAAAAAGTTCAATGAAAAATGTATAGTAATTTTTTTGTATCATTTCATGAAAACATAGACCCATTAAGGTTTGCATTTGTTAACATTAGTAAAATAAAAGTATTCAATTTTAAAAATATATTAGTTATTATTTATGTAAAAGTAAGTTTTTGAGAAGATTAAAAACGTTCTGTGATAGACATTTCGAGACAAATTATATATGAAGTAAAATGATTTAGATATATTGGCTTATATTTTTTTTTTGCATACTAGAATTTACAGTAAAAAAAAAAAACGATGCCAGAAAAATATATGTTCATTAAAAAAAATATAAATAAAAAAATTATTTTGTGATGAAAAAAATATCTAAAACATATTTATCTATTGATAAAATTCTTTATATATCGAATTCGTACGGTAACTCATGATCAATTAAATCAAAAATATTTAAAAAATATATAGAAATTGCATTTTGTAAATTTCCTTGTCAGATGAATGAAATTTATCCTAGCATTTAAGTAATTAAACTTTTCATTTTATAATATAATCAATCATTATTTATTATTAAGCAAAATTTACTTTTTGAGAAGATTAAAGACGTACTATGAATTTTGAGGCAAATTTTAAATGAGTGATTTAACGCTTTATTTGAGAATAAATGTTTATAAATTTTGTGAAAAATTATGGACATGCAGTTAGTATTTTAAAAGAAGACGACTGTAATTATTTAAGGATAGTTTTACTGTTAAAATTATTATTTAAATTTCTGATGATTAATTGAAGAATGATTTCTGATATTTATTTGTAAAGGGATATATTACCAAATACATTTTAACAAAGTACTGTCTTTTGAAACATTTTTAATTTATTTTTTAATCATTGCGATTTTTATCTAGCGACAAATAATTTAGGAATATAATGAATAATTTAATATAATAATTTAATAATTTCAGTAATAATTTTCCCATTAGTGCTGATTAAATCTAATTATTCTATTTTCAAATAATTTTTTTTTATTCTAGATAAAATAAAGAATATATAAATAAAATATAAAAAATAATAATATAATATAAATAAATAAATAATGTAACATAAATAAAGATAAAAATAAAAATAAAATATAAATATAAAATAAAATATCTAAAAAATAATAAAATAAATAAATATAAATAATAAAATATAAAAAAAAAAAATCTACCAAACATATAACTTCATTCTTCAAAAACGCTTCAAAAAACATTTAGTACTGAAATCCTACAATTAATTTATTTTCAGCAACAAGATTCGTTAAGTACTGGAATTAAAATTTTTATAAGAATTAAATGCATTATAAAATTTCTGAATTTCAAATTTCAACGACGATATCATAACGATGCATTTTTAATGACTCTTTTAAACTCCTATGTAAAATTTCTGAAACTTAAAAAAATTCTTATAAAGTAATTTTTGAATTTCTTAAGTTAGCCTGTTGTAGAAATGAATAAGAAATATTTTAAGTTTCAAAATATTCTCCAATTAATATCATATTATTCTTTTTCACAATCCTGAATGAGTAATCTTAAGACTTCCTTTTGCTACAATCCTGAATGAGTAATCTTAAGACTTCCTTTTGCTACAATCCTGAATGAGTAATCTTAAGACTTCCTTTTATTACAATTACACAACAATTTACAAAAGTGAACGAGACTAATAAGAATAAATTAATAACTGAAGATTGGTTTAAAATAGAACAATGATTAAAATGAACTGACAAAATATTATACCTATCTTTAAATACCTTTAATAACAAAATTTCAACACATTAATTAACCATTATAATGTTGATGACAATTTAGTAGCAGTAAAATAAACTTTTTACAATTTGAATTTAATTTCTAAATAATCATATACAACAGCTTATAGAACTTTATTTCTATTATGTTAGAATTAATTAAAAAAAAACCTGATAAAGTGTTAAAACTGCTAAGGCATGTAGTTTTTTAAAATGAAATATAACGTAACACCATATAATTGTCTACAAAATTTATCATATACTAAATTAAAATGAGATTTTTGAGAATAAAAGGTTTTCTATCGGGGAAAAAAAAAAAAAAAACACTGAGAATAAAAACTCAGTGATAATTGGTTTTCACCAATATAAATATATATATATTCCTCTTTAACAAAGCAGCAAAAATTACATTGCAAAAATTTTGAGATTTACAATACATTTTGGATGAAGCAAATTTTATTTTACTGCATTTTCCCCAAAGTTATTTTAATTTCATTGATGTTGGGATTTTAAAATACAAAATAGAAGATTTATTATGGAACTTTTGCTTCCTTACACTCTTAAACATACGTGCTTGCAAAATACGTGCAAAATATCATGGCATTATGTTTATTTTTAAGAAAATTGTTTTTTGCGAAATTCAATTTGACGATAACTAAATATCTCCATAAAGAATTTTAAAAATACAGTTTATATATTTCTAATATTGTTTAAATGGTGTTTTTTACTTAATACAAAATTAAAAATAAAAGCAATTTTAGAAACTTTAAAAATATTTAATGTAACCCTTTTTAAATTTAACGTAATACGTTAATGGCTTTTTTTTGGTTAAATACTCTATAAAAACACTGTTTATTATTTAACAAATCGATCTTAAACAAATTGTCCATAATATCATGGTGTCAAGTTTATATTTGAGAAAATTGTGTTTCGTGAAATTGAATTTGATGATAACTAAACTTCGTAAAAATTTCTTTAAAATAAAGTTTACATGGTTCCAATATTGTTTTTATCTTCAAAAAAAAATTTTAGAAATAAAATTTACATGGTTCCAATATTGTTTCAATGTTGCTTTTATCTTCGTAAAGAATTTTAAAAATAAAGTTTACATATTTCCAATATTGTTTCAATGTTGCTTTTAACTTAACGTAAAATTAAGAATAAAAGCAATTTTAGAATCTTTTAAAAATACTTAACGTAATCCTTTTTAAGTACGGTTAAATGCCCTATAGATACACTGTTTATTATTTAACAATCGACCTTAAAACTAGCAGAATTTCTATTTATTATCTTCATTAATAAAACAACACCAAAAAATTATTATAAGAAATTACCGTTGCCCGAAAATATCGAACGTCCATTTTATTAAGTGTGTTACTGTTCCATATATCGGCGCCATTTGTTCGAAAGAAGAAGAGGGGGAAAAAAAATATCGAATTAAAAAAATTGGTCCGGAATCAGGAATCTTTCCTCGCGAAGAAGAGAAGTAAACAAGCAATGGAAAGGGCCCACTTCCAGCCGAAAATGCCCCCTGGTCAAAAATCACTTTTCAAGAACGCCATGCTATGGTCATTACCAAAGCGGTCCGATCACTTCCAGTTGGCCTCCATTTGGGTCTCATCAACGGCTGTTTCGATTTGACATGATTTTGGGAGAGCTTCGAAACCGTGTTTTTGCTTTCAATCCAATCTTGTGCTGGTAATAATGATTATAAAAAAAAGTTTGTTTAGTATGCTCAAGTGTTGTTTTGGTGTCATTTGTATTAATTGACACCATTGACTGTATTCGTTAAGCGATTTAGACTAGTAATAATAATTAAGTTATAATTTATGTGACTGCATTAATTTTTAGTTTTCGTCTATGGCACTTTTTGATATTTGTAAAAATAGAATGTTTCGTTTTGATTTTTTATATTTATCTGTAACAACCACATTTGCATGTCGATTTACATGAAATATAGCAAAAATATGTTGTATTTAGGCAGTTTTTAGTAGTTTTGATCAATATATTTCATGAGATAATTGTTAAAATAAAATTGAATGATCTCTTTTCTGTCTTGTATATGTGAAGTTCTTGTTTTGGTGTCATTTGTATTAATTGACATCATTGACTGTATTCGTTAAGTGATTTTGACTAGTAATAATAATTAGGTTATAATTTATGTGACTGCATTAATTTTTAGTTTTTATCTATGGCACTTTTTGATATTTGTGAAGATAGAATGTATCGTTTTAATTTGCTATATCTATCTTCGACAACTACATTTGCATGTCAATTTAGACGAAGTATAATAATAACAAATGTGTTGTAAGACAGTTTTTAGTAGTTTTCAACCATATATTTCATTTTATAATTGTTAAAATATAATTTATTGATCTCTTTTCTCTCTTGTATATATGTGAAATTCTTGTTTTGGTGTTATTTGTATTAATTGACATCATTGACTGCATTCGTTAAGCGATTTAGACTAGTAATAATAATTAATAGTAATTCTAATTTATCTGATTGACATCATTTTTTAATTTTCGTCTATGGCACTTTTCGATATTTGTGAAAATAAAATGTTTCGTTTTAATTTGTTATATCTATCTGTAACAACCACATTTGCATGTCGATTTAGATGAAATATGACAAAAATATTTTGCAATCAGGCAGTTTTTAGTAGTTTTCATCAATATACTTCATGAGAACAATTGTTAAAATAAAGTTGTGATTTATCTATCTGATTGACATAATTTTTTAATTTTTGTCTATGGCACCTTTCGAAATTTGTGAAAATGAAATGTTTCGTTTTAATTTGTTATATCTATCTCCGACAATCACATTTGCATGCCAATTTAGACGAAATATAATAATAACACAAATGCTGTAATTAAACAGTTTTTAGTAGTTTTCATCTATAACATATTTCATTTGATAATTGTTAAAATAAAATTGAATGATTTCTTTTTTGCCTTTTATATCTAATGTGGCCGAACTCTAGTACGGCGTAGTTTTGTTCGGTTTAGACGAATATAATAACAACAAATATGTTGTAATTAGACAGACTTTAGTAGTTTTTAATCAATATATTTAATCAGACAATTGTTAAAATAAATCTGAATGATTTCTTTTTTGTCTTTTATATTCAATGTGACTAATCTCTTGTACTACGTCGTGTCAGCCATGATGAAAAATTTTGATATGATACTAATCCTTATCATTAACCGTATTCGTTTGGGGATTAAGAAAGAATATAATAATGATAGTTAAAACTGCAATTATTGAGATAGGCATCAATTCTTTAGTTTTCTTTTATCACATATCTTTCGAGACATTTGTTTATATATAGTCGAGTGGTGTTTCTTTTCGTTCTCTTTCATTGTAATTATTAGTACTGATTGTGTTTTCTAGGTAATTTAACATTAAGTATTGGTTCGTTAAACTTACATTTAATCTTGTCGGTAATAACATTTTAACTTGAGTCACTGGCATATATATATACATAATAGTATAAAAGAAATGTTTAATATATATGTATATATATATATGTATTTAAAAGTTTTAATAAAGCCAATGGAAAGAGTAAAATTTAGCAATGATTCCGGTTAATTGACAATTGACAACTTCAGTGAACGAATAAATGGATTGAGAAAAAATAAGAATGTATATATATTTATAAGTACTTTTTGTAGGGAATAATATATAATTTTGATTTGAGATATATTTGATTTGATAATATATATATTTGAGAAAATATCAAATTTAATAAAGTTATTACTTATTGTTAAATTAAACTTTTGGAAAAGTAATGCTATAAAATGCAAATTATTCTTAAAAAATCTACCGATTTTTTAAAAGTCATTAATATTTTATTAAATTTTTTTTCAACAAGTAAATAAAGGAAATGCTTTTTCTTAAGAAAAGAATAAATTTAAGATAAAAACATAAATTGAAATAAATAGTATGAAAGATTGGTATCGTAAAACTGCCATTGAGAGAAAATTGACAAACAATTTTCTCTAAAATAAGATACTTAATGTTTGTCATGCTAATTTTAGCATACTTTTCCTCAGACTTGTTTTTCAATGAAATTAAGTGATTAGGTATATCTTTTTCAAGAGATAAGCTTAGAAAATTGCAGTTGATATTTTAAATCTTAATCAATATTATTTATTACAGGAGGAACATGTATAATGTTCTGCAATCATTGTTTTAAGAAAAATTATTCAAATTGAATACATTTTATAACATATCATTAAATTTTTATTAAGTAAGTTATTTGATTAAAATTTTTTGTTAATATTCTGTATTTTGATTTCATTTATTTATTTTGCTTGAATATTAGAATTATCATACATAAACAACAAAATAAAAACAAGCTTTTTTTTACAAAACAGTTTTCAAAGTTATTAGAAAATTTTAAATTTTTAAAAAATAATTTAAGGTCATTTATTCAATAAAACATAAACGAATATTAAAATTTCATGTAAATATAAAAATGACAAATGTACGTAAAAACAAAATTACTCTTATTATGAAAAAAAATTACTATCTATTGAAAGTTGTGATAATTTTATGAAACATTATAATTTTTCCACCTACATCGGTCAAATATATATAACATATAAGATAGTATTGTATCAAAGTTATTCATATAACTATTTAAAAATCTATTTTGTTTATCATAAATGATATTCTTGATAAGCATATTGTACAAAACCAAATTGCAAAAATATTTCAAATTTAGAAAATCTGGTGACTTCAGTAGTTAACTTAGTAAACGTTTATTACATTATTAATATTTTAACATAGAAATTTTTAAGGGGTTTAAGAAAAAACTTTTTAAAAAATTAACAAATATTCTCATTAACTGAGAGTCTGTTCAACATTTGTAATATTGCAGGGAAATATCAAACTGTGAATTATTAATCGTTCAATTTTTGTATCTGTGATTTTGTATTCAATTGATCAATGCATCTTTTGCTGGATTTAAAGCTTTACAATATTACAGCTTTTACAACAAGCTGTTGTTTTAGTGTATACAAGCTGTTGTTTTGAAAAACAAGTTGATCCAGTGTTAGAGACAGATTGAGTGGCATCGACTTGCTCAGTTTTCTGCAAAGCAAATGTTTCGCTGCTATTCTCTCGGTACCCCCCCCCTTCCCCCTTTATTTTTCATTATTTAATCCTTCGGAAAGCGTCTGACGACCGAGTAACTAGCACTCTGGCTCTCGGTGCCACAGATTTCGGATTCGACTCCCGGCTATACCATGGATGTTTGTAGTGGTTTGGAATCCACTTTAAACCGTAGGTCCCTATCTAATATGACTACTACTAATACTACTACACCGCACCATATCACTGTGCCTAGAGCTGAGTTGCCCCTTTACAGTTCGGGAATAATGCGGGTGAGAAGAAGTCTGATTAGGCTCAGTGACTCTCTACGGTCATATAGACCTGGAGTTAATGTCTTATCGGCAAAGTTCTAGATCTCTTCCAATATCTTCCCGCCTCAGAGTCAGAACGCAAGTCCGGGCATTCTGCTGTATGGCGTCTATTCATGATATCGTCTTTTCCATAGAACAGGCAATTTGGGCTTTAAAAACATGCCAATGTGGTGTAGATGGCACGCCAAAAAATTCATGGTTCATCGCAAGTCTCAACATCGTAGCTGGCAAGGGAATGTTGAATATCAACTTGGTTAGATTGGGACACGCAACCCGCATTCAATTGTAAGACACCCAGCCTACACGAAAGTGATCACTTTTGGAGTGTTGCTACCATGCCGATAGTAATAGATCTTTTAGACGCCTAGGACGTTACCAGGGTGCCCCACCGAGGTAGATCTACTCTCATCCCCTCCCCCCTTTGGATCTGGGGATTTGCATTCCTTCTATTCGAGTCCAATGAAAGGACTCATTGGATGAAAAAAAAAAAAAAAGGAAAAAGCAGAAATATTTCTGCTTACAGATTTAATGAACTCATTCCAACTATAGACATGGGAACTTTCGGATCGATTTCAATTGTATGGAATAGAATCAAATTCACGCTGTTCAGAAAACTAATGTTAGTCCTCTAGCCCAGCTAGGCTGTTCCGCTTCCGGACTGGGCTGCTAGAAAGATTTACAGAAATAAATATATAACCCAATTCATAAGAATATTTTTAGATATGCGTTTTCTTAATAGCAACAAGATTTCTGTCAGATTAAACATATTAAAGACTCCATACATATATGAGCACACACACCCTCCCCCCAACCAGACAGTTATCCCTCATCTTTTAAATCAGCAACTCCCAAATAGGCTAGTAGGTTGAAGTTAACCTCTTCCCTTAAAATGTTATGAATAATTTCTTTCGCTACGGCTTTTGAAGTGTCTACTCACATTTTCTTCATTAAAACCAAACTTGAACTGCACACACACACAAACTCTTCTCGTAGTGGCCTTGAACTTCGACGGAAGCAAGTCTTTGCAAAAAACTCATCATGAATTCTGAACTGGTTTCTGGCAAACCAGGGGGGAGAGGGGTGGAGATGGAACGGACACAAGTGTGACCCAGATAGTGCCATCCAGAGGATCTTCGATTTTGGCTGGAACGAACTTCATTTTTCTTTTATTTGTAGGTTAGCGATTGAAATTGAATCCGATCTATTTAGCTATTTAGAGTGTAGGTTATTTATTTTGCTGGATATCTTTGATGCCTAAATTGGGACTAAGCCTTAGGGTCTAGACATTGAATAACGTAATTGAATAGTAGTAGCTCTATATGGAAAATGAGCTTACCCGTATGGTGTGCCAAATTATTTGATTGATTAGAGTTATTACCGAAGTAGGTTCTCTTTTAAAACAAATGGCTTAAGAGAGTAAATGTGAGATGATAAATTGTTGAAAATAAGGGGTTTAAGACAGTGATTAAGAGAGTTAACTATTTTAGTTACATTAATTTTATATTTCCTTGTTATGAAATATAATATGACTTTATTATTATGAAATTTATCAAGATCAACAAAATATTTGTTGCAATGATTGTGACAAATAATTAAATTTTTTTTAGAAATCTCTATTTGAGATTTGATACTGTTTTATTTACGTGTAAAACATATTAGTTTTTATATTAAGTAAGTTAAAAATATTAATTTGTTCGCATATATGTAAGCATTTTTATTTCTTGTAAGTTATTAATTTTTATCATTGAGAAATATTTTTTATTACTCTGCATTTCTTATAACTTTAGCATATACATCATTTAATATATATATATATATATATATATATATATCTTTTCAAAAAGTCTTTTTCCAATTCTTTTAAAAAATTTGTGATAAGTGTTAATACATTACATTCAGTATCTTTATATAATGTATTAACATTGTTGTATGGCTATTCCTGGCATATGATACATTTATAACAGTTCTAGTTTTGTTCACCGCAAACTTGGTGTACTATCTTGGGACGTACAGTGTAATATGTACGCCCAAGATTTTTAATGAACACTTCCAGAGTTGGCATATGGGGTTTCACATATAGATAGATCCTCCTTGAGCCCAATGGAAGGACATTTCGTCCTGCAGATTCATTGCTCCTATTCCTGGCAAAGACCTTGTAGCGTTCGGCTTGGCATCGTTTATTAGGTTTTTTTAATGAAGCTATCATGCATATGATACATTTATAACAGTTCTAGCTTTATTCACAGGGGACTTGGGGTACAATTTTAGACGTACAATGTAATATGTACGACCACGGTTTTTAACAAACACTTCTGTAGTTGTCATAAGGGGTTCCCATATCGATCTTCTTTGAGTCCAATGGAAGAACATCTCAACCTGCAGATTTATTGAGCCTATTTCGGGCATAGACCTTGGAGCTTTCGGTGGAGCTTCTTGAGTTTGGCATCTCTTATTCGGGTTTTTTAAATGAAACTATCATCCTTTTTAAATATTTGTAACAGTTCTAACTTTAATTACAGGAGATTTAGCGTGCAATCTTGGGCATACACGGCCTACCTGCATCTTGGGCCTACATGTAAGCCGAAGATTTTTAATGAACATTTCCAGAATTGGCGTATGGGGGTTTCCAAGTCAATCCTCCTTGAACCCAATGCAAGGACATCTCCATCTGCCTATTCCAGGCATATACCCTGGATTTTTTGGTTTGGCATCATATCAGACTTCGAATCAGATTTCTTGAGTTCAAAAATTCAAGGTGCTGTCCCACTAGGTCACTTTTGCCTTTGTAATCAAATGCATTTTTTTATTGCATGTTAATTGGGGTTAAAAGTATCTTATTAAATATAAGTATTTTATTTTTTTTTCTTGTTCAAAAACTAATAAAAATACGCATTAGGTTCCTACATAAGAAGGCAGTTTTATTTCCTGCAAACTATTTAAAGAAACACCATTATATTAAAATTTATGAGTCACTGACTACTCCTTATTAGAATTCGGAGAGATAAGTTCGCCACACGGAACTGACTTTTGCCACGAGTTGATTCATTACATTCGCGTGACGGACTTTACCGAAAACGCCATCCGCAAAACTATCGCAGATCTAACAAGATGATCTCATTTACGATGGGAAAACAAAATTGTGAGAACCCACTCTTCAACTGCGGCATAACGAAGACAATGACACGGGCGATGCTTCTAATAATAGGGCAGGACGCTTCGGCAAACAATGGACTGTGACATTCGATTGAATTCTTGATGTCATTCTGTTTGACCACATCCGATTCGTTTTGCTATCACAAACCTCTGAAGCCCAACCCTCGGACAATGGAAGAAAAGCAAAGAAACCTTATTAGTGTGGCAGATGGAATGTACCCAAACAATTTTTGACGAGCATTTGGATTTTGGATTATGCAGCAAAGAGATGTTGGTAGATATCGTACGATACTGTTACAATGAAACATTGTTGTTATTAATTTGTATCGTCTTAATTAGCGTCTTCACATGGTAGTGCCCTAATTATTCGGAAGGAATAACTAAGATAATTATTCTTGCAATCTGATGTCTATTGTCTGAATGTTAATGAAAATTAATATTTGAAGCGATATTGGTTATCGAATAGGAACTCTATATTACAGTTTAACCATTGATTAATACTAACTCTTATAAGATATGTTTTATTGGTTTAGTCAACATATGTTGCATGTGTATGATAAATTGCATTAGATAGCGTTCATTTATTCAAAATTTTAAGACAATAGAAAACAATTCATAGGCTTATTGGATTTGTAAAGGAGTGTGAACGCCCTTAAAATTATCAGTATTTTTTGGTATTACTGAAGTTTGATATAAAAATAATTCCAGATATAAGGACTACTGGAAATATTTTACTTCCTATACAAATAATTTCTATACTTTCTTAATATGAAATCTGTATCGTCTAAACAAACAAGTTGTGAAATGGATAAATTGGTACAATTTTAACATAGAAAAAAGATAAATTTAATATATATAAGGGGAAAAACGAATAGCATTTTCTTATTGATTCATTCATTTGAAATACGAACTAAGAATTTCAGCTTTTTACTTTTAGATCGGGGACATCATATTTTTCATAATAAACGAAATAGATAGTAGAGAGCCCAACATAATAAACCACATTGTTCCTTGCAGCCCTTGACAATACGCAGCACTACGCCCAACGCTCTACAGCCATATTAGACCGGGAGCTACGGTTTAAAATGGATTCCGAACCATCACAAACATCCATGGCATCGTCGGAAAACTCGAAACCTGTGGTACCGAGCGCCAAAGCGTTAGTAATCATAACTGAAGAATATGGAATATAATTAATTCAACAGCAGAAAATATTCTTTTAAAAATATTAAAGAATTATTACACCAAGCTGAATTTTTTTTCAAGAATTTTGTTTAACGTGGACTGATTAAAAAAAGAAATTAAATTTAGTTTTGAAAACAGCCAGCCTTTTCAGGAAACCCTGTATTGATATGCCAGCTTACAAAACTGTTAACAAACAAAAACATTAGAATCTAAAATTAAAGGGTGAATCTGATTCTATTATATATATATTCATTTATTTTAAAGTGGCACACCCTTTTTCTTTGAGAACGAAACTTATTTATCAGGTCAGAAGAAGAGTTCACTAGAACAGATCTCGTTATTTCAAAGTCGAGATTGAAAAACAAATTTTTAAGTGGAGAAGAGGTATAAAAAAGCGTGAAAAATGAGATTACATGGGATGAACTGTAGATGGTAAAATGGGAATCAATCTTTTTTTGAGATTAACAAAATATTGAGGATATTCTAGGTCGATTTAGAATTATGATAAACTACCAAATCTAAACTTTTATAATATTTGAATTTCTGTTTAAACCAGAAAAATTTTCTGTATTATGCTTTTCAAAATTTTAATTACTAATTCGGTTTTTTACATTTATATAAAATAGAAAAATAACTATATATTGTTAAATTGGATCCTTCAAATAAATATTTTTTTTAAAATCTTCTGTCTATTCTTGTTATTAAATTTATAAATTTTTTTCTTAGTAGGAAATAAATTACTTTCAGGGCAATATTTTATTTTGAGTAGTATTTTTTAAGGATTATTTCCTGCTGATAATTAATTATATTCCATATTCTTCAATTATTAAAGAACACAACAACGAATTAAAAAAAACAACTATTTAGTTGCAATAGGAGATTGGACTGATGGCCGAGTGACTGGCACCTCCGTGCCCCAAGTCTCGCCTGTGCCGTGTATATTCGTAGTGGTTCGAAAATCACTTTAAACTTTAGATTCCGGTCTAGTATGGGCATAAGGCTGACAACCTTTCCCCATGAAAAGTAAACATCTGTTTCGAAGTATCCTAGTAAGCAGGCGGTCTTGGCCCACCATTTTTGAACTAAAAAAACTGAAAAGTTTCTGGAGATCTGTATTTCTTCTGCACTTACATTAAATTTTTGAAATGGCATTAGAAAGTTTTTGCATACCGTATTTTGGACGTCCGTTATTTTTTTCTCCCTAGCTCGCATGCTCATAGGAAATTGCGCATGCGTATCTGTAATAATGTTTCCTATGAGCATGTGCGCTAGGGAGAAAAAAATAACGAACATCCAAAATACGGTATGCAAAAACTGTCTATTATCCATAAATACCACTATTTTAAGATTTTTCCATTCAGAATTGATTTGATACACGTATACTACATTCATTGATTTAATACAGCCACAATTTGATATATGTATACCACATTCATTGATTTAATACAGCCACAATTTGATATATATATATATACCACATTCATTGATTTAATACAGCCACAATTTGATATATATATATACCACATTCATTTATTTAACACATGCGTAATAGATACAACATAATTCTGTACAGTTGTTAAGGACATTATGCATGTTTGGAAATTTACTAAGCGGCTATGATAACATAAGATACTTGCATCAACATAAAAACGAAAGTTTTCTCAAGAAGTTTCACAATATATATAGACTAGCTATATACACTCAAGATATGACCACCTGTCAATAACGAGTTGCCCCACCTTTGGCGCGCAACACAGCTTCAACCCGCCTTGGCATGGATGCCACAAACCCTTGGTAGATGACCGGAGACAGATTGTACCAGATGTTTAAGCAACGGTCACTCAAATCCGAGATATTGCGAATTGGTAGTCTTTGAACTCTGAGCTGCCGTCCCAGGACATCCCAAATGTGTTCTATCGGATTGCGATCCGGTGAGTTAGGCGGCCAGGACATTAACTGGAATTCAGCATCATGTTCCTTGAACCACTCCAACACAATTTTAGCCTTGTGACAAGGGGCGTTGTCCTGTTGGAACATTCCATTTCCAGCTGGAAAAACAGAGGCCATGTAAGGGTGCAACTGGTCCGCAATGATGTTCAGATACCCTGTAGCATTCATGGTCCGCTCTACCGCAACCACGGGTCCCAGAGACGCCCAAGAGAACCTCCCCCAAAGCATAATATCGCCACCACCGGCCTGTGTAGAATCTACTGTACATTGAGGGAGCAACTGTTCGCCTGGAAGACGGCGTATCCTGACACGGCCATCGGCGTGATGAATGACAAACCGTGATTCATCTGACCAGGCAGCTCTCTCCCACTGATCGAGGGACCAGTCACGATGTTCCCGGGCCCAGCGCAGGCCCGGGCGCAGTTGGCGATGACGCTTGGTCAGCAAAGGCACACGAGGGGGACGTTTGCTGCGTAGCTCCATATCCAACAGTGTCCGCTGAACAGTGTGCTCCGATACTATTCTACTGGGCCCTGCATTGTATTGGGCTGTCAGCTGAGCCACTGTCTGGCTCCGGTTTTGATTCACCATGCGAGACAGTATCCATTTTTCTTTGATAGCGTGTGGACGTCCAACACCATGTAGTCTACTGCTGGTTTCACCGTCATTCATCCACTTTGCATAAGTACTAACAACTGTAGATCGCGAGCAACCCACGAGTCGTGCAGTTTCGGAAATACTTGTTCCGAGCCTTCGAGCCATTACAATCTGCCCTCTATCAAAGTCGCTTAGATCTGCAGCCTTTCCCATCCCACACAGAAGTAAGTGAAAGAATGAATCTTCAGACTCTCCAGCAGCAGTTAAATACCACTTCCACATGATCACGTGCCTTCCACGTCATCCAGGCCAGTTCATTGCAAAATGTAGAGGTGGTCATAATGTTTTTGGTTTTATATTATCAATGTATTATATGACTAGCTCTATTTATGTGTGTAGATCCCATCTTTGCAAAACACAACAGAGAACCCATTTGCATATAATGGGATAATTAACATTTTGACAAATAATTTGTTTTTCATTGTTTAGGGTGAAACGATTTGTAGATTTGTTTACACACTTAAAAGCTAACTCTAACGGAACTGAAATGACATTTGATCGTGAAGTTCGCTTATAAGTCCAGCGACCAAACAGTTGAAGAATAGATATAAATAAGAATATAGAATAGAAATAATTCAGAATAATATAGAATAATTATAAATAATATAGAATAGAAATAATTTATCAGTATATAATTTCTATTGAAATGTTCTTAATTAATAATCATAACATTTAGAATGGCTATTTTCATTTAAACAGGAAAGTGTTAGTAATTACGTTAGCTTTCATAGAGCCTTCTATTAGGAAAAGAGCGATGCACTCAAAAAGTGTTATCTGGCGTCAAAGAAATTTTGCATACGAATGCCTTTCAGATCAATATGTAAATTATCATATTTTGGAATGAATTAAAATTAGATTTCCAACTGTGCATCCGGGGTGTAATTACAATTCTAGGATATAATTTTCATTCAAATTTTCTTCCGTCTACTCATTTTGTCCCTTTCCTCTACTTATTATCAACTGTTAGCATACAGAAGAGCTTACAATATGATTTTGCGTATTAATTGAGGAATGATGTACACAAATTGATTTAAAAAAGCATAGTGTGTCAAATCGATGAATCGCTTAATTTTTGGTTGGTGCGATGCCGCCATTCAACTATGTTGGCCGTAATGATTGAAAAATGGCATAAATAGAATCCTTTATTTACGATATCCACTTTTTACGCAACGCCACATTGAGCTAAATGAACTCGAATCTCTATTTTAAGTTAATAAATTTATATAAAAGTTATAGTATTAAGTGAAGACTGATGGCCGAGTGGCTGGCGCTAGGTACCACAGGTTTCGGGTTTGAATCCCGACGGTGCCGTGGATGTTTGTAGTGGTTCGGAATGCCCTTTAAGCTGTAGGTCCTGTTCTAAAATGATCATAGAGCGTTGTCTTGAGGTTTAGTCCTCGTGGTTCTCGCTAAAGTGAAGTTGCATATTCCCCTTAACCGTGGACCATGCCGCCTGCGATGGGGTCTTCTGGACCTGGTGTAGGCTTTCCTGCACCAGGGATTAGTAACAACAATAGTATTAATTATTATTTTTTTGAATACCTATTGCAAACAAGATTTTTTAAACTATTTCTCAAAATTTCAATCGATTTCATAATAAATCAATAATTCAATTCAATTCTTATTTAACCATATTTTATTTGAATTTTTGTCGTATAATTCAAATTTTTTCGCACATTATTTTACTGTGTGACAAGTAAGCTGAATCTTAATAAAAAATAAATGCAGCATTATTGAAAAAGAAATTTCTCAATTATAGTTACAAATTAGTTATCAATATATTTACTAATATCTAATTTGCCGTCAATAAACACACACACACACACACACACACACACACACACACACACACACACACACACACACATATATATATCTATATTAACATTTATTATTTCTATTGCCTGCCTGCGATCATGTTATTGAGAATACATATGGCTCGAGATCTTCTTGATTGTATTCCTGTTCTAGAAAGATTGTTGGTAATAATCTGGTATTTATCATCGTCTGGACTATAATACATTTAAATTAATTCAACTTTTTAAAACTATACGAGTTCATAATGATTAGTGCCCATTGAATACCTTTGTGTTTGTTATGCATAGATAAAAGCGTTAATAGTTACAAAAGTGATAATATTTACAATGTTCTATTTAGTTCAATATTCGAGATTCAAACCGATAAACTGGTTTACACCTCATAAATAAAAAGACCATTTGTTAACCTGCAGATTAGTTTTCCCGTTTTAATTTACCACAGCTGAGAATTCCATTCTCAATTTTCAAAAATATCTAAAAATAAAGCTCTCCAGTATGTTAGTAACCAGAATTTTTTCGGGATAAACTACTTAACGGTCATAGGCACCGCCGACCGGCCAAGGAGAGAAACAGGTTGCAAAACAAAGATTTCGAAGGAACGGTTTTTTTCTTTCCACCTTCTTAAAAAAACAACCCCAACAAATAATTAGGGAAAGGAAGGAAGGAAGATACCAATTCTCAAACCTGTCATCATCCGAGTAGGAAAGCGCGTTCGAGTTTGTAGGTGGTAATGAACTCTCAGATTCGAGGAAGGAGAATGATAACGAAAAAGAAAAGAGCTTTTTCGGGCAAGGTTCCCAGGTGAGAACAAATTGTTTTTTTGCAGGCCTGTTATTTTCTGACAGCGGGATTTTGGCGGTTAGAGGTAATCCACTCACAAAAGATCCAATTGTTGAAAGAAGCAGATTTTTTGACAGCCAAGCGTGCTTTGTGAGCGTTTCGGAAATCAGACACTGTTGTTAACTCTGGTTGAGGATTCCAGTTTAAATAGGTTCGAAGAAGAGAACAGTGCATAACAAGGAGTGTAATTATCCTAATTGGGTTTTTACAAGAAATCAACAACGTTTGGTCCATTTAATGAACAACTTTTTTTACGTCTTTTATGTCTTTAACGTGACTCTTGCAAATTTCTGGAAAAAGTGTATGTATATATATATATATATATAGGTATGTGTGTGTGTGTATGCGTATGTATATATGTATATGTGTGTGTGTGTGTATATGTATATGTGTTTGCATATGCATATGTGTGTATGTATATGTATATGTATGTGTATGTATGTATATACACACAAGAGCCAAAACATTATGACCACCCCTACATCATTTTGCAATGAACTCGCCTGGATGACGTGGAAGGCACGTGATCAGGTGGAAGTGGTATTTAACTGGTATTAAGTGGTGGAATTAATCCATGCCAAGGCGGGTTGAAGCTGTGTTGCGCGCTAAAGGTGGTCCAACGTTATTGACAGGTGGTCATAATGTTTTGGCTCATATATATATATATATTTGTGCTATCTCATGCTCATGGTCCAACTGTAAATGCGCATTTGGCAAGCAGGTTCAAATCAGTAACTGATACATTATAACGAAGAGACTGCCTGGTGGTTGTGACAATTTGTTTAAAGTCATGGCATTAACAGCCAATTATCATGATGAGAGCCAGTCTACCTGGGATTTTCTGTATGACACAAATGTTGAGCAGTTTCTTGCAAAATTCTCCTTTTGGGCGACTATTTGCGACACACATTAGTGGAGCATGAGAATTACAGATGAATGTGTTCTTCATTGGAACAACAGCCCCATGCTGACCAAGACAGTCTGACTGTTGGCAGAATTCGTGACAGGAGATTATTTTTTTTACGGTGTAGAATTGTCAGACCTACGCTCTACCTACCTCTGGTCATGCGACCTTTGGTGTAAAGTGGATTCCGAACCACTACAATCATCTATGGCACTACAGGGACTCGAACATGAAACCTGTGGCACCGAGCGCCAGTCACTCGGCCATCAGGCCTCATCATAATTGTATTTATGTACAAAAAAATACAGTTCGTATGGGGAAATGATTTCTTATTGTATTTTAAAGAAAATATATTTATTTCCAAAATAAAATAATTTAAGTTTCAATATTTTCAATTTAAGTTTCGATATTATATTTTTTCAGATCTCAACCTGGTTCATTGTCAGAATCTTGGATTACGATAATGTATTACTCGTCTATATAAGTATACTACTGAGACCAAAAAATAAGATCAGTTTTCAATTTAAATTTCCTGGGATTCCGGCGATTTTTGAAATGTCTCTTTAATCGAATCAAAACGGCTTCCATCCTTCTTTTGAGTTTAGGGAATAGTCAGAAGTAGCCCGATGCCAAATCAGGTGAATACACCTGTTGTGGAACTATATGGATTTCATTTTTTGGCGAAAAAGTTACGAAGAATCAATGCAGTTTGAGCTGGCATTCAGTGTTTTCGGTACCAATCGAGATTAGACGCGTTTGAGGCCCAAAACATCTTAAAGGGAATTTTGAAATTCCAACATCATCAGCAAGGTCTCTAATTGTAAATCGACAGTTTGCAAGCACCAAATCTTTAATTTTTTGGACGTGAGCTTCGTCGGTTGAGGTTGGTGGTCGACCAGAGGGCTCTTCGTCTTCAACGCGTTCTCTGCCTTCTTTGAACTGTTTATACCACTTCTAAACACTTCTTTCAGATATAGGATTGCCTACCGAATGCCTTCTGCAACATTCTATACGTTTCTGCGAACAAAATTTAATGCAAGTTCTTAGCTCAATGAATTCAGACATTTCAAAAATCGACGGAATCAGTTTTAGCATTTGCCAAAACCAAGCGTAACTCAAGCACTACTGAATATTTTAACGTGAAATTTCACACAGATGTAAAGGCGGTACCAACAACCTAAAAAAGAAAAAAAAAATTGAAATACCATACGCCGGGAAATTTAAATTGAAAATTGGTCTTACTATTTGGACACAGTAGTATATAAGCAACTTTGGCATTATTACTAATAAAAATCCTGATATTTGAATCTTTGATGAATTTCGATAGTTTCCGTTTTTTTGCAAGGGTAAATTTTACTCATATTTTTCGACAATCTCCTTTAATTCTGAACTGTTTTTTTTCTCTTTTTTTAAAAAAAAATATTTAAAAGATATCTTTTCATTATTCAGAATTAAAAAATTATATATATATAATATATATTATTTTCATATTTTAGAATATATTGTATAAGCAAGCAAATTAAAACTATTATTGTGACATATATGCAATTAAAAGCCTTGCCAAATTATATATATATATAAAACCAGATTCACATTTGAATCTTAAAATATGTAAAGGAAAAAAAATCGTACCTCAGGGGAAGGGGAGGAAAAAACCCACATCTAAAGTAGGCTAGTAAGCAAACGTTATTATTACTATTTTAAAAGGAAATAGAGAATTCATAATTTTAAATTTTAATTTGTGCATATTATTGCATCATTAGATAGAGTAAAACCAGCTCAACAAATTAGACCACTCAAGTAATAAGATGACGTGGACCGTGGACCAGTGGTAACGCTCTCAGCTATTGTTCAGGAGGGCTGAAGTTCGACGACTCCTGTGTTTTAATCTGGCCTTTGGTACCATAGGTTCGAATTCTGTCAGTGGCACGGATAAGCTCATTTGAGCCATTAGGACTTAAAACAAAGGTGCTAGCATATATTAAGTTTTTCTTCTTCTTCATTGGCGCAACAGTCCCCTAGTGGGACAAGGCTGTCCGCCTATTGGCAGATTTCGAGACAGAAGATGTTTTCGTTTTACATGGTCGGGTTGTCAGCCCTACGCTCTATAGTCCTATTAGACCTGGACCTACTTAAAGTGGATTCAGGACCACTACAAACATCCATGGCGCCGCCGGGACTCGAGCCCTGTGGTACCGAGCCCAGAGCGCTAGACAATCGGCCATCAGGTCGCATATATTAAGTTAAATAAGAAAAATTTAGAAATGTATGTTAATTCCCCCCCAAAAAAAAACCCACTGAAATTAGTTTTGCAAACAAAAAAAACCAGAACAAAAACAAGTTTAAGTGTATTTTTCAGCAGAATTTTAAATTTGCGCATAACTGTAATAATCCAACAAATTAAAAGAAAAAAAAAATGAACTATATTAAAGATAAATGATTTTAGTGAATATATTTTCCTTTTTCGTATTTTTTATTGCATAATTTTAATTTTAGAAAGACGTATGGAAAAAAAAAAAAAGGATTTTCCTCCACAGATATAAAATGGAACATGAAATTTTTGATCCTAAAGATTGCGCCACAAAAACCCCTAAAGATTGCGCCAACGAACAAAGGCGTGGCGAAACTAGAAAATAAATAAGGAAACTTAGGTCTAGAAAAACTGATACAGGAGATAAAAGTGGGATTTGGAATTTTGATTTCCTTTGAGAGGTGAAGGTGCCATTTGTCTAGAAATTTGAATTTCCTTGATTTACAAAATCTGCATTCAGTTTAAGGGGACATAGTATTTCGCAAGTCGAAATTGATCTTTTTAACACACTTTTTTTTTAACTCATCATAAATCATAAAGCTTCATTCTTTTTCGAGTAAAATTTGATGTGTTTTGTAATGAAGTTTATTTTTTTAAAAAAATGGTTTAATTTTTGTAATTCAATTAACATATTTCTTAAAATGACATGAAATGACATAAAATAGGTACATAAAAAAAAACATAACAAAATTACCGTTTGTTTCCTTAAGATAAAATGTACGACTTAAATTTTTTACATCGAATAGAAGCTAAACGATATGTTTATCTGCGGACCTGAAATTTTAAAGATATCTAATATTAATATTTTTTTTAAAAAATAAAAAGAACTAAGAATTGAAATAGTTAAAATTTTTTATATTTATCAGGCTACATATAAAAATGCCTTAGTCTTATTCACAAAAACAGAGGTTCCCAGAATAAAAGCAAATAAGTTAAACATTCATCCACATTTTTATAACTCTGTAGTCATAATTTTATAATAATTTTATGAGAAAATCACGTTGAAAGATTAAAAGATATATTGAATAATTTCTTTTTTTTTGACACTTTCATTGTTTGTGACAGTAGCAGTAATTTTTGTCTTTAAATGTTGTTGATACATATGGCTTTATTAGAACTCAATCCGTACAAATTTGGCCACTTACAGTAGAAAGAAAGAGAGCATATAAACAAATCAAAATTGCAGAGGGAAAAGATCTGACATTTCTAACAAAACGACCCAAAGGTCTTAAAAACAGTTAACAATAAGTTAAATGTTCTAAGAATAAGAATTTAAAAAGCTTGAAGCATCATAATTAAATGTCCGTCTGATAATTAAAGTGTAATCAGGTTATGTTTTATTTTGTTCTCCAGTAAAGAGTGTACAAATCACCATTCTGTTATAAGAGTCCAGTCCCTAGTAAACAAGTAAATGGTCCTTATTCTTTTTCTCTATCTTAGATAAAACACATATATCTGAGTTCATAGTCCTTATTTTGGCCAAATGTTCGTCCAGGCAGTCGTGTCCAGTTCTTAATTCTAAAATTGCCAATAGCCCTTTGCGAGATTTTCCACAAAAAATTTTCCAGCCATCCCCTGATTGTCTCCCAGACTTTTTCTTTGGTGTTAGATAATAATTCAGTAATATACGATGACTTAATTTTGTCCCGTATAATTATCTTAAAAAAGTCAAGAGGGATAGGACACTGTCCGGGAACTTTGTTCTTTTCTTTAGATACAGTTTGTTTCAAAATGTTTCCAACATTCTAGCTCTATTTTTAAAAATATTTCTAAAAAAAAACGATTTTTTGAAATTGATAAGGTATTTTGTTCCCTTTAAACAAATTTATAGCTTAATAAGCAATGTAATAAATATTTCATATACCGGCTGCATACGTTTTAGAAATACTTCTTCATTGGCCCAACAACTCCCATGTTGCGCCAAGGCCACCTGTGTTTACTGTCAGATTTCGAGAAAGGAGATGTTTTCTTTTTACGAGGTAGGGTTGTCAGCCCTACTCCCAACGGTCATATTAGACCAAGACCTACGGTTTTGAAGTGAATTCAATGCAATGCAAGCATCTATGGCACAGCCGGGAATTGAACCAGTAACCTGTAGCACCGAGCAATAAAATCGATTTTTTAAAAAGTATAAAGGTACTTTGTCCGTTTAAACAAATATCGCTTAATCAGCATTGTGATAAATATTTCATATGTCAGCTACATACCTTTTAGAAATACTTCTTCGTTGGTGCAGCAGCCCCATGTTGAGCCAAGGCTGTCTGACTACTGACAGATTTCGAGACAGGAGATTTCTTTTTACATAAAGGGTTGGGCTATCAGTCCTAATGCCCAACACTCTACAGTCGTATTAGACCGGAACTGGTGGATTAAAAAATAGGTTTAAAGTGGATGACGAACCACTACAAACATCCATGGCACCGCCGGGACTGAGCCGGAAACCTGTGGCCCCGTGCGCCGAGCAATGAACATTTTTAGAAATACTATCTTTACTAAATCACAAATAAAAAATTACTCCACTTTTAAAAAAAAATTAAAAATTTGTGATTTAGGAATACATTCTAATCAATCAATCAATCAATGAAAACACCATTCTCCGTATCCGTTTAAGGATTATATTTCGTTAAAATTAAAAATTTTTTAGACATTAAATAACATTAATCACCTAATTTAAATACATTATCACAGCATTTATAGACATTTAATCACATTATAACATCATTTAAAAACATTTAATGACATAAATCACATCATTTGTATACATTTAATCACACTATCACATAATTTTACACATTTAATCACGTGAATCGCATCCTTTATACACATTAATCACATCATTTATAAACATTTAATTTTTTAACAATTTTTTATAACATTTATACGCATTTAATCTCGTTAGTCACATCATTTATACACATTTGATCACATTAAATTCACATTTATATTTGGTAAAATCACATCATATTATTCTTCGCACAAATGTACAAGTCTACAATTCTTTTTTTATAAACAAAATTGCTATTTTAAAATAAAAAGAAAAGAATGAATGAAACCACAAAAATCTGCTCATATAATTGTAAATTTATCATAAGCATCCTTTTTTTCAGAACTGAAATTGATTTCCGCCTGTTTGTGAAATCTTAAAAGGAAGCATTATTTACGGATTACCAGCAATTGAAATACGATATTCCTAATTCATGACTGACTACCTGAGTTTCACATTGCCGCAGTAACAACCAGAGGCCGGTTCTGTATCTTGAGTTTATCCATCAAATAACAATCAAACACCCCGAGCTATTTTTGCCAAGCACAACTCGATAAATATTAAAGGGAAAAATCACCACGGAATGAGAAACGGATGTTTGCACTGCTACGTTTTTTAAGGAAATTCCTAAATCATTAGATGGTTTGAAATTGATACGTTTAAAATAAATTGGACTTGTGTCACGATTTAAAAACGATTAAGTTGAAAAAGGATGGAATTTTTATAAAATGTGTGTAAATAACATAATATTTTGATATGCAGTAGCATTATGTTATTTTAAGATTTCGAGAAATTTATTTCCAGGTATTTGAACTCAAAAAGTCTTCATCAATTCATATTTTTACAATCATATAAGACAAGAAACTGACGTTTATTGAATTTATTTTTTATTAGTTTATACAATTAAATAATACATAAAAGTATTGTTAACAGTAATTTTGTTGACGTTTACTACTCTAAAGTCAAAAAGTGTTTAGTAAATATGTAAAATAATGCATCATATCAATACAAAAATTGGAAGATTATTGATAAAGCTTAAGTTTGAAACACGATCATGTTTCACAACAAAAGCCACAACAGTATTCGCAACAAATAAATGACAACATAGTCAAAATATATAACAAACCACATTCGTTAGTTATTTCCAGGTATTTGAACTCAAAAGGTCATGAACATTTAATTTTTTTTTTTAAATCCTATAATATATAAAGATAATATCTGTTGAATTTATGTTATGAATTTATGAATTTATGTTTATCCAATTAAATAATAAATAATAGTATTGTTAACAGTCATTTTACTGAATTTTAATGCTCTAAATTCAAATTTTTTTTGTATATATATAATATAACACAGCATACTAATACAAAAATCGGAAGAGAATTAACAAAACATGAGCTTGAAACACGACCATGTTGCATATCAAAAGCCACAATAGCATTCGCAACAAATAAATGGCAACGCTGTCAAAATATATATAACAAACCATATTAAGATTCGCTATTCAAATGCCTCACATAACTCTTAAAAAGATAATAATAATAAAAGAAATATATTTTAAAATATATATTAAAATACATTTTAATATATATAAAAATATATTTATATATATTTTATAAATAAATAAATAAAAAACCTTTGTTTAAAAATTTTCGATAATGTGTTTTAAATTTTTATAGATTATATAATTTTAAATTGATACGTTTAAAATACTTTTAAAGTTGTGTCACGATTTAAAAACGATTAAGTTGAAAAAGGATGGAATTTTTATAAAATGTGTGTAAGTAATATAATATTTTGATATACAGAAGCGTTATGTTATTTTAAGGTTTGGAGAAGTAAGAAAAATTTATTTCCAGGTATTTGAACTCAAAAGGTAAACATTAGTTCATTTTTTTAAAAATCTGATAAAATAGAAAGATAACGTGTTTATTTTTTTTATATGCTTATCCACCGATATAATAAATAAAAGTATAGTTAACAGTCATTTTGTTAACTTTCGCTACTCTAAAGCCAAAAGGTTTTTTGTATGTATATAAAATAGCACATCATATCAATAGAAGAATCGAGGGAGAATTGACAAAGCATGAGTTTGAAACACGATCATGTTGCATAGCAAAAGTCACAACAGTATTCGCAACAAATAAATTTCAACACAGTCAAAATGTTTAACAAACCATATCAAAATTTTTTCAAAAACCGAATGTCTCTTAAAAAAAATAATAATAACAATAAAAGTAATTAAAAAAAAAACCTTTAAAATTTTTCGGTATTGTGTTTTAAATTTTTATAAAGATTCAAATTAATTACAAATTTTTTAGTTAATTCTATTTTACAAAAATTATACTAAAATGCTGAATCATTTTACAGATTTTTTTTACTTTACTGAATCCTTTTACAGAAATCTACAAAATAATAATTTATATTATTATTATTGAATAATAATTTATATTATTATTATTGTGTTTTTCTTTGCGCTTTTAAGAGAGTTATGTAGATTTCTACCTCTTTCAGATTTTTCATCCTTCTTTGATAATTATTTAATGTGAATTTTTAAACATATAAAAGTTCTATGTTATTTTTTAAATCATTATTTGTTTTAATCCCTCCCCCTCCATGAAATGAAACTGACTTTGTTAAGATAATTTTAGAGATCATTTATTACAGATTTTATATTTTATAGATTTCATTAAATTTTTAAATTTACTATTTACTGTGAAGATTACATATTATTTGCTTTATAATAAATGCCAAAAATATTAAATAATGATTTCTGTAAGTTTCGAACTGTTCGTAAATTCTTAAAAGTAATCTTTATTGGTGTATGTTGATGGCAAATTTCCAATTTTTAAGCTGTAATGCTCCAAATGTTTACATCATATCACATCATGAATAGACATCGTGTAATTTTTCAGCACTGTCACCAAAGAGATTCATTTATCGTTCAAAATTCCGTAGAGTGAAAACCTCGGTAATTATACCGCATCTAAAAAAAAAAAAAAAAAAAAAAAAAAAAAAAAAAAATCTATTCGTAAAAACAGGAGCATGCATTACATTAATTTTTTTTACTTAAAAAAATTTAAATATTCTTATTAATCACTTATGATTTTCATCTCAATATATAAGCAATGAATTTTAAATGTTCTTATAATTTATATATATATATACACTATCTGGAAGAAAGTGACGGGACACCCCTCGAAAAGTAGTAAAGTCGACAATACAGCTGACACATGCGCAGTAATAGGTATTACGTGTCAGCCATATCCTATAAATACTCTGTGGAGTCGACTAGAGTTTTTTTTTATCAAGATGCCGCCACGGGAAGAGTTGTCTGAGTTCGAGAAAGGTGTGTTGGCTGGATTGCATCTTGCCAAGGTGTCAATTAGGAAGATATCCCGTCTTCGCAACTGCTCAAAATCAATTGTAGCACGTGTTGTGTGTCACTACAAGACTTAGGGACACTGTCAGAACAAACCCCCAAGTGGACGACCTACAGTTCTCACCAGCAGGGACCGGCGGGTGCTCGGCAGGGAGATTCGAAGTAACCGTCAAACATCCGTTGATAACATCGCTAATGAGTTTAGACAAGCCACAGGTGTGGCCATTTCGACCAAGACTCTTCGTATCGAGGCCCATATATTAGGTTACACTGGACTTTCGGCGGCCCATAAGCCTTTGATTACGAAAACCAACAAGAAAGCACGCCTTCGATGGGCCAAAGACCACCGTACTTGGACTCTGGATGACTGGAAACGCGTCCTTTGGAGTGGCGAGTCACGATTTACCCTTTTCCGTTCCGATGGACGTGTTTGGGTATGGCGTTTACCAGGAGAACGCCTTTTGCCCGAGTGTGTCGTCCCAACTGTAAAGTTTGGTGGAGGAGGATTGATGCTATGGGCCTGTTTCTCCTGGTATGGGGCTGGCCCACTGGTGAAGGTTGATGGTGCGATGAATGCGATAGATACTGTGATATTCTTGACAATCATGTCCTTCCTACCTTGTGGGCAACGTACGGTATGGATGATTGCTGGTATCAAGACGACAACGCAACATGCCATGTTGCAAGGAGGACTCTTGATTGGTATGTGAACAACAACGTTAAACGCATGGAGTGGCCGGCGCAGAGCCCTGATCTTAACCCAATTGAACATCTCTGGGACGAATTGGACCGTCGGTTGAGGGCCTGCACCCCACTCCCCAAAAGCAAGCCTGAACTATGGAACTTCCTGTTAAACATTTGTAAGGAAATTCCTCTTGCCACTATGGCTAATTTAGTGGAAAGCATGCCCAGAAGGGTTGCAGCTGTGATCGCAGCCAAAGGAGGCCCTACCTCCTATTAATTTGAATAAATATGGGTTTATGTCGTTATAGTGTCGTGTCCCGTCACTTTCTTCCACATAGTGTATGTGTGTGTGTATATTACTTAGAGTTGCTTATCGTAGAAACTGCCTACAACAACAAAAAAAAAAAAAAAAAAAAAAAAAAAAAAAAAAAAAAAAAAAAATTAGAAACTGCTTACAGAATTTTAGACTTGTGCTGCCATCTATTGAGAAGAAACGATTTTAAATTGGTATTTAAATTTAAACGATGGATTTTACGATTTAGTCATAAGTTATACAAAAAATAAATTTCATAATTGAAGTTCAAAAACAATTATTTTAAATTTTTAAGGAAATATAAATGTTTTTTTTAATTTAGAAATTCAGTGTTTATAATAGATTTACATGAAATGGGAATATACTGACATTTCTCTGTTCCTGCTCCAGTTAATAATTAAAGAATCAATTTTTTAAGTATTGTTAAGAAAATTATTTAATAAATTTTATAGAATATTTATAAAAAATGTAAGGAGTTTTTTTTAAATAAATAGGAGGAAATAAAAGAGAAAGAGAGAACCTGATTGCATTAATCGTTAACAGATGGCAGCACAAGTCATAAGCACTTCAATTATGAGAATATGTTCCATTATTTCCTCATCTAAGTTTAGGAAGGAGAAAAGTATGAAATAAGAGAACTTCTTAATTTGATATAGTATAATATAAACATTGGTTGATAATAATACATATAATTAATTATTATCATGAACAACTTTTTATAATTTGATTTTTTTGAAAGTTTTATATTTTTAACATGAGTACCCAAAAGATAATTACCAAGTTTTAAAAGGGGGATAAATTAGGGGAATAATGTGCAATAAATTGAAATGACCAAAATTTTTCAAGGAAAAAAAATAATGCGTAATGAATACGTATTATTATTTTTAAGTACATTTTTTTTTTGTGAAAGATTTTGTTTTACTTTTAGCTATGAAGTAAAATAACTATATTTCTAATACTTATTTTTTAAAAATATGTTTTACTACATAAATAGAGATACGTTAAGTGCTGAAATTATAATTTAATAATAATATTACTATTATGATTTTATTTTTAAAATCTCTACGTTAATAGTAATATAATTTTAAGCAACCAATTATTAAATGATTCAAAGTTAATTTTCTGCTAAAAAGTCATTTATACTGAATATGAAATGGATTATTTTTGTATTTTAGTGGAATTGTCTCATATTTGCGTATGAATCTCATTTTATACGAATAACAATATTCGTGCAATAATATAAAGAACTTTATTTATCTTTAGAATATACAAAGAATAAATAAATATAGATATCAATTAAATTATAGTATTACTATTAATATTAGAATAATATATAAACAAATATATAAATAATTGTATTATGATGCAATTAAAAAGATATAAGTTTCGATAAAGCTTTTAATACTTTTTAATTAGATACAAACTTTAAAAAATATATTACGTTAATGGAAATCAAAAGGATATTGTTTAAAGAAACTAAAACTATTTCACATAATTTATATAAAATTATTTTTAAAATATATAAATATTTAATTTAATTCTCATTATTTATAAAATACTCTATTGATTGTATAATTTTAAAATATATATTTAAAATATAATTTTAATAAAAACTATAAAAGGGAAATAATTCTTTATATTAATGAATATGAAAAGTTTTTAATAATATCATCGTTTCACGTGATAAATCCACCATCTAATTAATTTTGGTATGAAGTCGGCTTTATAAATACCAGGTGTGAAGCTAATATCAGGTTATTTGTAGATGTTTTTAAAATTAAGCTACAAATAATATGAAGAAATTAGTACTATAAATATTACTGGTGCTAACTTCCCTTTTATAGAATATGTTATAGTCAGTATAGAATATGCTCATCCGAGTCTGTGTGAGTCCAAAGTAATTTCAATTTGACTGATGAACATGAAAACCAGGAGAATATTGACGATACATCTAGTTATTGAACATTACTTCAATGTGTCATACTCTAGACCAGGGATGGGCAAACTACGGCTCGCGGACCACCTTCTATCCGGCCTGTGGATAGAATTTTAATTTTCAGGTCCGAGGCAAATTAAAAGAAATATATATTTATTTATTATATATCCATCTCCTTTCCTACTGTGATTAAATATTATTTTTTTGTCTTCATTTTTTCCAAAGGATTGATAATCTTTTTACTTTCTCCATTTTTGTTCTTCAAAACAAATAAATCAACGGAAATAGCAAGCACAGAAAACTTTCAATCGGTAAAGTGTTAAAAGCGGAAGTTCTTTGTTAGTTAAAGCTGTAGATTGGCGCCAACAAGTTAGAGTTTTACAAATCATTATCAAAAGTAAGTTTCCCAAATTTAATATCTCACGTCCAGAAAATCAGTGCTATGTTTTCTTCATCTTATATACGTGAACAACTGTTTTCAACTATGAAACTTAAAAAGAATTCAGAAGTAGACTGACAGATAAGCATTTAGCCTCGTTCTTTAGAATCGGTACATCTTACTTCGAACCACAATTTAAAAAACTTTTACAAATGAAACTGGAATTTCATTCATCTCATTAAATATGTTAATGAAATGAATGAAAAATTATTTAAATTGCAATACTTGTATATTTATTGTTCTTAACATTTTAGAAAAATTTATCTTGGCCGCCAAATTTTTTTTTCTTCCGATTTTTGGCCCGCGACCGAAAAAATTTGCACATCCCTGCTCTAGACCTATGTGGGAGGAAGGCCAGAAAAGTCAATTTTTCCTGGAAGATATTCAAGAGTAACTACTCCATATTTGCGACATAGGAGAATACCTCGAAAAATCTTGTCCGACTTTCGAAGCGACACATGGTCACAAGAAATTCTCAACTTCACTAATTCACTAGAAATTCTCAATTTCACTAATTCACTAGAAATTCTCAATTTCACTAATTCACTAGAAATTGTTTAATTCACTAGAAATTCTTTAATTCATAATAAATTCAATTAATTCACAAGAAATTCTCAATTCAGTACCACTCGATTTTTAAAGCAGTGACTAACTACAGGAACCATAAGAGGAATCGAGCTCACGCCTTCTTTAAAAAAATTCTTCTTCTTCTTATTATTATTTGTATTTAGGCAAAACTCGGGTAAATATATGCTATAATCAATTTATGCCA
Source organism: Caerostris darwini (assembly GCA_021605075.1). NCBI lineage: Eukaryota > Metazoa > Arthropoda > Arachnida > Araneae > Araneidae > Caerostris > Caerostris darwini. The sequence continues at coordinate 189,832 of BPLQ01013699.1, read as the reverse complement.
TGAGCAGACAACCTATGAATGTGGGAATAAAAGAGCTTTTAGCATTAATTGCTCTCTTCCTGAAAGAAAAAAAAAAGGGAATAGCTCCCTACATGGGATTGCCGATGTTAAGAGTTTACAATCACCATCGAATCTCTTCCTTTCTGAAACGAATGACAGAAATACCCATCATCAGTGGATTAACCCGCCCCCTTCCTCACTCTGGCCAATATAGATGCTTGAATCATCAGTGGGCCACGAACAGGGAAATTAATAAAATAGTAGATGTATAAATAATAAAAGAAATTTACGTTCTCTTTGTTTAAATGATGCTTTTATTATTAGCAAATTAAATTTATATATTTAGTATACATTAAAATAAAAAAGTTTATTAGTTATTTTTCAATGTTTCTTAAAAAAAAAAAATAAATGTGTGATAAACACTAATAAAACTTTTTGCGAATTTTAAATAAAAGATGATGACATATGGGATATAATTAAAAAAAAAAAAAAATCCTCACTTTATAGTAAATGAATCTGCTGTATTATATACTTTTTGTAATCAAAATTTTGGTAATATTAAGAATATCATAATTGTTTCTATTTTGTGAGGTCTGATAAATTTTTTTAAAAATGAAAATGTATAGAAGCTGTAAAACAAATAAAACTATAGGATGAGGAATAATGCAAGCCTACATGAGATGCGAAACGCATTGACACCACTTTACATTTTCTCAGTTTTTTTTTTCTTTTATGGGAAAAAAAAAAAAAAAAAAAAAACCAAAAGAGAGTTTCATCTTTTGAATTTCGGAAAAAAAAAATGAATAGAAACTGCGGAATGAGGAATAAGGCAAGGAATCCTACGTGAGATATGAAACTCACTTGAGATACGAAATACATATGTGAGATACAAAACGCATTGCCAACACTATCCCTTTTTTTTTTTTTTTTTTTTTTTTTTTTTAAAAAAAAAAAATTTCTCAATAAGTGAATTTCCTTTTTTGAATTTTGAAAAAAAAAAAAAAAAAAAATAAAAATTTTAAAAAGGTATAAAAAGTGAATATGGCAAAAGATTTACTTTTCTAGACTCAGTGAATCCACGACGAAGGAATGCGGAAAACTAATAATCTCGCTTCCAAAAAAATAAAAAAAAACTTTTTTTTTTATTCTAAAATAACAAGTATAACCTTTAATGAAAAGGTCTACTATGAGGTCGTGACCCCTAAGAACACCTGAGGGGCTGGCCCCTTTTTCCTGCTGGTGAGAGCACACATGCATTCCTCAGGTCGGTACGTCATGGTGTTCGCGCACCCGTTAGCTTCGACCGTGTTTTACCAGTTGCTGGCTTCTTTTTCTTCTTTCCGCCACAGTTTTAAATATCGTTTAAGGGAAAGTTTATTAAGCAACAACGGTTTGCGTGTCTGGTTTAGCAAGTGTTCGGAAATCGATCACGTCTATACTGTATGAAATCATTTTTTAGTTATTCTGAGAAAACTGGTGATTTTCATATGGATCCCGTTTCACTTTTAGTAGCAGTGCCGTTATATTTAAAATGGTCGCAAATAGTTTTAATGGAAACTTTATGTGATGAATAATTTGATACATTTTATTATTATTTATTTTTTTTTTTTTTGCTATATTTCTATACATTTTTACAATATGTCATCATCATTAGTGCGATAGCCCATGGTGGGCCAAAGCCTTCTGCCTGCTAGCAGATTTCTAGACAGGAGATGTTTTCTTTTTACGGGATAAGGTTGTAAGCACTACGCTCAACGCTCTACAGCCATATTAGACAGGGACCTACGGTTTAAAGTGAATTCCCAACCACTACAAACATCCATGGCAACCCCGGGACTCGAACCCAAAACCTGTGGCATCGAATGCCAGATTTTTACAATATAAGGAAGTTAATAATACGGAAGCTTTCTTCAAGAACTTATTTCGAATTCGACTCTGGCTCAGTGCCAACGAGCGCCGCTGGTGAACATTAGGCCTGAGGTTCAATCCGCTGTCGGCTTTCTTGTAGACACTGTTTCAAGAGATCTAGATGGTGTTTGTGATGTTTAGCATCTTGTCTCGTGAATTGCACTATTCGGTGGGAGTCTTCTGGGTTTTCTCCCATACGATATGCTAATGCTGGGTAGTTCCTCCTAAAAGTCCTCTCGGAAGGCACTGCCCTCCTTCTTCAGCGTCATGGAACCAATCAGATTTCTATCTGCAGGTGCTCCATCACCACAGAAGCTCTCCACTTCCTCTCCTTCTATGAGAACACACGGAATCTAGATGTTGGACTTATCTAGATGTTGGTGTCTACCAAGTGGGATAAGAAAAAAAAATAACTTATTTCTAAATGTAGAAATTTAAATTGAACTTAAATTCCCATGTATGACCCATATATGACTCCAAACCCATGTCCAAACTCCAGACCCATGTATGACTCCAAAATTCCTTCATATATGACCCTATAACTTTATTCCCCATATAAAACCATTTGTTCCCATCTCAGTCTTATCAGCGTAGAAATAAAATAATCATTAAAAAACCTAACGATGTTACCTTTGTTTTGTCTAAATACTAGAACGTTAATTTAATTTAATTATTTTTTAACGTACTGAATTAAACAGAAGTTAATTTGTTTTATTTTCATGCAGGTATGTTTAAGAAACAAACTAGACGTAAATCTTTATAATTGCTTCTTTGAGATGCTAATTAAAATCCCATCATTTAACTAATCTAATTACTGCAATTGTAGTACATTCAAATTAGTTTCATTTACAAATTGCATTACAATTGCATTGATATCAAAACTGTGGTTGTATATTAGAGATTGGGTATAACTAATTTTTATATCACACTGATAAAACAATGATCGCGATAACAAATAACAGAAATTCATACCCGAAAAAATGTATGTACTTTAAAGAAAAAGGTGTAAAGTCATATTTATAATTTCATTCCAGTTGATATACTTTATTTCATGGCTTTTTAAAAAAATTTCATAACGATTGTATTTTACCTGTAGTTTTTATGAGGTTATTCAAGTTTTATTTTTGGTTTAGAAGAATGAAATTTATGGAGTAAAAATTATTATTACGAACTGAAAAGTGTTGGTATTTTTTTTCGTCATCTGGTAATAGACTAAAAACATTAGAAATAACATGAATACGAATTGAAATAAACTAATTAACTCACAGTTAAATTCTTTAATATTATAATTGTTCCACTTGCGACTTAATACTAAAAAATAATGAGAAAATAAGCGAAGGATTCGATTTGCTCTTGGTGGTGTTCGTTCTCGTTAGCTGCGTTCATAAAGCAGGTGATTCACTGGTGATTGTGAGAATCTCTCATAAACAATGGTAAGTGATTTTCTTGCTGGACCCTATTAGCAGATTTCTGTGTCGTATCCTGTTAGGAGATTTCCATGTCGGTCCTTGGTAGCAGTAGGTTCTTCATAGTAGTAGTAGTAATAATCGTAGTAGTAGTAACTTCCCTGTCGTTCTGTAGTAGAAGATTTCCGTATCATTTTCTTGTAGAAGATTTCCGTGTCTGCTCTTTGTAGCAGACTTTTCTGTTGTTCCCTAGTAGGAGATTGTCGTGTCATTTCTTGGTATCAGACTTCTTTGTCGTTCGCTGGTAGGAGGTTTCCGCGTCATAGGAAATTTCCTTGTCATTTTCTTATAGGAGATTTCCGTATCCGTCCTTGGTAGCAGACTTCTGTGTCGTTCCCTTGTAGAAGACTTCTCTGTTGAACCCTGGTAGGAGACTTCTCTGTTGAACCCTGGTAGGACACTTCTCTGTTGAACCCTGGTAGGACACTTCTCTGTCGTACCCTAGTAGAAGATTTCCGTGCCTGTCCTTGGTAGCAAACTTCCGTGTCGTTCCCTGGTAAGAGACTTCTCTTTCGTACCCTGGTAGGACACTTCTCTGTCGTGACCCTAGTAGAGGATTCGTGTCTGTCCTTGGTAGCAGACTTCCATGTCGTTCCCTGGCAGCAGACTTCCATGTCGTTCCCTGGCAGCAGACTTCTCTATCGTTCCCTGGTAGAATATTTCTGAGTTTTCACTAAAATGATATGGAAATGAAAGAAAATTTTCATTGAATATCTTTCAGGAAGACAACAACACCACTCAGCGAGTCAGTAACTGTTTAGGATATACCAAGTAAAACACGAAGATTACAATGGAAAAGTAATTCTTGCTATCGACATTTCACTGCCATAGTTTTAACTTTCATTTAAGGTACGACATAATTTTAAAAAAAACAAAAAAAACAAAAAAAAACCCGACAATAATCCTTGTGGTTTTAAATTGATTAAAAGAAAGGTGAATCTATAAAAATATAAAACTAGTTTAATCTATTTTAACCGAGAATTCTCAAAACTTATCTCAATTTATTCGTGATAAACCAAGGAATAGATCGGATTATCATTGTTTATTAAGACACAATTTTCGGGTTAATAAATTTTCACTCAATCTATTTTCGCATCACACAATTAAAATGTTTGCAGTTCAATAAATCTATGACTGAGATAGAAATCTTGAAGATATCACCATGATATTTATTCGTAGAAAAATAAACAGTTATCATGATATCTTTTTGTAGAAGTAATTAGAAGCCAATCTTACTTGCCAAACCACCTTTCCTTAGAAAAAATAATGATGATAATGATACGTGATAAAATAATAAAAAAATTAAAATAATGATACGTTTCATGTTTGTTTTTTTAGGTTAAAAAAGTTATATTAATGCAGTTTTTATGATTATAAGTATTCTTATTTATTTATTTTTTGAGATAACAGACTGGCTACAGAATACCTTACTTCAATTGTAATAAAAATCATAGGAATATTTTATCTTTATCAAAATCTATGATCTTTATTTAAGACAATCTCAATCTTTATCACAAACTATGACAAAAAAAAATCACTGTGAAAAGTCACAATGACTTTTGGTATTTATAATTCATATAACATATTTTAATTAACAAATATTTTTATATTGCTTATGAAATATTTTTCGAAGATTCTTGCTTCATATACTAGAATTAGAATCATTAATCTTACTGATTTTGTATTTTCACGATTTGCCACAATTTGTGAATTACATTTGAAGAGATTTCTTTTTGTTATATTTCTTATATTCTAACATATTTTTTTATATTTCTTTCATCTTTTGCTTTTAGTACGATGCATATGTCAAAAATTAAAATTTTTCATTCTTCAATATTTTAAAACAGGTAGTAGATAGCAATAAAATAATATATAAATAAAAGGTACTGAATAATTAGTACAAATGTATAAGAATAATTTCTCAATGATTCTGTTTTGTTACAGTTTTATTACACAGATTTGTTTTTAATTTTATAAAAAATTAGAATTTTTCTGTAAGGTTTGGTTACCAACTTGAAAAATAACAAGTGATTCTCCGAAAAGAAATTCACAGGCTTCAGGTTCGAATCCTGGCGGTGGCATGGATGTTCGTTGATGGTTCGGAATCCACTTTAAACTGTAAATCTCGGTCTAATTAGCCTACAGTAAGCACAAAATGACGGTAGAACGTCAAACCAAACCAAACCGAAAAGAAATTAGATCTATTAGTTCTTAAGAATATATATATATGCATGTGTGTGATTGGGTTATATATACACAAATTGGGTTATATAACACACATGCATACACAAATATTTTGTGTTCTCTACTCATAAATATTAAAGGTATACGAATTTGTTGTTATATTTTTCTATTCATTTTTGTAGAGATTATCAAGAAATAATTACTAAGTTTGCATGCTAATTTATTAATATTAATAAATAAACATTCAAACTTAATAATAATAATGTTTATGGTTATATAAGTTAGAGTTATATAAAAATGCATAATTGAGTTAGAAAATAAATTGTTAATGTAAATCCTTGAGATTGAATAGCATTTTTTATTGAAAAGAATGGCGATTCTGGATTTTCTGACTTAAATTATTCAGTTCTGGTTTTTTATGTTTTGCTTTCGCTGATATCTTAAAATGTCGTTGAAATGCGATCATTCAATCTTACATTTAGACCTAAAATGCACTCTGATTAACTATTAGAATTATTTTATATTTTGAATATTATTATATGTCATATATTACGATCAATCAACCTTATCAGTATACATTTTATTTTAATTAGAAATAAAATGCACACTGATAAACTGTTATATTTACATTTATACATTTTATTTCATTAGAAATTGTGTAAAGAACTGTATACGTAAGTAAGAAAATAATGAAATTGAAACTGGAATTGAACACATTTTATTTTATTTAGAAATAAAATGCACACTGATAAATTAGAATTATTTTAAATTTTGAATATTATTATAGATCATATATTATTTAAGTATATCCCTTTCAATGAATTATAGTTAAATCTTTCAAGTTAAAATATTTTGCAAATTTCTTTTGAATAGCTGGGAAAAAATATTGTTGTTTTGCTTAACCTCATTAGATTTGCAGCGTAAGAAATCCTGCTTTTCCATAATGTGTAATAAAACGGCTTTTGCATATAATTCTGTACTGTTGTTCATATTTTTATTTGCAAAATACATTGTCGAATAACGAAGCATTTTATTCACAATGCATGTCTTTTATGACACGACCAACTTATACTAGCAACAAAAGCCACGTGATAATTTAGACAAAAAAATGTTAATGTCTATCATCTCTATGACAATAGCGCGTTAACGCGGAAGCGGCGTTGCGAAAGTGACGTCGTGTTTGTCTTACGAAATTACAAATGAATTGTTCCAATGGATATTAAAGACTATTTGAAACCAGAAACATGCTCTTCGCATGCAAGGTAATGGCTTTTAATTTATTCCGTGTTCGTGGTTTATGTTTCCTAGCTTTCATATAAAAAAAGAAAAGAAAAATAACAGTCGAGAGACAGTTAAAGATACTAGAAATGGATTTCTTAAAAAAATGCTGGGTGTACCATACATTCGTGCAAACTTCACAAAATCCTTAATAAGAAATGTAATAATCGGCAAAAATTTCTGTTTGCGCTATAATCAGAAAGACATTGGAATTTTTAAACGAAAGTGGGCGCTCACACGTCATACTGAGCAATGCAATTCCTTTGGGAGACAATAGCTGGGCCCTTTCTTTTTTGAGAAATGTTGTGCTCTATAATGCTGGAAAAATTTTACAATCATTGTAGAACGGTATGTTACGTTTTTGTGTGACCACTTTGTGCCTGTATTGCAGAAAAGACATGCGTTATCTGTCGCCACGTTCATGCAGGATGGGAGCCCGCATCACTTTGCACTTGAAGTCAAGACGTTTCATTTAATCACTTTCCCTGAAGACCGAAGGATAAGTAGAGGTTGTAAATTTAAGTGGCCCTCAATATCACTATACTTGCCCTCCCCAGATTTTTAGTTGTGGGTATACTTACTCTAAATAATATACAAAGGCTTTTAAAAGAGAAATAAGTAATATTTTTTACTAAGCATCCCATTTTTTTCTTGATTTATTTTATTAAGTATTTATTAGATATTGAATATTATATAAATTTATGTATTTTTAATCGCTTTATATTAAATATAAATTTAATTGAGGCGAATATTAAAACTTTAAACCATTAGCATGTGACTAGATTTCATTCCATTGCCATCATCATCATTGGCGCAACAGCCTCATAGTGGGCCAATGCCGTCTGCCAGATTTCGAGACAGGAGATGTTTTGTTTTTACGTGGTAGGGTTGTCAGTTCTACACCCGACGCTCTACAGTCCTATTAGGCCGGAACCTATGGTTTAAAATGGATTCCGAACCACTACAAAAATCCATGGCCCTGCCAGGACTCGAGTGATACCGAGGCCAGAGATCTAGAAACTCGATCATCAGGCCTCATATATTAAGTTACATTATATATGGAAAAATTTAGAACTGTATGTTAATTTCCAGAAAAACAATTTTTCAAAAAACGCTTTTTTTTGTTTGCACAAAAACAGGTTTAGGTGTACTTTTCCAGCAGAATTACTTAGCATAACATCCTCATTAAGATAAAACCCAATTTTTTTTATTTACTTCCTTAATACACGTAATACTGCTTATTATACTGCCTTTAATTAAAGTAGTTTTAATCATATTTTGGGTACATTTTTATTTGTGTATTATAAAAAAGAAAAAAAATTAATTATTTTATAACATTTTTTTTTAAATTTATAAATCCTTATTAAATGTGTAGAAAAACCAAAGGAAAAGTCTTAAAGGAAATAAAAGGTATTATCGCAATTTGTTTGTAATTACATATATTGAATGTTTTATAAACGTATCTATAAAAGTGATAATTATTTTTTATATACACAAAAAATTAAAAGAATTTTATCATTTTAAAAAAACATACAATTTGTTCAGAAAGTTACGCTATTGAAGAAGTGCATTAGACACTTCTTCAATGACGTAACAGCTCCATGCTGGGCCAAGGCCGTCTATCTACTGGCAAATTTCGAGACAGGAGATATATTTTTCTACGGGTATTGCTATCAGTCCTATGCCCAACGTTGCCCTATTAAGCCAGAACCTACGATTTAAAGTGGATTTCGAACCACTACAAATATCCATGATACTGCCGGGACTCGAACTCAGTGCCATATGTTTCCCGAAACTTGTGGCCAATTACTCGGCCATCATGCGTTGATTCCATTGTATCCAAAATAATTGTGGGTAATTGTATTAGAAATCTGACATTAAATAACTTCCGATTAAAAACAATTCATTACAGTTAATCAGCAATATTTCTTTTAAATATAGTGTACCCCGAGGTATTATTAAATTGCCCCAAATTATGTATTTATTTTAACATTTCCTTTGAATGAGCAAATCTTCATTTAGATTTTGTGATATCCTTTCTTACATCATTCGACACGTATCATTTAGCAGCCTTGGATGCTGTCAACTGTGATGCAACACAAACAGAATAAATCCGAAAAACACGGCTTGTAAATAAAACTAGTTTTCCTAAACAAGGCCTTTTCACGAAGTTGATTCTATTACGAAATACGATTCCGTAAATTTGCATTCAGTAAGTAAACAAAGAATACCGATTGATTTTATTTTCCGTGAAATGCTTATTTTTAATTGTTTCTTCTAGATAGAAAGAAAAAAAAAATACAAATATTTGATTGCAAACTCAGACAAGCAGTCATTTCTCGCCAGACTTCATGGATGTTTTCACGGACCTTCAGGCAGACAATCGTGTTTATGTCTCGCAACTTCCTCATCAGTCAAACATTCAAAATGTCAATCAATTATTGGTTGATTCACGGATTGATTTTTGATGCATGTTTTCAATTATTTTTAATCACTTTTATGTTTGATTAGTTTTTAAAGGGAAATATTCGTTTTTTAAAGCTAAAATATCATGATAGCTCTATTATCAACTAAAAATAAAAGTTTATAACACAAATAAATCTAAGCCAGGTTTTAATTTTTAAACTGAAGTTTAAAAAAATAGTCTTTTCTGCAATATTTACACTATATAGTGAATGCAGACAGTATTTGTACACCTATATTTGTATTTATAAAATGCTAGAAATTTAGATGCTTAGGAAATACTTTTCTTGAAGCAAAAATTTTAAACAAAACTAACTAATATATATACAAATATTTATTTTTGTAGTAAGTAAGTTGGGGAAGAAGACTGTAACTGGGTGTGGTAGGGTTGAGATATTGAGATACAGGTTGAAGAACTGACAGATTTATTTACATGCGTATAAACACCACACACATACAATTAGAGACATACAATATTTAACACATTTAACGATCGTTGATTATAGATTCGGGGAAGGATTCCCCTTCTAAGTCGAAAACCTGATACTCAGGTACACACAGAATGCGCAAAAAATACTTTTCTCCGGGTGAGAGTCTGTAGACCAACTTATACGCAAGGTTACTAAATATATTTCCTGTTGGGATGAGAGACTATAAACTAAACGTTTCTCAGCAGGAGGGCAAGTTGGCCTGTACTTCCTCTCGGGTGAGAGTCTCGAGGTCTTTCGACCATTTCTCCTGAACGCCAAAGACATTTCTCTTTAATTTTAATTAAAACAAATGAATCGTTTACACATTTAAAAAAATCAAATTAGCTGTTTATATAACAGTTTTAAAAATATTCCTCTTCCATCTTTTAAGTTCTTTCTTTCTACCCCATATTAAATTTGATTCATTGGCGAGATTCAGCAACCAAGGGACCATCTCGAGACAGCCATTGTTTTGAGGGGAGATCTTTACATAAATCCCAGGTGAATGACTCCATGAACCCACGCCGTAACACCAGTTCTTAACGGCAATAGCTTTTACCAGCCAAAATTCAGATGTGTCAACTCTTGACCTTCGCATCTCTTACGTACGACCCAACGGTCAAACATCAGAAGTGCTAAGAGAACGTCATCTATTAAATAAATTTTATCTAGACGTTGCTTGATTCCCCCAACTGGCAGTTTCCAGTTAACCAGTCTCTTCTTCAAACAGTGGCCACCTCATCAACTATTATTTCCGGCGAAAAACAAACCTCTAGTCAGCTGTAATCATAGGGTTGCCGCACAGAACGGAAGAAGTCTTCCATTGATTTTACCCGACTCGTCGCAATCACAAGGGGAGACGGGGGGGAAGTTTTCGAACACTTTCACTAAGAATTTATGTACTCAAAGACACTAATAGCAATGTATGAAAATGAATAATTACACATCAAACATTAAAAGGTTATAAAATAAAATTGCACTTTACAGCATAAAAGGGAGAAAATATTATAAAATAATTTTAAATGCATGTCGACACGACACTTACTGATACCTTTACTACAGCGTTTTGTGTGGGCCGCAATGGCCGAGTGACTGGCGCTCGGTGCCACAAGTTTCGGGTTCGAGTTCCTGGCGGTGTCATCGATGTTTTTAGCGGTTCGGAATCCACTTTAAACCGTAGATCCTGGTCTAATAGGATCGTAGAGCGTTGTGGGGGTAGTGTTACTCCGCGCCCGTAATTTATCTTCAATATACATGCGCCCCCTCGATAGTGTGCTAAGTGATTAACGTTGGTGCAGCTTTTGATTATAAAGATAAATGACTAAGTACTTGCCAGCTGCATTAGAAAAAAAATATTATTTATTTTACAATTATTTATAAATGTATTATGTTATATATATGTTGACTTTTATCTGCTTTTAAGCGAGTGTTTACTTTACTTATTTCTTTTATTCGTCTAATTAGTTCTGATAATCTATTTTAAGTAAACGAATAGTAAACAACTAATTAATTACAACTAATTTTTAGTAAACAACTTAATTCAAAATAAAATAATCCATCACTGAAAAGAAGTATTTAATTTATTGCAAGCGCCATTTAAATAAATATTATTACTTTCTTTTTGTGAAAAAATTTAAACTTTCTTCCACCCTTTTGTCAATAATAGAAATAAATAAATTACACCGATGCCAAACTTTCTCTTTTGAATTGAAGAATCCCTGACAACAAGTAGCGCACACTGCTGAATCCCAAATACCACTTCATAACTGTATACTCGTATCAAACGGTAATACGTAATGAGTCTAATTACATATTCCGCACACATCCCTTGGCAAATATCGTAGAAGAGGAATTCCGACGAAAGGGTCAGAGAAGAAGCCAGTTTCCAAGTCCCCTCTGTGGCCTCGATGCAGCCAGTTTTTCTCTCCGAAAAATAGGTCGCCCGAAAAAAAGTCTTCGAGAAAGCCATGGAAGTGTTTTCATAAATTAAAGGATGTGGTATTTCATTATTTTCTACTCCTGAATAATTTATGAGGCGAAGATCGCAGGATTTCTCCACCACTCTTCATTTGGGCCTCTTTTCTCTCTCACTGTTCGAGAATTCTTCACTTTTTATCTTTTTTTTGATAGAAAAAAAATGGAGTTTGAAACGGTGCGTGTCCTAGTAGATAAGATTTTCACAGTTTGTGATGTAGGTTGGTATGGAGTATTTTGTACTTATTCCCTGATTTGCATTGAAATGGGTGTTTCAAAAAAGGGTGTGGACACTCAGGAGAGACAGAAGTTGGGAAATAAGTAAAAGGATTGTGCTTGAATTTGTTTCACTTTTAAACTCTTGAGTTGGGAAATCTTCAACTAAATCATTTCTTTCTTAGATCCTTAAATTCAATTTGCTTTTCCTCAAACATTAAATTTGTCGACATCTCCTCATAGGATTATCACTTCAGTGTTTCTTCTAAGATGAAGATTGTCTTCCTGGAGTTCCTTCCTGTAAACAGTCTTCTAAATCATTCTATTCCTCTGTTTTAAAAAATACCAGTTCGTTTATCCCGTACTCTTTTACATAAGGACATTTCGACCTTTCTTTAAAGAAAGGCTATCTTGCAGCTAAGGAGCTTCGTTAAATACAAATTTGTGTTACTCGGGCCACCAATGCTCAAGAACGAAATCGCCACCACAAAGAAGAATTTTCTTTTCTACTTTGCTGCTTTCTCATGCACTGCATTTATCTCCTCATCTGATGTTTTTCCCCGATAGAGGCTTGTGGCTATCTTGTAGCCAAGGAGCTTCATTAAATATAAATTTGTTTCTTTAAAGAAAAAGTATTCTATTGAATTACCTAAAACTTCTACTGATAATTTCTTAAGTAAAAAGAGAATACTGGAATAGAATAACATAAATAATGCTTTTTATTTCAATTTGGAACTTAAAAGTGTAAATAACTCTTGCACTTTCTATATCTCTTAACATCTATTAAGAACAAGTGCTTACACCAAAAACTGCAAGACCTACTCGCAAAAGTTACCACGGTTACTATTCTTTCAAAACTGTTATTTAGAAAAGTTTGAGCAAAGGAAATTTTTTTTCTTAATGTAAGACAGTAAACTTGGTAGATAAAATCAAATATTTTGCTTTAAAACAGTAAGTATACAGTTCAAAATGGCAGGTCTTATATTCATGTCAAAAAATGACTTCTAAAAGAACAAGATTCTACGAAAAGTGTATAAAAAGTGAAATCTATGGCTTGATTTGACGCTCTACGGTCATTTTGTTTACATTTTGGGCTCATTAGACCGGGACCTACAGTTTAACGTGGATTCCTAACCACTCGCAAGCATCCCTGCCACGATTCGAACTTGCAGTATCAAAGGCCAGAGCGCTAGCCAATTGGCCATCAGGCCACTCATTGTATATGTCTTACATATATATTGTTATAATGTTGCAATTGTAAATAGTTCTATAGATTTTAAACAGTCTGCTAATAATGGGGCCCGATGGCCGAGTGGCTAGCGCTTTGGAGCTCGGTACCAGAGGTTTCAGGTTCGAATCCCGGTGGTGCCATAGATACTTGTAGTGGTTCGGAATTCCCTTTAAGCCGTAGATCCCTGTCTCATATGACTGTAGAGCATCACAGAGCAAAAATCAGACTTCTACCTACGGGTGCTCCTTCACAACAGAAGTTGCTCCATTTAGGAATAGATCATTCATGGGATGTCCGTCCCGTACTTCAAGGCACTGAGGATTATTCAAAAACAACTGAATTAAATAATATACTCATTGTATATGACTTGCATATCTACTGTTATAATGTTTCAACTAGTTATAAATAGTTCTATAGATTTTAAGCAATCCATAATTAACTGTAGATAATCAATTATTGGAAATAAAGTTTTAAAATTTTGTCTATAAAGTTTTTTTTTCTATAAAGTTAATCTCAATTTCTTTGAAATTATCAATTTTTTTTGTGTAGTTGCTTGGACTAATAAAATTAACTGATCTCTAACTACATATGGATGTTTGCAACTTGACTGTAACCGTTTGATTTGTAAATTTATTCAGTAGTTTAGCCATTCATTTAAGCATAGTTTAATATTTTTTATGCATGACTGTTTTCCGCTTCTTATGAAATTTCTTTTAATTCAACATCGAACAATAAAGAAAGTTCTCAATGTTGAGCCACTTTATAAAGATGTTATTTGCATAAAATATGTGGCACAAATGTATTTTTTTTATGGAACAATACTTTTCTTCACAATGAGGCCTGTCAATCTATCTTAGAAGTTCATATGCAGACAACTGAAATGATATGAACTTCCTTTGTTGTATACTTTCAAACTTGTGAAAGTAAAGAAAGTTTTGCTACACTTCACGTACTTTCTTGATATAAGTTATCTGGTAATATAATTTTCGAATTGAAATCGAAATCCTTATTAAAATCTGCTTATATTTCAATAAATTCAATAAAGTCATGATTTATAGATGAATGCAAATTAAAGAATTTAATCGACGCGTTTAATCATTGAAATAACGTTTGTTTAAAAGCCGTTGATTATATCGCAATGGATATCATTCTTTCAAGGAAGGTTTTGGAGTCTTGGTTTATAAAAATATAGTTTTGGATATAACAATTTGTGATAAATAAAATTTATCCCCTAGTTTCTCCCACACAATCTTTTACAACTGGGTTATTTGGTGGTTAGAACCACACAAAGTATCAGTCGAATAGTTACATATTTGTTGTTGTTTCTAATCGTCAGTGTTGCAGTGCGGGACGGACATCCCATGAGTAATCTACTCATGGATGGAGGGAAAGGGCAGCTTCTGTTGTGGTGGAGCACTTGTAGGTAGAAGTCTGACTTGACTCCGTGACGCGCTTACAGTCATATGAGACCGAGATCTACAGCTTAAAGTGGATTCCGAATCACTACAAACATCCATGGCATCGCTGGGCTCGAACCCGAAGCTTGTAGCACCGAGTGGCAGAAATGCGCTGTATTATTGTAGTAATTCGTACTAATAAAATAGAGCATTGTATTACGTTATATTTTAAATTCAAATCAGTAACTGATGCAATGTATTTTCAATTAGATTTTAAATCAAAGAACATAAAAGATTAAAAAACTTTTCTTAATTGACTTTATTGAAAAAAAAAAAGAATTCCAACCACATCAATGTAAGTGCACTACATACACTGTATTGCATTAAATTGTTTGTTTTTTTACATTTATTTTGTTTTTTATCATTCTTACTTTTGATTAAATTGATAATATTTTAATTGGGTTACAATAGACATTGTTTTTTTTTCACTTATCACTCTGCCTTCGAAATAATTTGATTAACTTACAATTGGAGTGTAACGGATGGCCGCGTTATAGTGGAGTCGTACCGTATGATACTACGGAAAAATCTTCTAGATTTGCTACTACAAAATTAAACAGAGTTGTAGTGTTACGCAGAAAACTCTGACAATTTTTATTAAATAGGTAATAAATATAAAGAATTTGTTTTTATTTTTGATGTAGCTTCATAAGTTAATAGTATTGGGAAAGTGAAAATCGACTAAAGCATCGATTTTTATTTTATTATTGGATTGAAGTACAGCGGTAGCCAACCCAAATGATCTTGCTGGCCACTTTGGAAATGCATCATAATTCTGCGGGCCGTATATAAAATTATATATCCCCATATTAGATTTAGATCCACTATAGACATTTTTTCGGAGTGAAAAATTGAAATGCAATGTGTTATTATTATTGTGTTTATTCTTACATGTAAATACAGATAATCTAATAATAATGATACTAAACACACATTGTAAGGAAATATATAATACTAAAAATAAAATATAAAAAAATATATAAATATCAACGAAATTAAAAAAATGAAATCATTAAAAAATACTTATTTTCCTAGTGCGATATTTGTTTCTCCATTATTTCATTTAGGTTTTGAAAATCGATCTCAATTTGGGTATTAGCACATCATAATGGGTGTTGAAGGTTAGTGTCTGTAAGGTTTGGGAGTGTTTTGTGTTTAATCAATTTCATTTACGGGAAGAAAAAAACGATTCGCAGGTGTAAGTTGAACCAAAAGCGCTAATAACTTACCAGAGAGTCTGGTTTGTTCTTTTGTCAACTATCAACAGTGCTTACCTAGGGATGGTCACTGCGTCTCTTAAAAGGAAACGTAGAACCAATTATAGCAGATGTTCTAAGATGCGTGCGCATCATGAGTTCGCAGAATATAATTGTATTATTCTGCGAAATCATAACTGTAAACTCATAAATAAAACAATATCTGTCATATATTCGCAAGAATAATATTTTAAAATCAAAATTAATTTATTCTCATAATTTCGACTGTTCATTTTTGAATATATGGATGCAGAGATAATGTATTTTTTTAATACATTGGTTTTCACTACTTTGACCATTATAAAACAAATATATTTTGTAAAAGTCTGATCAATATCAAAGTGGGAAAAACATTCAACGCGGGGACAAACATTCAAACATTCATATTCTAGGGGTGACCACCCCTGGAATAGTACATAATTTTATTTTTCCAGTAAGGTATCACATTAGTTATTCAACGATGCAAAAAATTTCGGTAATCCGACATCTGACATGATATTAAAATATATAGTATTATAGAATAAAGATTGATATAAATTTTAACGTGCACTTGCTAAAGGAAAAATTTATATCTACAACAAGTAAACATACATTGTCTTTCACATTATATAGGTAGTTAAATCAATCTCAGGGATTTATCCATTTGAAAACTATTAAAAAAGTCTTTTTAAAAGTACTCAATTTAAAATGAACATGACAATAATATTATTTGAAAACAGTATGCCTAAAACTGATTTTATGTCATGAAAATAGAAATTTCGCAATATAAGTAAAAGACTGATTCCTTCTACAATACAGAAAATATAATAAAAAAATGTATAAAAGCAAGAATTAATCTTGGCTAATGTATAATCCTGCTATTGTATAAAAATTCTAAAACGACATAATTAAGAATCCGTGATCGATTGAGAACCGGAAAAGGGCAAACAATGAATAAATAAATAAAATTGCCAAATCAGTTCTGAATACAGTATTACCGAGGTGTACATAAATATTTCATTATATAAATCAAGGTTTCAGTAGAATGCCTTTTACAAATTTTATAGAAATGCGTGTGAAATCTTTAAAACTATTTTTCCCAATTTTTAAAGCTCACGTTATTTTTTTGAATTTACTGTCAAACTGTGCAACTTAAAGTTTTTATGGCATGAAAAATGCTTTAACAAGAGTCCTTTTCACTTTTACGGAAAATAAATTTTTACGGAATTAAATGTAGGGAAATATAGAAAAATAATAGTGTCTATTATTTAATAATGATTTTAAAGTAAAGTTTTTTTTTCTAATGCATCTGGCAAATACTTACACAGTTATCTTTATGCCATAAGCAAGGGTTGTACCGACGTTATTCATTTAGCGTTAGTACCCAGGGGGCACGTATAGCTTGAAGACATGCTACGGACTCGAGTAACACTATCCCCGCAACGCTCTACGATCCTGTTAGACCGGGACCTACGGTTTAAAGTGGATTCCGAACCACTGAAAACCTCCATTTCACCGCCGGGACTCGAACCCGAAACCTGTGGTACCAAGCACTAGCCAATCGTACATCAGGTCTTTATTTTAAAGTGTTGTAAAAACTGAGACGTTAAAATAAATTAATTCTAGCACTCGTAAAAATGTGTTACTTCTAATTGTCATAGTTTGCGATAAAGAAATAAAAATGATGAATTTAATATATAGTTAACATACCAGTGAGTGATCTTATTGAAAAAAAGAAACAGACATATAGATATGAATAGAAATCACTGAAAAAATAGGTTTGGCTTACTTTTATAAAAGTACGCCATATCTAGTTTTTTTTGCTTGGTTGTGCTGAACATGGAGTGGTGTTGGGATTACTACTACTACTACTACACCACACCTCATCACTGTGCCTAGAGTTGAGTGGCCCCTTTACAGTTTGGGAATGATGTGGGTGAGAAGAAGTCTAATTGGGCTCTGTGACGCTCTATGGTCATATTAGACCGAGACCTAAGGTTTAAAATGGATTCCGAACCACTAAAAAACATCTCTGGCACTACCGGGACTCGAACCCGATACCTGTGGTACCGGTGTTGGGATTAAAGGAATGTAATTATGAAGTTGTGGAACACCACACTTCTTACTTGAACAAGTTACAATGAGTGTGAATTTACAAAAATTGGGATGACCAACAAGTAAAAGTGAAGGAAAAAGAACAGACAGCATGTATAAAGAGACAGTAGCAGTGAAAGCTGAATGATACATTGCAATGTCCCAGAACTTCTTTTGTGCAGCATGGCATAAACTGAACCAGACTGCAGATTGAGCTGGATAGGACAAAAGCACGTCTGGAATTTCGTAGGAAATGGTGAAAAGCACGTTCCTCGAATGTTAAATTCTTTATCTGGAGGCATGCTGTGGTCATGTCAGACCTTGATCTTTCGGCGATGTTTGTTTCTCCGGGGTCACTTAAAATCGAGAGTCATTCATCAACAAACCACGTGCTGAGAAATGGTATGCGAAGTTTCCGCCGATTTATTTCAGTGGTGTGTTTGTGGATCGAGGAGGACATTTGTAAAATGGCATATTCAGAAATTAACGTTGGCATAATTTTTAATTGGAGCCTGATGGCCAAGTGACTGGCGCTCGGTGCCACAGGTTTCGGGTTCGAATTTCGTCGGTGGCATAGACGTTTGTAGTTGTTCGGAATCCACTTTAAACAGTCAGTCCCGGTTTAAAAAGACTGTAGAAAGTTGGGTAGGGCTGGCAACCGTACCTTGTAAAAAGGAAACATCTGTCTTGAAGTTTGTCAGACAACCTGGCCCCACAATGAGGCTGTTGCACTAATGAGAATGTTAATTATAGAGTTTTTCAATAATGATGTACATTAAATTGAAGGACTACAACATGGTATTAAGGGGGTGAGGTACGCATGTTTAAAAGTCATTTTTTTTTGCCCTACCCTGTAGATTTATTTAACATTTCTTTTTTATTGAACATCGGTGAGTTTCATATTCTATTTATGTACACCACAAACAGCTTAACGGAGGATGAAGAGGGAATGAAAATGCTTTCCGAGAGGACTTTTAGGAATAACTGCGCCCCATTTTCTGGAGAATGGGAGGACATATAGGAAACTCTCATCAGGCGTACTATACTATTATGATATTGCACTATACTATTATGATACTACTACTGTTAAAACCGACATAGAAATGATGCCGTTAGTCTACGTATACTCGTAGGACGGCCAAATAAATTAACATTAATATAAAAACAATTAAAATAAATACGAAAATTAATACTGAAACAAACAACTAATTTAATTTTACTTTTAATGAATACTAATATATACAATTACAATCAAATTTATGATTTTTACATTGGCACTTAAAACAGAATAAATAAAAAATGTTTATAGAGAAGCAATCATAATATTATGCATACCTCAAATGAAATATTCCCCTGAGTGTGTACGCAGTGATTTACCAGTAGCCTCAAAACCTTTTAACAAAAAGAATGCTCACCGGAAATTCAAAGATGGACATGGATATAAATAATAAATTATCCATGTAGCCATTCTCGTAGCAAAAAATTGTGTACCAGGCTCACGCACTGTCGCAGATCGTTCGCTCTGCTTTCAACGGGTCTTCCTTTCTGCCCGCAAAAACTCCAATAAAGGGGTCCCACCAAACTGACCGGTTCTTTTGGACCTGACCGTGTGACCGGGAGGGGTTATCTACCATTCCTGGATTCATACAAAAAATAAAGGAAATACCCCTTACCCAGACACAACAGGATAATTACCAGTTACAACAACTACTATACTACAAAACACCACATCATTGTGCCTATAGCTGAGATGTCTCTTTACAGTTTGAAAAAATGTGGGTGAAATTGAATGGACACACGATGGATGCAGGAAAATTTCGCAAAATTCACTTTTGGCTGTACAGAAGCAGAACATTTCACAAAAATCAGTAGAAAATATCAAAAAATTTAAATTTAAAAAAAGGAAATATTACGAAAGGCGAGAACATATAAAAATATAAAAAAATACCCAAACTAAATTATTGGAAAAATTTAAAAACAATGCAATACAATAAACACAACATGGGAGACTTTATATAAATCAGAGAGAAAAAGGAAGGCATATTCATCGAAGCAATTAATGTGTTTTGAAAGAATCATTAGAAGAAGAGTAACAGCCAATAAATAATTGGACAGTAGAAGCAGGTGCTTCAAAATTATGAACAATGGAAGTATAAAAGGCAGGAAGATATTACATCTGAGAAGAGATAATAAGCAAAGTATATAGATAAATAATTGGTATTCACATAGAAAATATTAGGGAACGTGCAAATTGAAAATTGACAAGCGTATTGCGGTCACAATCAACATTAGGCCTGCACGTTTCTGAATGCATTTATTTCAACAGACCTGTCCAGCAGATTCGAATTGTAGGCCTTCTTGTAAGTGAATGAGTGATTTGAGATACTTATTAGATAGAAAAAAGAACGGCTACATTTTGCTATATTATTTAAGAATTCTCTTGAGTTTAAATGAAAATAAAGTTCTGATAAACGATATATACCGGTAACTATATATAAAAACAGTAACAGGTCCTATCCAATTGGAAAATTAAACGCTAAAACACCAGAAAAATATTTTATTTATTACAAATACAAGGGTATGAGGCAATATCCAACTATTTTAATATACTAACCCTACTTATATATGTATATTGTTTGACAGTTAATCTGAAATATAAAAGTTTCGGCACCATCTGTTGCTAATAAACCCCACACTTTGACGTAAGGTCTCGTTCTAGTAACCACCAAGTCGTCAGCAAACGGTACATTACAAAAAATGCATTTCAAATGTTGCGGAGTTAATTATGTAAGAATCACGTTGCATTTTCATTTTTTAATGTACACCAATAAAACAGAAAATATCAAAACAGCTTTTGTCTCATGCTAATGAAATTGCTTACTGAGCCAATCAAGTATCGAGTGATGAATTGGTTAGACAAGTGGCACACTTTGTCAAACAAAAGTTTGTGTCATTGCCACACTGGAAAAGAAAAAAGATTTATCGAACTGTGACATAGAAAGATCCTTGATGGTTAGAAGGTGTGGCAAAATGCAGTTTGGAAAAGTGCAAAATAAAAAAAAAGTGCTGAAAGTCCATTTATATTATATGGATATATTTGAGGGCTTGTATTTGAATGGTTAAAAAATTCTATATAGGTATACACTCATATTATTTTTAAAAAATATTTAATTGATTTAAATTTATAATGTGATCGTTTTTAAAGTATTAGTTAAAAGAAATTTATACTTTTGATGACCTCAAATTAATTTACACCACTTTCAAAGTCAACAAAATATACATTTAGGAGATATTAGATCTGGTATTTCAATCGAATCCTTCATTGAATTTCGAATATTATATAATATAAAATGCATATTTGTTCTAAAATTAACAATTAGTAATTTTATAAGTAATAGTACCTATTTACTTGTTAAAAGAACAAACATAACACAGTATACTAACACTGTTTTCAACATCTGTGGAGTCCTTCTCTAACGATGATTCAGAAACAAACAGAAAAATTCTAGTGAAAGAACAAAAATGTTTATGTCATTAACAGTGTTGCCACTGTTATGTAGTACAATGAGTAGTAGTATAATTTAGTATAATTTTTGAAATAAATATGTCTTTGCTGAAAGTGGACCATTTTCAGTGTAATTATATTTGTAATTTCATTAATTACTTAAATTTATATGGACAAAATGATGGAAATTTTGAAGGATGTTATTTGGTAACTGCTTATAGATAAAAAAGTCATAGCAGATTGCATTCATTATTATCATTAATTAACTTTTTTTTGTCAAAAACGGTCTTACATCACTTTTAAAAAAACCGACTCAAATAAAAATATAGTGTTTGTATAAACTTGAACGTTGTTTATATATTCTGACCGAACATTTCTTAAAATTCTGTAAAAAGTTTGGCAATTTGCAGTTATTTCAAATATTTCGCAATAAAGTGATCCTGCACAATATGATTCTGTATATTATTTGATACCATAAGAAATTTTTTTAAAAATACCTTTAATTAGAGGCAGAAGTTTCTCAAACATGATGTAAATACAGAAATAAAAAAAAGAATTCTTTACTTAATTTTTTAAATGAACATCTTTATGTATATAATTCTTCTGTTCAAGTGTTTGTCCGTGAACTCCTTCTAATCTGCTTGATCGATTTTGATGAATATTTTTTGTGTTTGACAAAACATGGAGAATATCTTATTGCTATATCCTTTGTTGTAAGTCGCCACCAGATGGTGCTGCAGTCTATAAACTTCTATACCGTTCAACCAATCGCTACGAAAATTGGTAATAACATGTATTCGAGTATGGAAAATAGGTTCGCGATATCCACTTTATTGTTACTTGCCAGTAGATGGTGCTGCAGCATTTCAACTTATATAATGTTCAAACGATATCCATGAAAATTAGTATGCACATATATTCGAACATGAAGAATATATTCGCGATATATTTTTCTACAATGCATTTCTATTGGCAAGACAACATATGACGGGTTCTGCTAGTAAGCAACAAAATTCTTTAAGGAGGTACATAAATACACTTTAGTGAATTTGATTTTAAAACAAATTTATTTTAAATTAATCGAGAAATAAATTTTATATAATCAATTAAAGTTAAAAATATATATTTCTGAATGCAGATAATTTCTTTTTTCACTGAGTCATCTATCAGCCAAAACGTTGATGGTGAAATGAGCCATAGCGATTTCCAAGAGAAGAAAAAGAGGTGTGATATCGTTTGCTGCAAATTCCATCCAAATAAAGCTACTGAAATGAATCAAAACAAGTGGTAGTTCAGCGACCTTTTCGCAGCCCACCCTCGACTTCCAAGAGCCTACATCGCTTCCCACTCAGCACCGAAACTCTCTTCCGTATGGATGACCGGACTCGTGTAAACAATTGCAATTCTTGGCTTTTGACGCGAATCGATTCTCTTGAAGAATTACTCATCAAATGAGAAGAAAAGAATGTTTTTTTTTTTAATTCGTTTTATTTGATTTTGAATAATTTTTAATATTATACAAATTTTATAGTGGAAAAAAAAGAAGAGTGGATAAACAAAAATATCTTTAAAGAAAGGATAGACAAACAAAAATATCGTTAGGGAAAAAAAAAATAGATAAACCAAAATATTGTTAGAAAAATAAAGAATAGATAAACAAAATAATTCAAATATTTATATATATATATATATTATATTATATTATATTAATATAGTCAATATATATATTATATTATATAGTCAATATATATATATTTTATTATATAGTCAATTATTTTTAGAAAAAAAAGAGTAGATAAACAAAAATATCGTTAGGCAAAAATAAGTAGATAAACAAAGATATTGTTAAAAATAAAATAGATAAGCAAAAATATATTTATAAAACAATAGATAAACAAATATATAGTTAGGCAAAAAAAAAAAAAAAAAAAAAAAAATTAATAATTAAAGAAAAATATCGTTAGAAAAAGAAGAATAGTTAATCAAAAATGTCGTTAGAAAAAAAAAATTAAATTCTAATGAATGACAATTATAAATTTTTTTATATATTATGGAAACCCCAATTTTTTTTTAAGTCAGGAACTTCGTGCTCCAATAGCATCCTCTGATATGTAAATGAAAATTATTTACAGAGTTATGTTTCAAATGTTTAATATATAGAATTTTATCTTTTTATACAAGGAAGGGGCGTTGGTAGATAAATGTCTTTATGACAAAATGATTAGATTTGTAAAACTGTTCGAAACAAGTTCATGATCTTTGAGCACATTATGGAAAATAAAATTATGTTTTTTAAACATAATTAATTGTCAAATTTAATTTTTAAAATGAATGTCTTTCAAGAGCCATCTAGTTTAAGTTTCTATTTTATGAATAAAAACAGCATTCACTATAGTAAATTTCTTGACTTCTGGCTCAATGTTAATGCGCATAGGTAAAGTTCAAGATGACTCAGATATGAATGTGTTGGCTGCGAGCTTAAATCACTTCAAACAACAACTTTCCAGATTCGAAGGGGATTATGACAATGTGACTGACCATCTCGCCACTGATTGTCTCCATAAGACAGGGAAATGTGGGGCAGTTTTACCCTAATGTTGCTCTTCCATCATTATCGGTATCCCATCACATTGGAACAAGGGGTCTTTGATGTAAAAAGCCGGCTGATGGCCAATTGGCTAGAGCTATGGCCGTTGGTACCACAGGCTTCAGGTGAACATCTTGGCCGTGGCATGGATGTTTATTAGTTATTCGGAGGTCACATTAAACTGTTGGTCCCGGTCTAATTAGCTTAAAGTGTGCGCAACAGAACGATTAACAGAAGATAATTCGTATGATATTTCAGTAATTTGTATAATATTTTAAGTATTTCTACATGAATGGCAGTTTTCTACAACATCCTGCGTACTTAAAGAACATCGAAACATTTTGTTTTGATGAGAAAAATCAATACAAAGTATTGGAAGCAGCATACCAAAAGCAAAAAGTATGAATAAACAGAAATTATAAGTCTAAAAAAAGGGCAGCAACAATCTACTGGCATCATTTGCTAATAACTGTTAAGTTACATAATGAGATTTTAAGTCACGAATTTCATTATATTTTTATCATATTTAAAACATTTTGACATATGGATTTTTCTTTTAAGGAAAATTAGTTTTCTTTTTCTTTCTTGGCATAGTTAGAGTGCAAAGACATTTTTGCATTTCAATAGTTGACTGCTATTTTGTAAAAAGATTTAAAGAACTCATTAAATAAAGATTTTCAGATTTTATAACCATTGAACAAAGAATGGCAGCAGTTTTGCTTTACATTATTAAATGGCTTTGTAAAGTGAATTTGAGAAAAAATTCTTCCATTGAATATTTTCGGTTTCATGTATCCACCATTTTGTTTGGCGTTTGTTAGTGTTGACCACGATCATTGCTACTAATGTGATGGAAATAGATTATATAAAATTGTCACGCAATGTTTCTAACCCTTGATCAAACTAATTTAAAAAAGATTTTAAAATAGGATGGAAGTCTTCCTTGCGCCTACCATAGAGTAAACGAAAATGTTTCAGTTTAGGATCAAGCTGACTGCCACCAAACTTAAATATGAAAATGGCTCCTAGGATCTTTGTATGTCGATTAAATTACACTGTTTAAGGGTTTGTTGACTGTGACATAAATACCTTTTGGTGGGTATATGAAGGATGGGAGTTACGATCAACATATCGGTAAAAAGCCATCAGTTTTTCGATGACTGATCTGTTTCGTTCAAACATAAAATGCACATTCATTTATATTGCTTAATATTGTTAGTCCAGTTAAATGAGGATCATATATAATAATTATGCATAAAATATAATTTAAGCTTGTCCCTGCGCCTACCATAGAGTAAACGACAGTGTTTCAGATTAGGATCTATACTCAGGCTGACTGGCACCAAACGGAAATATGAAAATGGCTCCTATGATCCTTGTATATCTGGTTAAATTACACAGGTTAGGGATTCGATGACTGATGACAGTTTACCCATATGTAGATCGGAACTCCGATCCTTCCCATACCCAGCAAAGGGTCTTTATGTCACAAAGACTCTTTGCTGAGTATGGGAAGGATCGGAGTTCCGATCTACAAATGGGTAAACTGTCATCAGTTATTCGATTTGCAAACATAAAATGGACATTCATTCATTAATATCGCTTAATATAGTGAACCCAATTAAATGAGGCTTCTGGAAATTTTTGATGGTGCTTTTGGAATTAAAAAAAAAGAACAATCACCTTTCAGTGTTTCTTAAACTCTGTGTCATTGAGTCTTTCCTGAAGAAAAGGAAGAGCCAAGATGTAAGGTCACTGTTTCGAAAATAAACCGCCCTGGCGGAAGCTAGCGCTTAGGGCGTCACCTTCAAAGAACAGACCTTGATAATGAACTTTGAGAAATTTTTGGTAGGGTGCCAAGTCACTCGAACCCATAATCGCATTAATTCTTCAGGGTTGATCTCACCTTGACCTTTGAGGAAAAAAAGTGTGGTTGGTGAATATTCATTGAAACGTGACGCTCACCGATATTCTTCGAAAGTGTGGTGGATTATTATTTAAGCGTCATTGCTCGATTGTCACCTTTTTTTTTCTTCCTTTCCTGTTTTAAGTGTCTTCCGGTTAAAAGGTCATAGCTCAGTTCTCAGATTAAAAAAGTGTTACGAGCTTTGAAGAAGATTATTTTTCTTTGTATCCAATCTTCCATATCTAATTAGAAATGCATTTCTATCATGTTGTTTTGGTCATTTAAAAATTCTTCTGGTCATTTTGTTACTTGCTAGCAGCAGTATATATGCTATGTTTAAAAAAACCAAGTTTTAAAACTATGCTGAAAAACTATGTTTATCTTAACAGCTAACTAGTAATTTAACAATTAAATTTAGTAATTAATTAAATTAGTAATTAGTTTAACAGAACAATTAACTAGTTATATTAGCATTTTTTTTTATAAACGCGAGAATTCTTATTTATACAACTAATTAAAATATATTTCTTTAAATATCACTCGAGAAGTTTTAAAATTGTTTGATCATTTTAATAATAAACGCATTGCTTTCATTTATGTGATGTAATAAAATAAGTATTTTCAGTATATAAATGAAAAAAATTAATATAATTAATTAATCAATTAAGTAATTAATTCAATTGTAGTTAATAATCAAATATAGTTTAATTAAATAATCACTGCATGTAATTATCAAATAATTAATCGATAATTGATTAAAAAATTGTATTTTTTTAAATCTTACAAGAAGTTTTTAAAATTGTTTGATCGTTTTAATAATGAATATCTTACTTTCATTTATGCGAGGCAATGAAATAAGTATTTCCAGTATACAAAAGATAAGAATTAATATCATTAATTAATTAATTATAGCTAAGAATCAATTATATATTAATTAATTAACCATTGCATTATTATTAATTAATTAATCGTTAATTGATTAGAAAATTGTAACAAATTGTATTTCTTTAAATCTCCCACGAGAAGATTTTAAAATTGTTTCATCGTTTTAATAATGAATGTCTTTAATTTATGCGAGGCAATGATATAAGTATTTCCAGTATACAAAAGATAAAAACGTCATGTCCTCAATTAATTAATTAATTTATTAAATATAGTTAATGATTGATTATCGATTAATTATTTAATAATTACATAATTATTTATAATTCTTAATATTTAATTGCAATGACTTTTCGTTTTCTAATGAAGCGTTTTTCTCTTATTATTTATTGAATTTCTAATTTATGTCTAGAATTACCAAAGAATTCAATATTTTTGAATATTTTATAATAATTATAATATCAAACATTGTAATCCTCTTACTGATATCACTTGTTTTGAATTTTCAATATGCGTATTTGGAACAATAAACGATTAGGAAACAAAAAGAAAAGCCCTAAATTACTTTTCCCGACAAAAAATTCGGTTTTGTTTTTAATCCAAAAAGAAAAAGTTTCTCTTGCATTCAAATATTATTTTTAAGCCACATTCAATCACAAAATATCTTGTTATTACGAATATCTCTGGAATGGAAGTGTGTAATCCGACTTTTTTAAGTCGCTTAGATAAAGACTTCATTTCTCTGCATCTGTCTTGTTTAATCAGCTTTAACCGAAGGATTCTCTTTGAAGTAAATCTTAATAAATTGATATCCTCAGAGATTATGTTGGATTTGAATAGGAAAATCGAGAAGTTATGACTTGTTTTTTTTTGCAAACTGAGTTACTGGTCAATCTGACAAGCTTTTGATTTTATTTAGATCTGTCTTTATTTCTTTAGGCTACTTAAGAAAACGAAAATATTAATTCTAATTCAGTTTTTTTCGGCTTTGCTCGTATGAGAAAAGAATACATCAATTGATTTTGATTTGTTTAGATCATATTAACCAGATTAAGATTAAAAGTTGGGGCCTGATGGCTGAGTGACTGGTACTCGTTGCCACAGGTTTCTGTTTAGAGTACCGGCGGTGCCGTGGATGTTTTTAGTGATTCGGAATCCACTTTAAATCGTAGGTCCCGGTCTAATATGTTGGTAGAGCATTGTGAGGGTAGTGTTACTCGCGTCCGTAGCATATCTTCAAGCTACACGTGCCCCCTGGGTAGTGCTAAATAAGTAAAAGAGGTGCAGCCCTTGCTTATGGCATAAAGGTTAACTGTCTCTTTATTGTCAGCTGCATTAGAACAGCAACAAAAATAATAAAAATTGGGGCCTGATGGTTGAGTGACTGGCGCTCGGTGCCACAGGTTCATGTACTGCAGGTGCCATGGATGTTTGTATTGGTCCGGAATCCACTTAAAGCTGTAGGTCCCTGTCTAATATGACTGTTGAGTGTTGGGTCTAAGGCTGACAACCCTAACCTGTAAAATGTCAGCGCCACGGAGCCAAGTCAGACTTCTACCTACGGGTGCTTCATCACAATAGATGCTGCCCCTCTCTTCCTCCATGAGATCACATGGGTTTTTGGACTTGGTCTAAATGTTGCTGTCTACCAAAAGGAGAAGCAACATTAAAGATTAAAGACTAAAACCGATTGTGAAAGCATAAATAATACAATAAGGATTTTCTTACCTTTTTAATTTAAAAATGATAAAATAATAGATTTTTAATGGTATTGAAATCAAGGATTAATTCAGAAATCTAAAGAAATGGGATTTGACTTGAAATGATAGTTAGCAACGAAGAAATAAGTGCAGAAACGCTTGAAGAATTAATCTATCAGAAAACCAGGACGGATTCTATTTTAAAGATTTTTTTTGGAGTATAAATTAATATACCATCTTAGTTTAAAGACTTTTATTAATATGTATCAGGTAAATTTAGCTGTGCTTATGCCTGGACGATTTCCCAATTTAAAATGATATTCAAATATAAATTTGATACCTGAGATATTTTGTCTTCTGGGAAACCTAGATTGGTTCAAAAAGATTAGTTGTACTAATTCTCAACATATATCTGCTTTATTAACATAAGTTCAAGCTGACAATTTTTGAAATGGTCCATTTTTTTTTCATTTGTCACTGAAACGATATACTACTTAACATAGTTTTATTTTGTGGGGCCTGATGGCCAAGTGACTAGCGCTCTGGCGCTCAGTGCCACAGCTTTCGGGTTCGAATCCCGGTTGTGCCATGAAGGTTTGTAGTGGTTCGGTATCCACTTTAAACAGTAGATCTCGGTCCAATATGAGTGTAGATCGTTGGAAGAATTTTGTTGGGAATGTTGCCTGATGTTGATTTCGTTTGGTTTATCGCTCTACGGTCATTTTCTGCACACTTTGGGCTAATTAGACAGGGACCCATCGTTTAACGTTGATACCGAACTACTAATAAACATCTATGCCACCGATAGGATTCGAACCTGAAACCTGTGGTACCCATGGCCCTCGGGTTTGAACCCTGGAGGGGGGCCATGGATGTTTGTTGTAGTAGTTGGAATTCACTCTAAACCGTAGGTCCCTGTCTAATATGACTGTAGAATGTTAGGCGTAGGGCTGACAACCTTACCCCGTAAAGAGAAAACATCTCATGTTTCTGAATCTGCCTACAGGTGCCACGGCCTTGGTCCACCATGGGGCTGTTGCGAGAATGATTATTATTATTATTTCTGTAGTAATTTTGTTATTAGTAGAAAAGGATAGTACTGTCTGAATGGACTACTTTTAAAAGTAACAGACTCACAGTTGCGTATTGCGAGAGGGAAATTCTAAATATGCAGGTAGTCAGTCCTCATTGTGTTTCTAAAAAGGAATAAACGATAACATTTGCCATCAAGGGGAATCGAACAAATATTTATCATTCATCTAGGTGGATAGGCTATCATCAAGATACGAGCAGAAACATTTGGTCTATTGAATTCATACTTTTTAGGCTAATATAAATCAATAAATTATATCTTTAATATTTAATCAATGAGAAAGTCATGGAAATAAACAAAATCTCTTTCTTGGAAAACCTACATTGGTTTCACGGATTAGTTGTATTAATTCCCAACATGAATTTCTTCTTTATTTGCATAAGTTTGAGTCAACAAATTTTGAAATGGCCCATTTTTTTCATTCCTCTCAATATAACATAGTATTATTTCTGTAGACAATTTTCTGTAGTGGTTATGGTACCTGATAGTAATAGATAGTAGAAACTGATAGTAATGTTTTCCCGGAGAACTTTTAAAAGTAACCGATTCACACTTGCATATTGGGATGGTGAAAATACTAAATACGCCAGATAGAAAGTTCTTCTTTGTTTCTAAAAAAATACAAGAAGTTTACCATCATGGTGAATTTAACGAGTATTTACCATTCACCTAGAATATACTATCATCAAGCTGTTAGTCAAGACATTTTGTCTATTTAATTCATACTTTTTAGGCTATTATCTTTCAAGTAAATTATCAATGAAAATTGTGTCTTTTTTATTCAATCTATGGTTTGGTTTGTCGCTTTACAATAATTTTTTGTCCACTTTAGGCTAATTTGATCGGGATCTACAGTTTAGCGTTATACAATCAATGAGACAATCATAAAAATAAAGTGATATGAAGTCTTTTAAATAAATTCATTAAAATAAGTCTTTTAAATAATTTTCTTTTTAAATAAGTTATTCAGTTCTATTGATAATTTAACCAATTTTGTTTCAAAAAATTACTCGTAATCAAAATGAAAACAAAAGCCAATAATAATTCTCTATTTGCTCCATTTTCTGTCTCAATGTTTTAAAGAAAAGGCAGTTACATGTTCAAAAAATCTATTGTACGTCAACATTCCGCTAAAAACATCAAACAAGGCAGGAAAACTGACCTACAAAACGGGCAGGCACTCAAACCCACTTTTACATCTCCAAGCCATACTTAAGGGAGGGGTGGATAGAATTTGCTTTAATCATTTCTTAAATTTCATTCACCACACCCCCAAAGACGCATCTGGAGGCAACGAATATTCAAGTCGGCATCCTTTAATTGTTGCCAAGAAAGTGTGTCACCCACGTGAACTAGTTCCAAAGACCCTTGAAACGGGAGAGAGGGAGGGGAGGTTTCGAAATCTGACCGTTTTGTTTCTCGTCTTGACCAGCAGAAATCTCCGCCAGGCTCGTTTTGTGTTCTCACAATGAGGTAAATTACTCGAAAAGAATCTTTTGTTCTCTCACCTCCGCTTCTGAGAGAGAATCTAAATTTGGTTTCGGATTTGATTGTTCTGTGTTAGGTTATGGATGATACGAAGCATATGGGTGTTAAGATATTTTTGTTGTGCCACTTGTAATTAGCTCTATTGTAGCGATATTTTGAAGAAAAAATACGTTAAATAAAGATAGATAACTGTTACGTCCAAATAAAAAAAAAATAGTGGATAATTTGAAAAAATTATCAAACAATTCATAATTAATAAAAATTATCCATATGTCATGCTGTTGAGGTTCATATATATTCTTGAGAAATTTTTTTATAGTAAAATTAAGATGAAAAAATATGCTGTTGTCATAATGCAGCTGGCAATAAAGAGACAATTAATTTTTATACCATAAGCAAGTACTGCATCCTGTTACTCATTCAGCACTACCCAGGTGACACGTGTAGGTTGAAGATATGCTACGGACGCGAATAACACTACCCCCACAGCGCTCTGCAATCATATCAGAACGGAACGTACGATTTAAAGTGGATTCAGAACCACTACAATCATTCACAACACTGCTGGAACCCGAAATCGGTGGTACCGAGCACCAGAGCGCTAGCCACTCGGCCATCAGGCTCTAGATAAAAAAAAATATATATTTATTAATCTAGCTTATTCACTGTTATTTGGCATCAAGCATTAACGGCTAAAAAAAATCAGGAAATTAAATGAATCGTTACCATTATTTGAAATGGGGAAAAAAAAAAAAAAAAAAAAACAGTTATCGACAGAGCAATAAATGGCTAAAATTCGTCACGCTTAATTTCCCTATTTGTCCATTCCGAGAAGGTTTCTGAAGGAAGAAATTAAAAAAAAAGAGAAATAAATCTCAAGATTCACTGAGTATGTGATCGATTAAACGCTCTCACTAAACGGAGAACCAGTTTTGGGGTGTTGAATTTCGGAACGCCATGACCTGTTTCTTGGCTTTCACAATTTACCTTTAAGCGAAGCGGAGAATCAATACTTTTTAAAATGCCAAAGGGATTGAATCCATTTTCATGAGAAACTGAAAGATTCCAGTTGTTTTATACATATATATATGCAAAAGAAATATTCATACAGTGAATCTTAATTTAAATATAAATGATTTTTTCGCAATTTTTTTTTTATATTACAATAAAATTAAAATGTATTATAAATTTATTCAAATAATGAATGAAGTTATAAATAATAATTATTAATTAAATAAAAATTATTAATAATTATTATAAATAATATTTATTAAGTGATAATTTTTTCATATTTTTAAAAATAACTTTATTTAATAATTTTATAATTTATACTACAATTCAAATAAAAGGTAGTATTGTAGTATATACAAATAATTGTAGTACTTTACAAGCAGATCTCTAAACAGTTAGGTTTCAGAGAGAATATTATTTTTTTTTCTAATGCAGCTGGCAATACAGAGACAGTTAATTTTTATGCCATAAGCCGCTGTTACTCATCTAGAACTACCGAGGGGGGTACGTGTAGCTTGAAGATATGCTACGGAAGTGATTAACATTACCCCCACAAAGCTCTGCGATCCTATTAGACCTGGACCTACTGTTTAAAGTGGATTCTGAGCCTCGACAAACATCCATGCCACCGTCGAGACTCGAACACGTGGTACCGAGTGCCAGAGCATTAGTCACTCGTCCATCAGGCCCTTTCCAAGAGAATCTGAAATTCTCATCTATGCCTCCAATGAATGCAATAAATCTATAGGCCGAAAATTGGCTAGCGGTCTGGCCTTTGTTACCACAGGCTTCTGGTTCGAATCCTGGTGGTGGCATGGATGTTTGGGAGGGGTCGGAATCCATGTTAAACTGTAGGTCCCGGTCTAATAGCTTAAAGTGTGCACCAAATAACCGTAAAACGACAAACAAGACAAAAAAATTTTTGTATAATTTTTATATTACAATACAATGAAGAGAAAATTAATTATATCTTTATTAAAATAAGTGTAATATTTAATAAATGTTTAAAAGCAGCTGATTAAATAGTTAGGTTTCCAAGAGAATCTAAAATTCCTATTATGTCTCTCATAAATACAATAAATATATTGGCAAGAAAGCCCCTTGTTGCGCTCGAAGAACTGGTGGAGTTGATTAAGAATTGCAGCATTGTTAATTAGGTGTAATGCAGAAGCAAACCGTCCCATGGTATGCATATCACATAATCTGTTACATCTAGGTGACAGAAGACATCAGGTCAAAGTACCTGTCAGTGGAAAACAGCGGAAAGTTTAAACTACTTTTATTAACGTAATGTTTTTATTTTATTTTATTTCTTGTATCTTGATACTCGGGTCAATCAATTCTTTGTCACTTATACGAACAGAAATGAAGTAGAAAAGAGAGAAAAATGGAATAATGCCTTTCTAATGTACTTTTAGATGTAACTATCATGTAT
This sequence comes from Caerostris darwini, assembly GCA_021605075.1. Classification (NCBI taxonomy): domain Eukaryota; kingdom Metazoa; phylum Arthropoda; class Arachnida; order Araneae; family Araneidae; genus Caerostris; species Caerostris darwini. The sequence goes on along the minus strand of BPLQ01013699.1, from coordinate 156,249 downwards.
TTGCGTGTCGCTTTGAAGAATGCTATGTAGTTCACTTTGTGAATTATTTGATTTTTGAATCGTTATTATATAATAATCATATTGTAAACAGTATTTTTGTGACTTATTTTTGAAGTCAACGTTTTTTATTACAACTAAAAAACCATTCCATGTGAATTGCAGTCTTATGCTACGTGTTCAATTATGACCACAATTGGCCGCAATTAGTAACTTGTTAAAGTTCATTTAACAAATACATTTTTAGAAATATCTGACCTATTTGTTATTTGAATCCTTATTATATAATAATCGTATTGTAAATAGAATTCTTGTGACTTATGTTTGAAGTCAACGTTGTTTATTACAACAAAAAACCATTCCATGTGAATTGCAGTCTTATGCTACGTGTTCAATTATGACTACAATTGGCCGTCAATAGTAACTTGTTATATTTTATCTACAAAATACATAATGATACATACATATAAGAACATTTGAATTATTTGATAGTTGAATCTTTATTATATGAAAATCATATTGCGTTGTTGTTGTTACTAATCCCCCTGGTTCAGGAAAACCTTCACCTGGTCCTAGAGACCCTGTCACAGGCAACTGGTCCATGGTTAAGGGTAATATGCAGCTTCACTTTAGCGAGGTTTGGTTTGGCTTGTCGCTCTGCGGTCATTTTGTGCATACTTTAGGTTAATTAGACTGGGACCTACAGTTTAACGTGGATTTCTAAACACTCACAAACATCCATGCCACCGCCATGATTCGAAACTGAAGCCTGTGGTACCAAAGACCAGAGAGCTTGCCAACTGGTCATCAGGCCATCCCTTTAGCGAGCAACCACGAGGGCTGATGACTGACTAAACATCAAGATCTCTACAATCACATTAGACCAGGACCTACAGTTCAAAGTGGAATCCGAACTACTACATTCATCCATGGCACCGCAGGTACTCAAACCCTGTGGCCCCGAGCTCCAAAGAGCTAGACAACTGGCCATTCAGACCCCATAATCATAGTGTTTTTTTAACCCCATAAGTCAGTGTTTTTTTTAACCCCATAAGTCAGTTTTTTTACAACAGAAAATCATTCAATGTGAATTGCAATCTGATGATGTGTGTCCAATTAATTATTCTATACTGGGGTTTGAGCACTAAAGAAATAAATCAATAACTTGAAAAAAAATGAATTTCATTATTCCTTTCTCTACCTACGATGCCTTTCAATCACATCAAATTATGAATTGTATTCCCACACATAGTGCATAAAAATTCAGAAGCACATAATACAATGCTGCCCAATTTTTTTTAAAGTGATATTAAAATGCCTCGAGGTACTATAATTTTCTATGACGTCATTGTATAATGGATTGAAATTGGAAGTTCCAAATTGGCCTGCAGGAGTGGTTCAAAATCTTTGTTTCTATTGAAAAAAAAAAAAAAAAAATGCGAGAGATCTCATTCCATCGAAACAGTTAAGAAAAGTCTTTTTGAAAAGAAATTAAGATGGCCTATTTCGATTTGGGAATACAGTCATTGTCGCTCCCAACGAACTTTTCTTTTGTTAAAAGCAGAGCATTCTGAAGTCGTCAATTCCCGCCCTTTTTTTTCTCTCTCTCCCTAAACTACTTAGCTACTTCTCATAAAGAGGGTCATGAGTATATTATTCTCATTTTCTTTTAAAGTCAACCAGAAAAGACGTCCGCATTGTAATTTCTTTTCGAACACTTTTTAATATCGTGTCAAATTTTTTTTATTATTATTGATTATTAGTCAGATAGTTCGTTCGACGAACTTGAAAGAACAATTGAGTCGTGAAATGCATGCTGGGATATAAATGCAAAGTATGTTCGAGCTGAATAGGCATCCATCAATACTATAATTATTATAATTAAAAATTTCGCTACCAGATTTATAGTGAAGTCGAGAGATAATAAAGTCTGTTAAAATACAAAAAGCTTTTGTATGCATAAGAATGAAACAATTGACTAAGTTAAACAATTAACAATTAAGTAATTGGAAACAATTGACTAAGTAGCAGACAGCAGTTTGGAAAAGATTTACATTTTACTATCTCACAAAAATAGTTTATCAAATAAGAAAAAAAGTATAATTCAAGATATATATTATTTATAGCGCCTGACTCGTGGCTCCGTAGCAACGTGTGGCGCTGGTGAGCATTAGTTCAATCTGTTCGATAGCGTTTGTGATGTTCAGCTGATGGTTATGATGTTATCAATGAAGAAATCAATTTTCCTTTTCTTCTTAATCCTTTCGCAATTTTTTTTAAATTTAGATGATTTGATAGTATCGCATTGAAAGTATCACTTGATGTTTGGGACATCTTGCTGCAAAATCTATAACAGTGAAAAATTATTTGACTGATCAATATTTGCCCAGCATCAATTGATATGCAATTTATATATACATTCAAACGTTCTTTTATCATTACTGAAAGCCATTATAGGATCACTGTTAACCATGATAATTATTAACCAATTAAAACAAATATCTTTTAATATTACTGAAGTACCATTTATTATGCCTGACTCTTGGCTCAGTAGCAACGTGCGCCCTGGTGAGCAGAAGGGTTGAGGTTCAAACCACTGGTGGCTTTGTTGTCGACACTGTTTTAAACTCGACGGCGTTTGTGATGTTCAGCATCTTGCCTCGTGAGTAGGATTACCTGGTGAGAGTTTTCCGGGTTTTCTCTCATACAGTATGCAAATGCGGGGTAGTTCTGCCTAAAAGTCCACCTGGAAGGCACTGCCCTCCTTCTTGAGCGACTCGGTGCAGAAGCCCGACTTCTACCAGCTGGTGCTCCATCAAAACAGAAGCTTCACCCCCTTTCTCCCCTTCCATGAGGGATACGAAGACAACATCATATTATTTGTAGTATTTTATATATTATTTTTAGATTATCACTTATTATATCATGTCTTTTCATAAAGAGGGGCATGGGTATATTATTCTCATTTTCTTTTAAAGTCAACCAGAAAAGACGTCCGCATTGTAATTTCTTTTCGAATGCTTTCTAATATCGTGTCAAAAATATTTTTGTTATCGATTGTTAGTCAGATAGCTCGTTCGACGAACTTAAAAGGACAATTGAGTCGTGAAAGGCATGCTGGGATATAAATGCAAAGTATGTTCGAGCTGAATAGGCATTCATCAATACTATAATTATTATAATTAAAACTTTCGCTACCAGATGTATAGTAATTGTCCATGATAGAGTTTGGATAGAGATAATGAGTTTGGTTAAAATACAAAAAGCTTTTGTAAGCATAAGAATGAAACGATTGACTAAGTAGAAGACAACAGTTTGGAAATGAATTGTAGTTTAATAAATATCATACACAAGTAGTTTATAGAATCAAAAAAAAGTATAATTCAAAACCAATCATTTATCCATAAGTATTATATATATATATATATACTTATACCTCCGCCCTAATATACGTATAATGTAAAAATATATATTAGGGCGGAGCATCATTCCACTGGCGCATCTATTGTAGATACTGTTTAAAAAACGAGGAGCCTCGATAGTGTTCGTGATGTTCAGCTCATGATTATGATGTTATTAATGAAGAAATCAATGTTCCTTTCGCAGATTTTTCTTATCTTTTGTAGACGATTTGAGTAATCATTCTTGAAAGCATCGCTTGATATTTGAGACATCTTGTTACGAAATCTATAACAGTGAGAAATTCTTTGAATGATTAATATTTTCCCAGCATCAATTGATATGAAATTTATATATCCATTCAGTAGTTCTTTTATCATTACTGAAAACCATTATAGGATCATTATTAACAATTTAAAACCAATATCTTTGATCATTACTGAAATACAATTTACTATGCCCGACTCGGGCTTCAGTGGCAACATGCGCCCTGGTGAGCAAAAGGGTTGAGGTGCAATCCACAGGCGGCTTTGCTGTCAGCACTGTTATAAACTCGATGGCGTCTGTGATGTTCAGCATCTTGCCTCTTGAGTCAGATTACCTGGTGGGAGTTTTCCAGAATTTCTCCCATACGATACGCAAATGGGGTAGTTCCCCCTAAAAGTCTTCCCGGAAGGCACTGCCCTCCTTTTTCAGCGACACGGATCAGAAGACTTCTACCTACGGGTGCTCCATCAAAACAGAAGCTGACCTCCCCCCTCCTTCCATGAGGGATACGATAGCAACAATATCATATTTGAGAGTTTTTACATACCGTATTTTGGACGTCAGTTTTTTTTTCTCCCTAGCGCGCATGCTCATAGGAAACATTATTACAGATACGCATGCGCAATTTCTTATGAGCACGCACGCTAGGGAGAAAAAAATAACGGACGTCCAAAATACGGTATGCAAAAACTCTCTATTATTTAGAGAATTTTATACATTATTTTTATATTACCATAGATCATATTCGTAAGAATTTTATATTTGTGTTGTGACTTCTAGTGGGCCCCACGTTGGGTGCCAGATTGTAGTATGCAGATTGTCTAGATCTAGTTGTCAGTTGGCTAGATTGTAACTGGGTATGGTTGGGTTGAGATCCTTGAGGCACATGTTGAAGAACTCACAGCTGTATTTACGCACGCACAAACAACACATACAAACAATTAACGACGGAAATATGTACCGCATTTAAAGACAGATCATTCTAGATTTGTGAAAGGACTACCCTTCTAAGCTGAAAATAAAAATATTCAGGCACGCGCGGGATGCACGAAAGATACTTTCTCTCTGGGTGAGAGTCTGTAGGCCACCTTAAGCGTAGCGTTGCGTTAAATAGTATATTTACTCTAGGGATAAAATATTTAAAACTAAATGTTTCTTAACAGAAACTCGTGGTTGTGCTGTACTTCCTCTTCGATGTAGGCCTGGGGGCTAGCTCTCTGGCCGCTGTTACCACAGGCTTCACGTTCATGGACATGGATGTTTGGGATGACATGGATGTTTGTGAGTGGTTCGAAATCCACGTTAAACTGTAGGTTCCGTTCTAATTAGTCCAAAGCGTGCGCAAAATGACCGTGGAGCGACAAACCAAACCAATCATCTCGGATGAGAGTCTCGAGGCCTACTGATCATTTCTCCTGAAGGCCACAGGGGAAACTCTTGCAGTGCGTAGGACAAAGCACGGTTGCATATTCTTTTTAAAGCAATTTTTCTAAAGAAATGAAGATGATTTTTTTGTACAATTTTTGCTATTAAATCAGTATTGATATCCATAAAAATTTGAAAAACACTAAATACATTACCAAATTGTTATAATTGCATATAATATTATATCAACAACTTTTATTACATTTTTAATTATAATTGCAGAATTTGGATCAGTGAATCGAAAAATGTTGTTTTTAAATTTAAATTTACTTTTTATACACAAGCATACAAGGAACAAAAATAATTTTTAAATAAGAATTTAATTAAACTTATATAACTATAGCATAATTAAAGTTATATATCCTGACAAACAGCTAACTTTTCCTTGGTTGCTTTATTTATTTATTATTAAGATTAGATTATTTGGAGAGGTTCATAAGTTGGTTAAAAATTGTGAGTTAGCGTATTGACACGGTTGAAAATTCTTACTTAAATAATTTTAAATAAATATTTTGATTATACTAAATTAGTTTTGTAAAAACATATTTAGAAAACTGACAGTCTATTTAATAAACAATTTTGTAAGAAATAAATTTTGTGTAAAAATATCTATCTATCTATCTATTATATATAATATCAAAATATCAATAATAAAATATAAAATATCAAAATAAGAATTTATTGAATCATTGAGAATACACATTATTTTCCTAATAAGATAACCAAAAAAAATTAATAATTTTTCCTGTTTCCTCAAACACGAAACAAATAAAAATGTCGTACTGCAGTTCTTAGTTTTTGGGAGTTTAACAAATATTTTTTAAATAATTATCTAGATGTTTTTAGTAAGTCTAGAGAAATTTGTTAGATGCTAGTCTAGATGAAATTTTTCCAATGTGATCAAGGTAATATTAAACATTTTAGATAAACATTGCGTACACCTTTCAAATTGAAAATAAACATGTAGACATAAGTATTAGAATTTATTAAAAATGTTGTACTTTCTGTTACTTAACTTATTTTTCCTGTTTTTTTTCCTGTTTATTTCTTGCTTATTTTCTTGTTTCTTTTCAGTAATTAAAGAAATTAGGAAATGACTTTTTTTCCTTTAAGGAAAAATCAAATAAAGGACATTTTAATGTCACAGGAGCAATGCTACTATACGGAACTTAAATGCGAATGCTATGTGAAGGAATCTTTAAGTTTGAAATAATTGTTTATCTCTTCTTCTAAATTATATGTTAAGAAAGTTCATTTAAAAATTTTATGAAATCATTCTTCGCATTAAATTCAAAAAATAATATTTTTTTAACCAATTTGAAAGAAGAGTAAAGAAATGGGACAAAATAATATTTTAATTTTACTACTTTTATGGAGAATAAAAGAGGCCTGATGGCCGAGTGATTAGTGCTGGGTGTCACAGGTTTCGGATTCGAGTCAAGGCAGTGCTATGTATGTTTGTAGTGGTACGGAATTCACTTTAAACAGTAGATCCCGGTCTAATATGGTTGTACAGCTCTGTGCGTAGGGTTGTCAGCCCTACCCTGTAAAGCAAAAACATCTCTTTAAAAGGACAAAATATCTTATCTCTTTAAAAAAATCGATTTTATTGCTCAGAGTTACAGGTTTCGGGTTCGAGACCCTGACGGTGCCATAGATGCTTGTAGTGGTTCGAATCCACTTCAAAATGGTAGGTCACGGTGTAATATGACCTTGGGAGTGGGGCTGATAGTCGTACCCTGTAAAAAGGAAAAAAACCCTGTCTAGAAATCTGCCAGTAGGCAGACGGCCTTGGGCCACCATGGATCAGTTTCGCCAATTATGATTAATGAGAATAAATTGTGGTGGATTGATTGTGATCCAGTAACGAGCTCAGGCAAGCTTGCAAGAAGATAGAGGTTCAATTTACTTGGGCCTGCGTTGCAGTCACTGCTTTCATAATGCGATTGTGACAGTATATATGATAGACAGCGATTATGCTAGCGTGAAAAAAGTTTTTCGCTTCGACAGTTTAGACCTGCTGTTTGGGAAAGTTTTTCCGGCTTATTTCCACTTTAATAAAAAGATATGATATAGAACTGGAAAAGAATATCTACTTTTCAATCAGGGATTGCTGGTTGATAAAAATATAGGAAATGCGGTATTTTACAAAGGAAACATATTCTATTACCAAAAATGAAAATCTAAACTAAATTTAAAAAAAAAACAACAAGCATATTTTTAAAAAAAAATTTAGCATCGTATAAAATTCACTCGAAGTGATATCCCCAAATGTAAGAAGTGCCTGCAAATTCTCAATGGTTAAGGCAACACTGAATTTCCAACATAACAAAGGAATTTTTCTATCTTTAACAGAATTAAGTATACATAAATCAGTTTACAGGTCCTGATGGCCGATTGTCTTGCTTGGCGTTCAGTGCCACAGGTTTCGGTTTCGAATCCCGGCTGTGCTATGGATGTTTGTAGTGGTTCGGAATTCACTATAAGGCATAGTTCCCTGTCTAATATGACTGTAGGGCGTAGGACTGACAATCTTACTCTGTAAAAAGTCAGCTTCACCGGGTGCTTCATTACAACTGAAGCCATTTCTCTTTTTACATGTGACCACACTGGTTCTTAGACATGGTTTAGATTTTCTGTCTACTTAGTGGGAAAAGAAGTAACACCAACTCTATTTACATCAGGATCTACATTTGAACTTATCAACAATTCCATTAAATAATCTAGATGTATAGAAGGTTCTGCCGCACTTCGGAAAAAATTTAAGCGGTAACTATCTCACATTGTGCTGTCGAGAAACTTCTAAAAAAGAAGAAAAAAATACCATCACACATACATAATCACCATACAATCATCATGCCATATCCATATAATATATAATCTTTCATATAATCTTTACATTTCTGAAAGATGTGACTTCATAACGCTTCATAATCAGTGGATCTGAGCTTTTTCCCATTTACGCGCTGGCAAGAGAGTGATTCTTAAAAGGATCGTAAAAATAAAATGTTTAAGAGCCATTGTATTAGAACAAATACTGAAATAATATGGATATAATTTGTTAGTTAGAGACAAATTAAACTTAGGAATATTAATTCTCAACAACAATTTGTCACATTTCCACAAACGTCTAGATAAACAAAATTCAACTGGTGGGATATAAATAAATATTATTTTTTTTTTAGTTCAAATGGTTTGCTAAATTCTACCCATGACTTGGTGGTAAAGTGGTTAGTAAATATTGCCACACCTCTCCAGTCCTTTTTCGAATCTAGTAGTATCATGATTTGCTGCTACTGATATCAGCAACTCGGTGGCGGTTGTTACCGAATATCTACAGAATATCAAGTGCAAGTTATTAGTAATCTGGTAAAACACAAAACAAAGAATGAGCGTAAGGTTAATGATTAAACGGAAACAATTAGAATAAAAGTAGGATAAAAGAGAGAGAAAAAACCACAAAGAAATTTAGCTCGAGATATTCATATGTAATATACTGTATTCGCATCAACAAGCGGGTGGAAAATTGCTGAACGTAATGAAACTGAAGTGGAGGTAAAAACGTTAGAATTCCATGAACTTGAGGTGGCGTTTCTTCTTTTTGCTATTGCCTAGTGGAGGTGGAATTCGTTTTCGTTTGAGCTTGAGTTTTCACGTTATCTGAGAAACGGTAAAATTTTTTGATTGTAGTGCAGTGCAGTGTCTGCTTCTTGAAAGGCTTGAGTTGAATGTTCTTGGATCAGTTTATCAGTTCTTTTCTTTGTTTATATCCTTAATTAAGAATGCCGCAAATTGTAAATCCTTTCAGTAGTTGCTTAGGGATAATGGTATTTTCCATTTTGTTGTGTGAATAAAGTTTGAGCTTGTATAACTGGGTTCTGCTGATTTGAAATGTTCATGAAGAAGTTTCTTAATATTTTTTGGATGGAACCTTTTATGAGTCTATTTTTAAATCTTGGTGTATTGTTGTATTATGAATGATGATATGTACTTGATATTTGTTTGATTTGGCTGTTATACCCCATACTGGCGAGCTACCAAAATCCAAACCTAGTCTGAAGGGCAATTTCGTTTACTCGGAAGCTGATAAACATTTACACAAACTGTAAGTTTCCACCCAACTGAAATAAACCGCTTTAGAATGCGTAACTCAAGCGTCCAAAGTGTAGACGCGGTTAAAAGGCGTATAACGTAATCCAATGGAAGCACGATTTAAATGAACATATGGGACCTGATGGCTGAATGACTATCGCTCTGGGCCTCGGGGCCACAAGTTACGAGTCCGAGTCCCGGCGGTGCCATGGATGTTGGTAGTGATTCAGAATCCACTTTAAGCCGTAGGTATCGGTTTATTATGACTGTAGATCGTAGGTCTGACAGCCCTACCCCGTAAAAAGTCAGCTTCATGGAGCCAAGTCAGAATTCTACTTACGGGTGCTCCATCACAACAGAAGCTGCCTTCTCCCCTTTTCTTTCCTTTAATGAGGCCACAGGGGTTCTTAGACTTGGTCTAGAGGTTACTTTCCACCAAGTGAGATAAGAAACAACAACATATCTACATATTCAGAGGTGACATATGTAATTTCCCATCCTTCATTTACCCTTCAAATCTTTTGAGGGACCTGAATAGCCGAGTGTCTGGCGCTCGGTGCCACAGGTTTCTGGCTAGAGTCTTTGCGGGGCCATGGATGTTTGTATTGTTTCGGAGTTCACTTAAGTCGTAAGTCCCGATCTCATGTGACTGTAGAATGTCACGGAGCTAAGTCATACTTCTAACTACGGGTGCTCCATCACAACAGAAACTGCCTTCTTTCCCTTCACCCATGAGTCCATATGGGTCCTTGGGCTTGGTCTAGATGTCTATCAAGGGGCATAAGAAACAACAACAACAATAACAAATCATTTGAACATACTCTCAGGTTTACGGTTTCTACACTTGATGTAGAGCTATTCAATGATACTGGTCGTGGTTCGAACTAAACTTTCTTTGTAAGGAAAACCCGAATTGCTCGCTATCAGACAGCTCCATTATATTATAATAGGCGATTTTTAAGGGGGGTAAAAATAGTCATTACTTTGAATCATTTTATTTATGCTAATAATTACTATTATGCTAATAATTGCTATTGCTAATTTATGATAATCATTGCTATAAAATAGAAAGGACCATTCATTCTATTGATACTTTTAATTTAGATTATCAGATAATAAATACCTTTTTTTTGTAACTACAAAGTTAATGGGAATACAAAGGAAATTGAGGTAATTTTATAAGCTTTGAAACGAATTAAGTAACCAAAATAAATTTCCTTTAACCGTCTTCAAGAGTCCTCTTAGATAAGAAAAAATTAGCTATTTACTTTGAAAGTCAAATTTTTATTTGCCAATACTTCTCTTGACCACCAAAGATTCCTAAATTTAAGCAACATCCTCCCTTTTTAGGAAACTGATTTTATTACTCTGAAATCAATCGAAGATTTGATCCCATTCTTCAAGATTTGAGGTGTTTCAAGGCGCCAAGTTTCCTGTTCGGGAGTGTTCTATTTGTCACGGGAACTTTTTTGAAGTGGGTTGAAAGCCCACTTGCAACTAGTCTCGAATTGCGTCCATTAGATTTAAGATAATTTTTCTTTTAGGCCGGCCTACTCGAATTTGTAGGGCTGCATAAGAAGACTTTTAAGAAAGGCTGTCCAATCCGAACATAAAAAAAATCATACTTTTATTTGAAACATTGAGATGTTTAAGTGCTTATTTAATTTATTTTAGTGCTTATTTAATTTGTTTTAGTGCTTATTTATTTTTATTTTGTGCTTATTTAATTAATGCTTATTTAATCAATTTAATTTTAATTTGTATTTTTATTGTGCTTATTTATTTATTTGTTTTATTGTGCTTATTTAATTTATTTGTTTGATTTATTGTGTTTATTTAATTTATTTAATTAATTTATTTTAGAAATTCAAATTGCTTATAAAAATTATGCAAAGTTTATTTTATTTAAATATTTTTCTACATTATTACTTTTTATTTTTAATTTCAATGATTAAAAAATTTTAACTTCTTGAATTTAAAAAAAAAAATTAAACAATTTTTTTATCATAGTATTCGGCTTATTTGATGGATATTTTAAATTTTATAAGTAAATTTTAAATCAGTAAAATTTGCATAGCCCAATGCATTTTTTTTTATTACGTAAACAAAGAAACAGCTACATGCGACTGTATGAGCTGCATTTGCCCACTACTGATATATTATATATATAAAAATCATGTATATATATATATTAGATTGTAAATACATACTTTTCGGTTTAGAGAGATGGTTCATAGAGGGATGCTTAGAGGTTTCTAGTTTGATGTGAGCATAAAAGCATAAATTATGCAGAAATGTATGACAACTGAATGTAAGAGAAAAAATAAATAAAAAATTAACCCACCCCCGAAAAAAAAGGAAATATGCAATTTTTTTATGTTGTAAAGGAAAGTTTATTCAAATGTAATTTTAAATCCTTTTTTATTTATATTTATTAACGGATAATGAATTTAACAAAAGAAAATTATACAAAAAACCTGTTTTTTAAAATAATAAATATGGTGCTTATTACAGATTTTGTATGTGATATATTTTTGTATGCTTTTGTTATATATCCGTTGATACAAATTCAATTACATCTCTAAAACTCTCTTCAATAATAAAGCGGCAATTTAAAAAACTGTTGTAAATGACAAAAGTTTTAAAGATAAATTTAGTTTGGAAGCAGTTAAGGAAATTAAATAAAGGAAAATTATCGCTATAAAAATAAATCTGATCAATAGAAAAGGCATTATTGAAATCTAAAGCCCATTATAAATTCTCACTCCTTTTCCTATAAGACTTTCCTTACTTCAACGATATGATTACGAACTTGTTAAGCGATTGCAAATTGCAGAAATCTCTTTCAATCCCGTGCACCCTTTTATAGTCGATTTTGTATGGAAACTGGTTCTAGTTACGGTAACAGTTATCCTCTTTTTTAGACACAAGAGAATTTCCTTGAACAGAAATCAAATTGCGGCCTTCAAAGTGTCTTTTTGGAGGAGAAAAGGAGTTTTTTTAGAATACAGAAGCTTCGATTTCATCCCAAGACTTCATTTGACGCGGAAAAAGTGTAGGAAAACGAGAGACAGAGGAGAAGAAGAAAAAAAAAAGCATTTTCTTAACCATCTCCTTGACCCAAAAACAGCGAGACAAACTTTTTTTTTTGAAGTTTATTCTCTATAATTCATTGACTCTTTTCTTCTCCGAATACTGGCCTAGAATCCTAGAACCGATATCAACTGCTTTGAAACTTTTCTTTTGGAAAATATAAACAATAACTTAACCGTTGATGCAAAAGAATTTTTTTTGCAAGAAAGTTCTTTAAAAAAACCCCAGAATTGTGTTGAAATTGAAATGAATTGAGCAATTATTTTACATTCGATAAGTAAGTGTACAAATGATGGAAACGAATTTAGATTTTTGTGATACTCAATTATTATTATTTTTTTTTTAGCTTTTAAAGGAGAAATTGGTAGTTTTGCAAGGATATTTCTAATAAAAATAATTAAACCAGTAAAAATATCCTTCCAAAGTATTTAAAAAAAACAATATAAAAACTAATCTTTTGTTTTCAAATACGGCGCAATCAGAACAGAAGTCATTTATCACAACAACAGCAAATATAAATACCAGATTCAGTTTTTACACTGCACCACCAAATTGTACTACAAAATTTTCGAATGAATGTCATCAAGGGGAGATTCACAATATCTTATGTCTTTGAGGGCCCATAAAGTAAATTCTGGTCTACACGCTTATTGTACCCCTTCCTGATATGAACAGGAGATTTGGGAATTAAGACTTAATATTAAAATTTAAATCTGTTACTGTTTCGTATCCTATGTGGTCGACTGTAATATCTAGACAAAGTCCATGAACATATGTGTTCTCATGGTAGGAGGGAAGAGCGGGTCAGTTTCTGTTGGGATGGAGCAGCCGTGGGTAAAAGGCTGACTGGGCACCGTGTCGCTGAAGAAGGAAGGGCAGTGCCTTCCGGGAGGACTTTTAAGGAGAACTACCGCGCATTTGCGTATCGTATGGGAGAAAACACCTGAAAATCCCACCATGTCGTCCGAATCACGAGGCAAGATGCCGAACGTCACACGCTCCTCGTTTTTCGAAACATGTGTCTACAACAAAGCCGCCAGCGGACTGAAGATCAGCCCTAATTCTCACCAGCAGCGCACATTGCCACTGAGCATCGAGTCGGACTCCATTATTTAAGTCTATCTGCACATTTCGGCTTTAAATTTTCCGACGTATATTTTTGATGTATATCTAATCTTCATTTTGCCAACTGTATGAATGTTTCTCTAATTGTCTTCACAGTATTTCTTTAATTGCACAAATTTTGACATGTGGGTCATTTCTTCTTGAGAAGAAATTCAGAAAAATTCTTTCTCTCTAGACCAGAGGAAGGCATAATGTCTTTAACGAGGACTTTCAGCAGAGAATTTTTCTGTTTCAGTGAATTGTACAACTACATTTTGGGATGAATATTTCCCGAGGGGGGAATAATTCACAGAATCTTATGTCTCCGAGGACAACTAAAGTAAATTTCTGAACAGAAGTATATTGTACCCCTTATCAACATAAACATGTGAGTTTTCGATTTGGAGAACAACTCTTAACATTATAATTTATGTCCTGCACATTTTGGCTTTCAATTTTTAGACGTATAGTTTTTCGGTATATTTAATCTTCGTTTTGCCAGCTGCAAGAGTGTTTCTTTAGTTGCCTTCATGTTTTGCGCAAATGACTCCATGTGGGCCATTTCTTTTTGTGAAAAAATTCACAAAAATACTTTCTCTGTATTCTAGAGGGAATAATAAAGTCTTTCACGAGAACTTTCAGTAGAAATTGTTCTGCGAATTGTACCACAGCATTTTGGAATGAATATCCCTAGGGGGGAAATTCGCAAAATCTTCTGTTTTTGAGGGCAGCTAAAGTAAATTCTGGCCTACTGACTTATTGTACCCTTTTCCGGTACGAACATGTGAGTTTTCGATTTGGAAAATAACTCTTAATATTATAATTTAAGTATATCTACACAATTTGGCTTTCAATTTGTAAACGTGTAATTTGGCAATATATTTAATCGTCATTCGGCCAGCTGTATGAGTTTTGGGTATATGGGTAATATACCCTTCTTGAGAAGAAATTACCCATATAGAGTCAGCTGTATGTTTTTCCTTAATTATCTTCCAGCAGTCGGCCAGCTGTATGAGTTTTTTCGTTAATTATCTTCATGTGTTGCATAAATGACTCTATATGGGCAATTTCTTCTTGAGAAGAAATTCAGAAAAAATTCTTCCTCTCTATTCTAGAATAAAGTTTTTCACTGAGACTTTCAGTAGAAATTGTTCCGATTCTGCTTATTGAATGAAGAAAATTTGCTGCTGAATCGCCATAGAATCTACTCGTTTATTTTAATTATCAGCGCACACATCAACTAGAACTAACCTCAGATCAAATGGGGCGCTATCACTGCAATTGATAGAGCGACTATTGATATGTAGTTCGAGCATTCATATTTTAATATTAATTAACAATCCTGCTTGATGTTACAAATTTTAGAACATTGAAAAACTTTCAGAATTGTTTTTTTTATAATTAAGAAAATTATTTTTCAATTTTGGTGTTACTTTTAAAATTTTTAATCATCATCATCATTGTTGCACCAGCCCCATGGTGTACCAAGATCGTCTGCCTACTGGCAGATTACAAGACAGGAGATGCTTTCTTTTTTACGGGGTAATGCTGACATCTCTGCGCCCAACCCTACAAGGGCTGCATACTGTTGTTATTCATTTAGCACTACTCAGGGAGCACGTGTAGCTAGAAGATACGTTACAGACGCGAGTAACATTAACCCCACAACTCTCTACGGTCGTATTAGACCGGTACCTACGGTTTAAAGTGGATTCCGAATCACTACGAACATCCATGGCACAACCGGGATTCAAACCCGAAACCTATGACACCGCACGCCAGAGCTCTAGTAACTCGCCCATCATGCCCCAATTTTTTAATAATGTTGTTTTATAACTTTGGCTTCACAATGAAGAAATTAATTATATCATTACAAAAATATAGGGAATATTTCATTTCATATTTATAAAAAAAACCTTGAATAAGTACTTTAAATTTACTAAAATGCATTACTGAACTCAGAAAAACTCAAAAAGCACATCTCTTTGACTACGTTTATCAGGTAACGCTTACTCTAAATAGTACGAATAAAGAACTGAATGTGTATGCACTGATACGAATCCGTTCAATTTATTCACAAACCGAGATTCGATTCAATCTACCTTTTTCTGGATAGCAACAGCAGAAGAAGAAAAAATAAATAAAAAATAAAAAGAAAGATGAAAAGAAAGCATCAAAATCGGTTGACCAGATGTTGCGTAATTCTTTTTCTCCGTTCACCGCACAAACCATGGCACGCAGCGAGATAAGGATCGGGAAAAAAGGATTAAATTCTCGCACACTCGGAAAGAAAAAGAAAACAATCGCGAGGGAAAAGGAGGGATGAGGTCAAGTTAAGGAACAGGTACCTGTTTGTAAGTGGTCGTTACCGGTAGAAATCGGCACGCATTTGCACACAGTATGGTGCGGATGGGGAAAAAAAGGCAGGGATTTTTATTTTGCAGTTTTCTCACACACTTGCATGCTATTAAAACACTTTCCACTGTAGCTACAGTGTTTAAAAAAATATTTGTAATAATTATTATTGTAAATTAAATAATTAAAAAAAGACTATAAAAAGAATAATAAAATTTAATTTTTTTACTAATATATTTAATAGTAATTTTTTTATTCAATTCCTTCTATTAGCTCACACTCTCCCTATATATATCTTCTTCAAATATTCAATCTTTCATAAAATACTTTTTATTCATCCACTCTAGTTCAAATACATTTTTTTCAACTTGTAGTGGATGACACTGGAGGTTAATACAGTTTTTTAAAATACTAATTCATTAATTAAATTTAATTAATTAATTTTAGTTTTTTTTTTTTTTAGATTTAAGTTGCATATATCTACCAATAGATGGCTCCAGATAAACTTAAAAAAAAGGAATGGAAATTAATTATAAAGGACTTTCTGCAATAGAGAGAAAAAAAAATAGGAATTGACTTTACATTTTTTTTTTATATTATTTGTTTTGTACTTTACTAAACATAATGATAAAAGTAAAAAATGACTACAGCTTAAAATTTTTTTTCCAAAAACATTTTTGTTTTTATTATTCCCTAATAGCAATCCTTAATGCTTTTACTATTTATCAATAAAGAAATCAATTTTCTTTTTCTTCTTAATCCTTTTGCAGATTTTTCTTATCTTTTGAAAATTATTTGATAGTGGCAATCATTCTTGAATCAACCGCTTGATGTTTGGAACATCTTGTTACGAAATCTATAACAGAGAAAAATTATTTGAATGTTCAATATTTGCCCAGCATCAATTGATATGCAATTTATATATACATTCAGTAAACGTTCTTTTACCATTACCGAAAACCATTACAGGATCATTGTTAACCATGATAATTATTAACCATTTAAAACCAATATCTTTTACAATTACTGAAGTACCATTTACTGTGACCGACTCGTGTCTCAGTCGCAATGTGCTCCGCTGGTGAGCATGATGGTGATTTGTCATATGATACGCAAATGCGGGCCAGTCCCCCCTAAAAGTCCTCAAGGAAGGCACTGCTCTCATTTTTTAGCGACACGGAGCTAAGTCAGACTTCTTCCTACAGGTGCTCCATCACAACAGAAGCTGCTCCCTTCTTTCCCTCTATCGACAAGTATATCACTCACGGGATGTCCGTCCCGCACTGCAGGATACTGAGGATTAGACATAACAAAACACCATTTACTATAATTCCACAACTATGTCTGTTTGTTAATTTTTCAACCTTCTAACTTATTTTACGACCTTATTTATTGTATCAGAGGCAGTTATTAGAATTCTTAATCCATGAATTACCGATGGCGCAGTGGCTCTAGTCCCAGCTTTGCTATGGATGTTTGTAGTATGACTGAATTAATATGACTTTAGGGCATAGGGATGACAATCCTACCCCGTAAAAAATCAATGTCGAGGAGTCTACCAAATGGGATAAGAAACAATAACACAATATAAAATAAATAACATTCAACATGTATGAAAAAAAAATGAATTTCATTGCTTAATAATTAATAGATGAATTTTGCAGAAAAATTAGAAAAGTGCGAGTGTCCATCATATAAATAACATTGTAGAAGAAATTTTAAAACTTTAGCATATTTTATGAACTTAAAGATATAAAAAAATACACAAAAGAAAAGAATAACAATTTTAAAAAATTTCTTTTTTTGCTTGCTCAGTTTCTGAAGATTCACAAAATATACTTGAATCATAGTAAATAGTCACCCTCCTTGCCAACTACCATCTCGAAGAGAATATGAAATCAAGATAGCATTGTACAGTTAAGCAGTTAGTTAATCTTGTTGTATGTAAAGTAGTATCATAGATGTAGTCTCTTATCGTGGCAAATAGTTTATATTTTTTTATTTCAGTTTTTTTTATTTATCATTTTTTTTATTATCATTTTTTACCAAATTCATTCGTTGAATGATTGAATATTGCATGAGTTAGATTTATAAAGAACATTATTCGAAAAATGAATATGAAATAAAAATTCAGAAATTATTTCATTTTCATCCATTTTTTTTTTGAATGCACAAAAAGGTTATTTTCTGATCAAGCAAAGTATGTAAGCACTCAAGTACTTAAGTTACGGTACGGTTAAGTACTCAAGCAGACTGCTTAACCGTTTGAGTTTTATTTGATTCATAGTAATCAAAATGCAGTCCATCAAAATATTTATATGAGAATATCAATTACATAGCTTCTTCTTCTTCATTGGCACAATATTCTCATGGTGGGCCAAATCCGTCTGTCGACTGGCAGATTTCGAGACAGGAGATGATTTCTTTTTACGAGGTAGGGTGTCAGTCCTACACTCAACGCTCTACATTCATATTGGATCTACTACTGCTACTACTACACCACACCACACCACATCACTGTGCCTAGAGCTGAGTTGCCACTTTACAGTTTGGGACTGATGTGGGTCAGAGAAGTCTAACTGGGCTCTATGACGTTCTAAAGTCATACAAGACCGGGATATACGGCTTAAAGTGGATTCCGAACCATTACAGACATCCATGGCACCGCGGGGATTCGGACCCGAAACCTGTGTTACCAAGCGCCAGAGCGTTAGCTACGGTTTAAAGTGGATTCCGAACGACTACATAACTTCAATGTATTACTGCGTTATGAACAACAATCATGAAACGCCTGGACTCCAACCCGAAACATGTGGCATCGATCGCCAGATCAATTACCTAACACATTCTTAAAATATTAATTAATCAGTCTGTAGACCAGAGGGCAAAACAAAATTTACTTACCACATTATCTCTTAAGTAAAAATAGGGTTCAAGAAATCAAAAAAACTTTTCTTGGATATAATAATAGTATATTTTATGATAGTAATTTGATAAGATAAAAATTAATTAAATAACGTTTCTTCTCCATTTGTTAATGGAATTTAAAATATATTAGTTATTTTTATGTCTGGCCCTCCGTCCACTTTAAACAGTAGGTCCCTGTTTAATAAGACTGTAGAGTTTTGGGCGTATAGCTGGCAATCCTACCCCGTAAAAAGGAAACATCTCCTGTCTAGAAATCAAGCAGAAGGCCTTGCCCCCCATACGGCTGTTGAGCCAATGTTGATGACGGCGATAATGAGTTATTTTTATATTACACTAATAACTCAGTTACAGTTAATTTAAAGTAACCTAAATAAAATTTAATAAAAAATAATGTGATAAATAAAAAACACCTTGCTTTATTCATATTGATCTACAAATTTTAAAACTGAATGCAAAGATCGGTTTAAGAAATAAACGCTTCCTATTTTGAAGGAAAAAAATTATTCAATCTAAAAGTTGCTTCTCGAACAAATTTTTTGTTTATAAATTTTGCAAAATTCTTCTGGGTACTAATTGCTTGCGGAAGTAATTGCACTTTCCTGAGTTCTGGTGGAACGATTCTTGACCTCTAAATGCTCGGGGTTGTGATCCGAAGCATTTTCACGACACTCATTGCAGAAAGTATTATAGAGTCCATTGAATTTGCTTTGTTTCCTTCGCAATTGCTTTCCGCTGTAGAGCATTAATTAGATGCAACATTTGCAGAACGGCATTTTCGGGGAAAAAAATTTATTACCTTTACATGCTGCTATTACCTTTACATGCTGCAAGTAATATAAAAAAAATTTAAAGCCAATTCCTACTGTTTTTCACTCTATTGCAGAAAGTCCTTTATAAATAATTTTCATTCATTTTTTTAAGTTAGAAAAAACTCTCTCTCGCACACACTTTCCATCGCTCTCTCACTAATTTATTCACATGTTTCATTTTCCATTTTGTTCCCTCCTTGACTCAGATTAGAATCCAGAATGAAAAAAGAATCTGAAAAAGAAATTTTTTTCCCGCGATCTACACGCTTCGCCACTGACGGTATTTATTCCTAAATTTATATCCTGCTAAATATCTTATAGAAGAGAAATATTGTTTCGCCCATATAAAACTAAAATTAGTTAATTAAATTTAATGAATGAATTAATATCTGAAAAAAACTGTAATAACATCAAGTGTCACCCACTACAAGTTTAAAAAATGTATTTGAACTTGAGTGGATGAATAAAAAGTATTTTATTAAAGATGGAAAATTTGATCAAGATATATAAATATAGATAGGGAGAATGTGAACTAATAGTAGGAATTGAAAAAATGCATGCATTTTATAAAATACTCTAGAAAAAAAAATCTGAGACAACAAATTTTGCAAAATGTATATTTTTAAAAAGACAAAGGGTAAAAATAGGATGGCAAATATGACTTTGACGTAGAAATTAGGGACTTAACACTTAAATGATTTCGGTCAAAATTAGTAAAGCTTAACGAGAACATTGATAGTTTAAGTCAGAGATA
Organism: Caerostris darwini; assembly: GCA_021605075.1. NCBI lineage: Eukaryota > Metazoa > Arthropoda > Arachnida > Araneae > Araneidae > Caerostris > Caerostris darwini. Next base: position 136,026 of record BPLQ01013699.1, on the reverse strand, counting down.
CAGTGAGTGTAAAAAGTATTCGTACAGTACGACAATTTATTTAAAAGAGATCCGTTCATAAAAATTATAAACATAAATTCCATTTTAATTAATTATAAATATATAATAGAACATATTTTCACTAGTTTCATGCGAAATTGACACAAAAATAAATCCAACATCTTGTGGTGTAAAAAGTATTCGTACACTAAAAGAAATGCAAATTTTTTTTAGTTATTTTGCTATTGGTTTAGCCATTATGATGTAGTTAATTGACGTCATCTTTTTAGTTACTTAAAAGGTTCTTCAGTGGAAATTTTAATGTAGTGAGAAACTAGAAATTCTGTAATGGGTCGTAAAAGTAAAAAGACAAGTGTTTCCGAAAGAGAACTGATTTTAAAGCTCCGTAAAAATGGTAAATCGTACAACAAGATTTTTGATCTGGTCGGTAGACCCCATTCAACTGTGCAGTCAATCATAAAAAAAGTTTGCTGCCACTGGAAAGGTACAAAACAGTTTTCGTACTGGGCGACCATGTTTATTGACATCATCCGATAGACGGTTTCTGGTGCGTTCATTAAAGAAGGATCCCAAAATAAGTGCTGCTACATTAACATCAGAACTAAAGAACATGGGAACAGCAGTCCCCGTAAGTACTGTTCGAAATGCATGCAGAAATGAAGGTTTCCATAGCCGTGTTGTGAGACGAAAATTCTTTGTTAGTGAGAAGAATCGGAAGCTGTCATTGTATTTCGCCAAGCAGATTTCTGGAAAAAGATTATCTTTACAGACGAAAGTAAATGCAACATATTTGGATCGGACGGGAGACGAATGGTATGGAGAAAGCGCAATACAGAAATGCATCCTAAGAATTTAGTGCCAACAGTGAAACATGGGAATGGAAGTCTGCTTGTTTGGGGTTGTATGAGTGCTTCTAGGGTGGGCAAATTAGTCTTTATTAAAGGCATTATGAATCATCAACTTTATATTGACATTTTAAAAAATAATTTAGGACCTAGTGCAATAAAAAAAGGGGTGGAATGGGGATTACGTTTTCATGCATGATAACGACACCAAGCACACAGCCCGAAACACAAGGCTCTGGATACTATATAATACCCCAAAGTTCGTGAAATTTCCTCCTCAACAGCCGGACCTCAACCCCATCGAGAATTTATTGGACGTTCTTGATAAAAATATTGGATCCTGACATATTTCTAATAAAAATGATTTGGAATCAGCTCTTAATCAAGAATGGGACGCCATATCTAGTTCAATAACAGCAAAATTGGTGGAATCGATGCCAATGAGACTCGAGGCAGTTATTCGAGTTAAAGGATATCCTACAATGTATTAACTGAAATATTATGATTGTATTGGCCAATATATGCCTGATGTACGAATACTTTTTACACCACAAGATGTTTGATTGTTTCAGTTTTGTAAATATTTATTCATGTATAACATCATTTTTGTGTCAATTTCACATGAAACTAGTGAAAATATGTTCTATTTTATACTTATAATTAATTAAAAGGAATTTATGTTTATAATTTTTATGTACTGATCTCTTTTAAATAAATTGTCGTACTGTACGAATACTTTTTACACTCACTGTACATAAATCGAGTCCCTCCGAAACTTTTCTTGTGAATTTCTTTATTTCCTTATCCATTTTATTTAAAAATATCTAATTAGTAATTCTTTTAAAAATATTTCAAATTTTTATGAAGATTAAAAAAAAAGGACAAGATTCAACCTTTAGTTTATTAGAAAAGTAAGTAATTAAATACAAAAAAATAATTTGTATAATGTCTTTTATTTTACTGCAGGTTAGAAAATTAGATAATTTGACGCTAATTTAAGTGAAAGATCCCTTTCTATACGAATGCGTTATGTATTCCTTCGCATTATTATATATTCCTTTATGTAAATTTATATATATATATATATTTCTTTTTTTGGTGCCAAGTTATGTTACTGTGAGTACACATGGCCTTTGTGCATCTCTTGTTCAAGTAAATCAATTAACATAATGCATGTTAACTTTATATAAATAAAAGAGAAATTTAATTTTTGTTTCAAATGTATAGGTATGATGAGTAATTTTACTGTTTTTAAATAAATGAATCATTAGAAACCACGTTGTTGCAAGTTTTTTTATCCCATTCAAAGTTATTTAAGCAATCCATTCAAACAAATATTATCATAGATTGATTATTAAGAAGTTAATTATACTCAGAAGAATTAGTGTATTGATTGTCGCTACATTAGACAGCACAAATCAGCAATTAAAGGAATGAGTAGATCGTGATTGTGTTTCTAGCATTGTTTTAAGATCGTCCAATTACTGATTTAGATCGAACAACAACGAAACAGATATTGAAAGACGGCATGAACTTCCTTGTGTACATAAGATTTCGAAAACACTCCATTAAGGATTTGATCATGCTAAGAATGAGATTTTAAACGATTAGTAAAGGTATGTTACATTGGTTTAAGGATTTTAACTGAGAATAGGTTTTTTTCTAAAGGCACATTTGCTATGACTGTTATGCATTATATTTCCATGAGTAATAACAGCAATTATTTTAATAAACGATAAATATTTTATTATCTATTTTAATTCTGTTGTTGTTTCTTATCCCACTTGGTAGGTAATAAGTAGTATTCTGCTGGTTTCTTATCCCACTTGGTAGGCAGTCCAAGAACCCATGTGGCATCATGGAAGGTTTGGTTTGGTTTGTCACTCTACGGTTATCTTGTGCACATGTTAGGCTAAACAGACCGAGACCTACAGTTTAAAGTGGATTCCGAACCACTACAAACATCCATGGTACCACCGGGATTCGAACCCAAACCTGTGGTACCGAGCGCCAGAGCGCTAGTCACTCGGCCAACAGGCCCCCTGAGCTTCGTTTGTGATGGAGCACAAGTAGGCAGACATCTAACTTGACTCCCTGAAGCTGACTCTTTACGGAGTAGGATTGTCAGGCCTACGCTCTACAGTCATATATTGCGGCGTGGTGCGCTAACGCTCTGGCCTTTGGTATCACAGGGTTCAGGTTCGAATCCTGGCGATGGTATGGTTGTTTGTTAGTGGTTCGGAATCCACTTTAAACTGTAGGTCCCGTTCTGTTTAGTCCTCGTATGCACAAGATGATCGTAGAGCGACAAAACAAACTCTACATTCATATTAGACAGGGACCTAAGGTTTAAGGTCGAACCATTGCAAACATCCATAGCACCGTCGGTACTCGAACTCTAAATCTGTGGCACTGAGCTCCAGAGCGCCAGTCACTCACCCCTCTATTTTAATTTTGTTAAAAAATATATTAATTCACAAATTATTTTGAAAAAAAAAAAATCAACATGTTTTTCCTTTTTTTAAATGCTTCTGTTTAATATGTTTTAATGAATATATTTCAATTGAGAATAAATGTTAAAAAGTTACTGCGGAGTTAAAATAAAATAGTATTAAATTAAACTTAATTAAAAGTAATATGAAAATTTATATTATTTAATAGTAATTATACATATGTGTAATCTTAAAATAACAAAATACTATAGTATTAAAAATTTTTTATTATAAAAGAAACTATACTTATATTACTTTAAATATAAAATAAATTATTTTTAAGAAAAGAAGAAAATAATGACACGGTTTTTGTATAAACTGTATGTTATAAATGAAATTATATATGTTAAATGATGTAGGGCCTGAATGGCCGAGTGGCTAGCGCTCTGGCGCTCGGTACTACAGGTTTCGGGTTCGAGTCCCGGTGGTTCCATGGTTGTTTGTAGTGGTTCGGAATCCACTTTAAAAAGAAGTAGGTCCCGGTCTAATAGGATCGTAGAGCGTTGCGGGGACATTGTTACTCCGCGTCCGTGGCTTATCTTCAAGTTACACGCGTCCCCTGGGTAATGCAAAGTGAGTACGTCTCTGCAGCACTTGCCTTAAGGCATCTAAAGATCAAGTTGTCTGTGTTTGCCAGCTGCATTAGAAAGAAAAAAAAAATGTTAAATACAATTGTATGCTAGATGAATTTTTTCTAACTCACATTAAAAATTTTAAATTTATATGCCAATTATATTTATTCAAAAAAGAATGAAATGATATTTTGCAAAACTAACTAAGCTAACTGGCAAATACTTAAAAATAGATTTTATTTCACATGGCATACGTTAAGTGCAGTCTGGTGAAGGCCACACGCCAGAAATCTGTCTCCATTTCCAGGTGCGGTGTTCTAATATATTCGCAGATTCTCTAACGTCCTTCTTCCCCAAAAAAGGTCCAAGGCGCATGATTACTGTTCATTTCGCTTTTAGTATAATATTTAGCATAACATCCTCATTAAGATGAAATCCAACGTCCTTTTATTTACTTCCTTAATACACACGTAATTTTCTGTTTACTATGTTGCCTTTGATTAAAGTAGTTTTAAGCATATTTAGGATAAATTTTTATTCAGGTTTATAACAGTAAATAAATAAAATAAATTTTTTTTCAAGCTAAACACTTATTGAATGCGTAGGAAAAACAACGGAAAGTTTTTGAAGGAAAATAAAGGTGTTATCGTATTTTGTATGTAATTACAGAAATTGAATGATTTGTAAACATACATATAAAAGTATTAATTGTTTTCCATATAAACAAAAAAATGACATATCATTTAAAAAAAGCCTTGTAACACAAAAACATTAGATATTAGTAAATTTTAAAATATTATTTATGGAAATTTTATGTGTGGCGCTAATTGTAGTTGTTGTTTTTTATTTTAGTGTGTTAAACAATGAATTTTGTTATAGATTCTTTTAAGAAAAATAAATATGTCTTACCAACAGTGAATTTTGTTATAAATTCATTTAAGACATATAAATATGTCCTACCAACAGTGAACTTTGTTATAGATTCCTTTGTTATTTCATTATATGAAGCTCAGAAAAAATTATTTTTAAATATTTTTTTATTTATTTAACTGAGTAACTGTAAAAATACTACAAACATAAATCAAAATGTGAAAATGAAAGTTTGAAAGATAATGCCTAATTCATAAAATAAAATAATTATAATAATATCAAAAAGAACAAATGATTTACTTTAAATGACGCAAGCTTTATTTTAAAAACGCATTAGCGTTGTGCTTTGAAACATTAGAAAAAACAGAAATTAATTTAGTCTCATCTACAAAGGTGAAATGACTGAAAATCTGACAAAGGTGGCCAAGCGTATTAAAAAAGAACACAAACCATTAAGCAATGCCTTTGTAAAAAATTATTTTGAACAAATTATTTCCTTATTGCGAAAAATTAGCTCCGAATATTTGTATGATTACGAAACGCCTGTTATTTCTTCGTTAATGGAGTATTGTCTTACGTCAGGAAGACAATTTATGCTCAACTTTGAGGAATGTTAACATCAGGCTGACACCATTTAGAGAAATATTTATTACTCATTAATAAAAACATGAAAAACATAAAGATTTTTTAACATTTTAATCATGTTAAAAAATATTAAGTTCTCGTAAGAGTTTTGAAATAAGAAAAGAAAAAAAATAATAATAAGGGAATTAGTTTATTGAAACTCTTTGAAATAAATGTAAATAATTTCAGAAAAATTATATTTGATAATTAAAAATCTCGTTTTCAAAAATTAAATAATAATAAAAAATAACAATATAGTACTTAGCAGGATTTTTATTAAAAAAATATATTTGATAATTAAAAATCTCGTTTTCCAAAATTAAATACTATAAAATTAACAATACTTTGTAGAATTTTTATAAAAAATATATTTGATAATTAAAACTCTAGTTTTTTAATTAAATAATAATAAAAAAAAAATACTTTGCAGAATTTGCATTAAAATATATTTATTAAAAATCTCATTTTCTAAAATTAAATAATAATAAAAAATAACAATACTTTGCAGAATTTGTATTAAAAATCTCGTTTTCTAAAATTAAATAATAATAAAAATAACTTTGCAGAATTTCTATAAAAAAATGATATCTTGTTTTTCAAAATTACATAATAATAATAAAAATAACAACACTTTGTAGAACTAATACTATTTATAAATTTAAATAATTATTAGTTAGTAATTAATAATAATTTAAGAAATAAACCTTGTTTACTAAAATATCTTTGCCTATGTTCTGAAAGGAATTTTTTCTTTAAAATATTTATAATAATGGCTGATCAAAAAATTTTTGAATATTGCTTTTATATATGTATAACAATTATTAATATTGTTTTATTGATTTATGTAAAACGTAGTATATTGTTGTCTGTGTCATACGGAATGTAAAACTTGTATATTGTTGTCTGTGGTACGAAGTGTTTATTTTTCGTGTTGTTACGTAATTTTGTCTTTTTGTACATATTTTTTATTTAATTCCACTATAGTAATTACTTAATTTTAGAAAAATGACTTGCTACAATATTCTATAAAGTTGATTCATTTGTTAAAGTGGTGATTATAAAGCATGCAATAGTGAAAACGAATTCGCTTTGTACACGCTAGCTAGCGTGTGATACAAGCGTTTACGAATACAATACATTTAAGAAAAAAAAAATCTGTTTAAAAAAAATTAAAGAGTTTTTTGAAGATTTATATAACAATCGTTTTTTAAACGTATATTTTCAAGTGGGGACTATTTAAATTCTTACTTTTTTAAAAAAATATTTAAAAAAAAAGGAATTAATTGAAATACTATTTATATTTGATATTTTATTTATTGAAAATTTAAAAAAATAATATGCTTTCTAGAAAATTTTTGTTTAATTAAACATATAATGCAAAATTTTTAGTATAGGTTAATTTTGAAAAAAAAAAAATCAGTGAATTAAAAAGAACATATATGCCAAAAATCATCACTGAAAACTGAAAACTATCACTGAAAATGTTTAAAATGTGTACTAAAATAATTCTTTTAAATAAATAAGTAATCTATATAATTATTATTATATAATTAAGAAATTATATATTAAAAGCGATTATTTAATTTTTATTTTTTAATAATTAAATAATAATAATATTAATATTATTATTATTATTCCTATTATTATTATTATTTATTATTTAATTTTTGAAATTATTATTTAAAAACTATAATTCGGAAATTTCCCTAACTAGTGCAATCAATTACTATATCAATATTAGATAGTTTCTTACTTTATTTGCAGATAATGCATCACATTTGTTGTATTCAAACATTGACACTTTTGAAATTTATTTCATCCTGTAAATCTATTAAATTAAAATAATATAATAATTATTATTTAACTGAATATATATATAATTTTATTTAGAATATCTTTAATTCATCAGAAAAATGCTCTTGCAATATTTCGGACATTTAAATGTTAGATAGACACAATTTATAGATGACAGTTTTGTTGCAATTCACAGATTATAGTTTTGTTACAATTTACTGGTGACAGTTTTGTTACAATTCACAGATTATAGTTTTGTTACAATTCACAGATTATAGTTTTGTTACTATTTACAGATGATAGTTTTTTACAATTTACAGATGATATATTTGTTACAATTTACATATTATAGTTTTGACACTGATGATAGTTTTGTTACACTTTACAGGTGATAGTTTTTTTTAATTTTCTCATATTTATTATGAAATATTAACCCTGTGTTAAAAGAATTTGAACTCAAAAGTGTTCAAAATTGTCTTCAACATTTTTTCATTAATGATTTAAAGTTATATTTTTTCAGTAACATATTCGAATAAAAATATTACATAAAAGTTTCAAACCAATTTTGAATTCATAGTGTAATATAAGCATACGAAATGCCCAAATATATACGTGAACTAATGTAGTTCTAAATATTGGTAAAAAGAGTAAAATATATTTTTATATAAAAAAAGTAGGCTTTATACAGATATTTATTTAAGTGCCTTTTAAAATGTATTAGATCAAACTATTATTTAAAACTGGTTTTTGATACAAAATCATAATAATTTTAAACCATAATACAAATCAAGAAAATTATTCGTTAACTTACTGCGTTAAAAAAAATTACGTTTCAAAGAACCGGAAATTGTTAAGAATTCTCGTTGAGCAACTATTACATTCTTGTATCGATTATGAGGTAAGCGGTAAAAATAATTTTCCCGCTGATTTTATTCTCTTGTGGTTTTTTTTCTGTTTCATAGCTTTTGTTTGGCCTTCATTGTCTATGTAATTAATTTTTAAAATTCTTTCTAAGTCTCAATCGAAACTGTATTTAATGCATATTTACTTGCTTCCTTCTATTTTAAAATAATATATTATAAATTTAAACAAATTTTTTTAAATCTTCAAGAATCAATCTTTTTTTTAATATTTCCACGGGATTGTCTGTATAAAAATATTTTTAATTTGATGTGAAATAACAGTTGTAATCAATATGTTAAGACATTATATGAAATTTTATATTCGTGATTTATGATTATTTCACTCAGAAATGGGTTCTAATTGTATACTACAGGAGAATAAAAACTTAATTTAGACAAAAACATGTTCATAAAATTATCGTTATCGCTAATTATTTTAGATAAGAAATTTGAAATACCATTAGAAATTTGTGCAAAAATAAAATGTTGTCCAATATTCAGTGTGGAATAGGCAGCCTGATGGCCAATTGGCTAGTGCTCTGGTCTTTGGTACCCCAGGCTTCACACTCAAATCTTGACAATAGCATGGATACTTGTTAGGAAACGAGTTCGAGTTCCGGCAGTGCCATGGATGTTTGTATAGGTTAGGAATCAACTTTAAGTCGTAGGTCCCGATCTCGTATGATTGTAGAGCGACACAGTGCTCGATCAGACTTCTCCCCCACATCATTCCCAAACTGTATAGGGCAATTCAGCTCTAGGCACAGTGATGTGGTCTAGTGTAATAATGGTTCGGAATCCACGTTAAACCAGTAAGTAGTACGTAAAATCCACGTAGGTCCTAGTCTAATTAGCTTAAAGTGTGCACAAAATGACCGTAGAGGGACAAACCAAATCAGTGTACAATAACTTATTACTTCTATAACTTGCTGACGTCAATTAATTGAGTGAAATTTTTATTTCATATAAATTGTTATTATTTGTTTAATATTATTTATAGTTTCATATAGGGAATAAATTATGTGATACTTTAATTTTGGTTTAATTCATTTATTAGGATAAAAATGATAAAGCAAACAAATCGAACTATTTACGTTAATTTTCAAAGGAGAATTTGACCTCTGTATTACTAGAAACTCAACATTAAACACGATTTCGATGCATTTAATTTGACTGGATTTGAAAAAATTGGAAATTGGAATTCGGAAATTGTTTTAATTACGGAAGATCAGAAATTTTCAGTTACCATTCTACTTGACATTTGTATTATTTGTAGTCGGGACTGAGATATTAAAGAGGCCAAGCGATATATTAGAGAGTTTTTGCATAACGTTTTTTTATGGTCGATATTTTTCTTCCTAGCGCGCATGCTCATAGGAAGAGCTCAATAGTGCAGTATTACAGATGTGTAATAAATACTGCACTAATAGGTATAATGTTTCCTATGAGCATGCGCGCTAGGAAGAAAAAAATATCGGACGATAAAAAAAACGTTATGCAAAAACTCTCTATTGTCAATTCCCCGTTCCCAAGAAGATTAAAAAAAAAATTTAAAATTTATTTTCTCTATCGTTTTTTTTTTAAATGTTTGATTGTGAATTTAACACTTATGTCTCTCAACTCCCTAAGTTCAAACTAAAATTCATCGAAAATTACAGAAATGTTCTTTTTATTGTTTTGGTCATTTAATGCTCTCGTCATGACTTATATGTAATATACACTCAAGAGCCAAAACATTATGACCACCCCTACATTTTGCAATGAACTCGCCTGGATGACGTGGAACGCACGTGATCAGGGGGAAGTGGTATTTAACTGGGATTAAGTGGTGGTATTAATCCATGCCAAGGCAGGTTGAAGCTGTGTTGCGCGCCAAAGGTGGGCCAACTCGTTATTGACAGGTGGTCATAATGTTTTGGCTCTTGAGTGTAAATTTTAATTATAATCATAATAATAAATAATATATAAATTTTATTTATCAATACAATAATAAATATAATAAAAAATATATAAATTTTAATTGTAAATATAAAATTTAATTATAATTGATACGGACAGTTTGTAATCTGTCTTTGTAAATATGTTTTATTTAATCCTTATTAAATGCGATTTGAAATGTATTAAGTTTATTAGTTAGTGATCATATCTATGTGATTCATGGTCAGACTGATAAGCTTGCGTGAATTACATAAATAAGCCTAGATTGTACTCTCTCAACGATACTATACATAGTTATTTATGACAAATGGCCTTCAGTTTGCGTCAAATAACTGTGACTAGAGGATTCGGATTTTTTTTTTGCCTTAAATAACTGTGGTTCAGGTCTAATTTGGATCTAGTCAGCATTATATCCTTATTTAGAAATTTATCAAAAAATTATTTTCATTTTCCTTGAAATAAAAAATAAATTTACTTTATTTGAGAATACATATATTGAAAAAAATATATATATTTAGATTCATGATATTCATTAATTTTTGAATGCATGCAAAATCAATTTTAAAACATTTTTAGTACATGCGAAATGACTATGCCAGTCATTTCTTCTGACTTTCTTTTGACATTTCTTCATTACATTCTTAATACGTGAAATGACTGTCAGTTATTCACATGTTTTATAATGTATTGTGTCAGAATACCATGAGGTTTTGTTGTTGTTGAGGCGTTTCCTTGAAATAAAAACTAAATTTACTTTATTTGAGAATTCATACATTGAAGAAATGTAATATATATATTTAGATTCATGATTTTAATTCGTTTTAAATGTATGCAAAATCAATTTTAAAATATTTATAGTACATGTGAAATGACTATGTTAGTCTTTTCTTCTGACTTTCTTTTGACATTTCTTCATTACATTCTTAACACGTGAAATGACTGTCAGTTATTTCACATGTTTTATAATGTATTGTCTCAGAATAACTTGATGAGTTGTTAACCTTGAAAAGTTCCACCTATTCGATTCTTTACCCTGGAATTAAAAATTCTTTACTCATCGAATAAACTGAAATACCAGTTTTTCTTAACATTTTAACAGGTTAAATAAAGAAAGGGGGGGAAAAAACAATTTTTGTTTCGCTAGCTGTATTTGCTGCTGCAAATTCGAGCCAATTCAACAAAAGAAGAGCATTTCTTTTTCTATCTTTTTAATCCCTCCTCCTCCTCGTAAAATCAAATTCCCTGCCGAGAAAGGAAGTGAGGAAAAGAAAAATAATCCCGCATCTTACCTTGCGACCGCTGAGTTTACTTCATTCTGCCCACCAGTTTTGCTCAAGACCGAACCAGTTCTACGGCTTCCCCATACCTGGTCAGAAAGAAAGCTGGTTGCAGCCGAGCAGCGGCAAATCCACTCCACTCCACTCCGAACTGCCAAACGATTTGTGTTTTTCCCTCCTCAGGTTTTTATGGCGAAGAAAGAGTGAGATCACAATGATTCGGAAAAAAGTTTCAAGACATCGATAAAGTGCGTGGATCTGTCTTTGGATACTTCTAATACCAGTTGACTGCATAAAGAAATCGTGTGCTGAAAAAGGAAGAAAATTGCTACTTTTTGAGTGAATCTGTAATTATCCGGAAGTACCAGCTGCGCACACTTATGGAATCAGCCTGACCCTCATCAGAAATCCAGTGTTTTTTTCGTGCAACTCTCTTGAAGCAGCAAACGATTCTTTTTATTGGATTAAGAATTTTCGAAGAAGTAAATCGATTCGAATCTCACTTTAGGCTTCACTTGGGTGAATAATTATTTAATTTATAATTTGTTTTTATATTATTTAAAATATTTATTTATAAAATTTTAATTTTTTTAATTTGTTTTTTTGAAAAAAAAAATTAATCGAATTTTAATCAAATTATTCTTTTTAATTGTTTGGCAACGTAAAACAAGCAGAAAACGATTTCAAAATAATAATTTTTTTTTACAGTCTTTTTTATAAAAGGATAAATATATAAATTTTTCAAAATAGAACTTTAACAATATTTAAAATGATTTGGTATTTATGATATGGCTGATTTTGAATCCACCAGAAGACTAGGTCCAGTGGCTTTGAAAGAGTATTTTGCATTCTTGGAGAAATTGCGAAAGTTGTCATCTTTGTTGTCAACGCTAAATCAAGTTAATGCGATTCCGAATTAAACTTGCTTGTGACATCGAGTTTGTTGCAACGTGAATATTGAATAATAAGTGATCTGTGAGTGTGTGTTGATTGAAAATTTCACAATTTTGAAATAAACCACAGTGGATTAAAAAGATTATCTGAAGGTGTTTCACTGATTTAACTTTCTCAACTACTCTAATATGGAATAGCAGGAATCCTTTTCATCATTTTCTATTTAAATTTGAAGTAAGTGATAAAAAAACATTCTTTTTAATGCATGCACTTTATTTTTACCAGTTTTATTGGAGCGTACATGTAACTAACATGATTATTCTTGTAGTATACGTATGCTTCCTAAATGACAAGAAATGACAGTTTTAAGAAATATATTTAATTTATGATTTTTTTTTAAAGTTGATTTCTATTTCATTTGATATTTTTTTATGTTTATCTTATCTATTTATTTAGATTTAATAGATGCATCCTATATAATAACATCATTAACAGGGATATAGTATATATTTCACATTTTTAAAATAAATATTTTTCAAAATTATTTATTTCACGTAATAAAAATACTGCAAACTCAGCGAAAAAAAAATTGCCAAAATGGTTTTACTAAATGATATCAGATTATTTTGACTTTTCAATTTTTATTTTCATGGAATTTTAATTTAATTTTATTTTTAATCAAAAATTATTTTTATCCTTTTAGGTTTCAGAATTTATTTTTGATTAATGATAACACTATTGATTCCTAGCTTTTTAAAAAGGTTTTAGAAAAGTAATCAAGTCTTTTTTAAATACTCATTATTTTGTAAATAAAATTCATTTCGGAATAAATATAATGGAAAATATTATAAATTTGATATGTTTGGTAAAAATTCGATACACGTATATAGAATACATGTTTTCTGTAAGAATCAGAAAATCAAAATAAAATGGCAATATTTTCGTAGAAAAAAGAATTATTTCTTTAATAAAAATTGTTATTTACCTATAAATCTTAAGATACCAGTTGTTTATTTATCAAATTTTTTTTAAATAAAACAATTTTGTATCCTAATATCATATTTTCTATTATTCTAAACTTGTTTTGTAAATAGATGAAATGGATTTCAGTTTAAGATTTCAAAATTGCTGAAATTAATATATTTTATAATGTTTTATAGCCATCTCAATTTTATTAGACAAAGAATCTGTTTTTAAATACAGAAATTAGATTTTGTAGACCAAACATTTATTTATAAAATATTTTGGTTATTTATTATATTTTATAAATTTTAAATAAATATTTTGTTTAAAAAAAATCAAACTTTGCTCAATTTTTGAGAGAAATATGTGAAAAAAAAAATCTATAGTGAGTTTATAGCGCAATGCATTTTGCATCGTTTTAACTAAACATGTTTGGAATGTATTATTTTTAAAATGCTTAAAATTAAATGCATTAAGTTTTGAGTGTTAAGTGCTAAGTTTGAGCACTAAAAATTTATTATTTTTAATCATTCAGTAAATAAGTTTGGACAGTTCATTACTGTTGATTATAGTCGATCCTCATTTAAATTCTTAATCTAAAGTGGATAACTTTAGTTATAATGACAGCAGTGTGATATCAAGATGCAAACCCCTAACAGCGGTATTCAAATAATAACCATAAGCTTTATTTTGTGCTGTATTTTTCCAAAGATAGGAAAATGTTTTTATTCTGTCAATTGTGACTGATTTTATGTAAAGGTCTTCATTGATGGAATCTTAAAAATATGTATTTATACTTTTATGCTGAAAATCTAACGTTTCAATTTGTTTATTTACTTAAAAATTCCTTGCGATTGGTTTTTAATTTACGAGTACATTAGGACATTTCTATCTTGTGCGAATTTTGAAAATCCTAGTTAATTATTATGTAGTGGTTTATAAGCATATAAAAATTTTAATGAAATATATTATTCATATATATTTGATCGCACTGATTAGAAATGTAATCTTTTTGTAAATCTTTTCCTCGCATTGAAGATAAAAATCCATTCAAAATCTCCATTCCTACTACCTTAAAATTTAAGTACATGCATTTCAACTCAACAGAATTATTTTTAAAAATTTTATTTAGTTTTATTAGTAAATGGCAATACAGATAAAAATTTATGCATTAACTTCTCTTCTTCACACCAGAAATTTAAGAAAAGCACTGTTGTTTGGCGCAGCATGGCCAAATATAGTCCTTGCGCCATAAAGCCCAAACCAAGCAATCTCTTCTTCAATAGGTTTTGAGTTATATTCTTTCGAGATCCGAGAGATATATTCAAGATCATTTATTTGTCATGGCAATTAAAAAAATTTATGTATTAATTTCTCTTCAATAGGTTTGAGTTTCGAATGATCATTTATCTGTAATGGCAATTAAGATAAAAAAATTTGTATTAACTTCCCTTCTTCATTATGTTTTTGAGTTTCGAATGATCACTTATTTGTAATGAAAATTAAGATAAAAATTCACGTATTGATTTCTCTTCTCCAATAAGCTCTAACGCGAGCATAAATCTCAAAGTCAAGTTCAATAGGTTTTGAGTTTCGAATTATCATTTATTTTTTCATGACAATTAAGATACAAAATTATGTATTAACTTCTCTTCTTCAATAGGTCTTGAGTTTCGAATGATCATTTATATGTCCTGCTTAAAAAAAAAAAAACATTTCCCCCTTCCTCCTTGCAATAATTTTTTTATATGCTAAGCTTCAACAAAACCACACTTAACAAAGCGCTTAGGCTTGAGAGTTTCTAAATTCAAAATCCGAATCAAATATAGAACATTTAATTCGATTCCTTTCCATATCCTTTGTTATCTATACGACTACGTGATTTAAAACGAGTAGCAGATCTTAAGAAATGCGTCGTGCCGAAAATCTTTTCTGAAGATTTTGGAGGCCACATCACGCAAGAATTTCTGTATAGAGACAATAGGCATGCTCTCTTCGTGACTTTGGCGTTAAAAGAGATTTTGGAGAAAGGAAAACCTAGTTTTTTTTCGATACCTTTCTAAAGTTAGAACTCGTAAAATCCCCCCAAAAAATCGCGTGTTAAATTTTAGGGCTCATTTTTTGACACAATGTACCGCTATGTAGATGAGGTCCAGATAGCCATAACACACAGAGCGAGAACAATAGAGATTTACTGGAGATCTCCAGCTTTCGTTATTTTTATCTTTTAATAATATCTTTTTCTTGAGAGGATTTTTTTTTACTCTCAATAGATCGCATTTCTTTCAAAGCGAGATCTATTTTGGGATCTTTTTTTTTTTTAAATTTTTCAACAAGTTGTACACATCTCGCGAGGCTGTTATTGTTCGGGGGATCCAATGATGCAATAAGGAACACTTTTTTCTTTTTTTTTTATGTTTCATATCGTGTTTGTGAATCTTGATCTTTTCTTTTATGTCGTACAAAATTCCGATCATATATATATTTTTTTGGTTCGAAATGTAGTGAACAGTGGGGATTTTTTTTCATTGTCTGAATCATCTGAAATTCCACTTTGGACACTTCCGGCTTCAGTATATTGTTTATTTTCGTTATATATTTTTCATATTAATAATTGATTTTTTTATGGTGAATTTTAAATAAAATTAAAGTTTAAGATCAATTACCGCCTAGTAATTAAAAAATATTTTTGGGGTATTTCCTTTTCTTTTTAATTATTGGAAGTCAGTTAAAAAAATTAGTTAAATTGAAAGTTCTAAGTGGTTCTACCTTTAATAGTTATTATTGCCCTAGAATAATATTATATTTAAAAGCGACACTAAATAATATTTAGAAGTATAAAAAAATATTATGAACAAAAAATTCAAACGCGCAAAATTACGGTACTGATGATGATTTCCTTTCTTATATTCTATTGTATCTCTTTTTCGTGGGACAGATTTCAGTAAAATAAACCACGTTTCTTAGGTTTTTAAAACATTTTTAAATCAAATAAAAACAATAATTCCTGAATTCCTATTCTTGCCGTTGACAGACAATCATATCCCTGAAATTTCCCATTCGCGTTTTGAAACTGTGAATTGGATTTTATCAAAATGCATAATAATGAATGAATAAATATGAGTGCTATTGAGATATACCAGAAAAAAATGAATAAAAATGTGCAACAAATTGCAGAAGATTAAAAATTTATAAATAAATATATACATAAATTTATATTTTATTATATATTTTTTCATAGGACAAATTTCAGTAAAACAAACCACGATTTCTTCCACTGTTTAAAACATTTTTTAAATCAAATGAAAATAATAATTCTTGATTCCTATTCTTGTCGTTGACAGTGAATTATTTCCTTGAATTTCTCCCATTGCCGTTTTGAAACTGTGAATTGGATTTTATCAAAATGTATAATAATGAATGAATGAATATAATGAGTGCGACTGAGATATACCCAAAGTAAATAAAAAATAAACAGCAGATTAAATATTTAACTTAGCTACCATCAGAAAGTAGGATTCATGTCGGTCGTTTTGCAGGCTTGTCTGTTAAAGATCAAGTGAAAATTATTGTGAATTATTCATAAATGGTTTAGACACAACTTAACCTACTACTAATATTTATTATTATACATCAAATCTATTTTGCTATCTATCTTTGAGGAAAAAAAATGCACATTACAATAAAAAAATTATTTTGCAAGAAAAAAGAAATGCTAATAAACCATTACTGAAACATTAAAATTATAGTCTTTGAGCAAATAAATCCTACATAAAATAAGGCATATCTCGATAGACAATCGATTTACAATCTCAACGATGCTAATGCAGCCTCCTCACCATTATGATACGTCAGATGTCAGAATTTACAAATCTTGTTATTCTGATGCTTTGCATATGAAAGTTTTTGAAGAAAAAGAAGGGCTTGTCTACATAAAAAAAAATTATTTTTTCAGGACACTGATTTGGTATTCTAGAGAATATAGAAGATTCAAAGCGTGGATGCCATTAGTTTCATAGGATAATTAATGAGATTTAAATCTTGATGAATCATGGGGAAATTTCATGAAATCAAAGAATGGTTGATCTTGATTAAATTTAAATAACTGTCCAACATCAATACAATTTATTAATGATACAGAGGATTTTTTTTATAACGTCGCCTGAACAGGCTCTATAATATGCTTTTTTATTCAAATGAAAAAGAAATAAAAATGGAGCAAAATATTTTTTTTAACCAAACCATTAGTTCTTCCAACCTGTAATTAATATAATAAACTATCTTGAATGTAAGGTTGCACATACACTAATTATATGTGGGCGTAAAACGAGAAACTGAATGAGTAATGAAAACAAAATCTAGATTAAACGCATTTCATAATCTTACAGAGGAATTGTTAGGAAACTGATAAATTGGCACAAATTCGTTTCTATCCTATAAAATTCAAAAGAACTCGCGTGGTAAATGTAAAGATTTTAAAACTTCGTAATGGTTTGATTTGCCGCTATACTGTCATCTTGTGCACAAAAGGGCTTAACAGACCGGGGCCTACAGTTTAAAGTGGATTCCGAAATTCTGAACCAGTAACAAACATCCATACCATCGCGTCAGGATTCGAACCTGAAGCCTGGGATACCAAAAGCCAGAGCGTTCGCTACTTGGCCACCAGGCCGCAAAACATTGATAATGATTAATTTACATATTAGTCATTAAAGTAAATATTTGAATACGTGGGTCAAGTATATTAAATGGATTATAAAAAAAAGTTAGAAATATGAAAATGAAGAGAATGATTCTGTTCTTAAAATTCTATGAAATGATTACAATCACAAATTATTCTTCGCCAATCCACATAAACCATCAATTCTTGACTACACCGTGCGTGTTAACCGAAATTTTTATAACTAAAAATAAATAAATTTCTTTTGTGGAAAAACCACAATTTCTGTTCAAGACCGACACACCAGCGCAATTTGTTCCTCCTCCTCCAAAAACCTGCCAGACACTCTCCTGGGGCATAAATATCGAAGTAAACAAACACTTTTAAGAACCCAATAAAAAACGAGTCATATTGTCTTTGTGTGTTGTTGAGCACGAGAGAAGTCGGGATTTATTTCGGCGAGGGCTTATTGATTAGAGATGCTTGGTTGGCGGTTGATTTGAATGCGAACACTCCTGGCGCATGAGACTGTCCCCCAGTGACTCTCATTCTCTTTGGGTCGTCTGCCACCAGAAGATTTCTTTTTGTAGGGTTGGCTGGTGGTGCGTCCTCGTGTCATGGTCGTTGGCTCGGATGGAGGATGCTCTTGGATGGTTGGGATTCTAAGTGGACCCCGCGTTTCTTCATTTGGCCCTTTTTTTTAGCTACTGAATCATTTTTTGTTTTTCGATGGCTTCTCCGATAACATAGGTTGGCATATGCTTCCTGATAAAAGTTATATTTCGGTCAGATGCAATAATTAGTATTGCTTTCTGTATGCAATTACATCCTGTACCGATTTGTTGACGAATCGTTGTTGTTCAAATGTTGTACATATTTTTTCTAATATTGATGAGAAGTATAATTTAGTTTCTGTTCGATTAAGTGGTTCATTTTAAAAGTACCATTGCTTCCGTATTTATTCATGCAAGAACTTTAAATATATTTATTAACTTTTTTGGTATTTTTAACAACACTTCTTTGCTCTAATATTTTTATTGACACTATGTAGTTTGTAACCACTTTTTGTATATCCTTGAGAACTTTACTGAGGTGATTAATCTTATAATTATATTTCATATACATATATACGTATGAATTTTTAAATATTTTTAATTTATGCACAACAGACTAAATTTATAACCTGCAGATGTTTAGAGATAATTAAGATTGTCAGCATGACAAAAAATGATATTGCTATTTTATTTGCACTTTTTTTTTTTTAAATTAGTGATTACAGAAAAGGGCCTGATGGCCGACTGAGTAGCTCTCTGGTGATGGATAACACAGGTTTTGGTACCACAGGCCCGTTTTGAACCATAGGTCCCAGCCAAACATGACTTTAAAGCGTTGGGATGACATCTCTACCCCGTAAAAAAGAAATCTATCTCGAAATCTACCAGTAGGCAGATGACCTTGGCCCAGCACGGGGCTACTGCGCTGCTGATGATTTCAGAAAAATTTTATTTATTAAAATAAATTTCTACATTATACCAGATACGATTTACTTATTCTAAATCGCAGAATTTGTTACATATTTCTCGTGTAGGTTGACACCGAACCATTATCAATGCTAGAAATTTAATATAGTCATCGACTAGACTAGACTAGACTAGACTAGACATTTTAATATAGTCATCGTAAAAAAAAACATTAAAAATTCACAAAGTTTAATGTATGAAGGTACGTTATAAATGTAACTTGAAGAAAATGTTGTCTTGATAGCTTAGTGATAGCCAATCGGGTCCAAAAAAATAATGAAAATTTGTTAAAGTAAAAATGACACATTATAATCAAGCGAATTACAGTGAAATTAGCTAGATTCGTGTGCAACGTGCTGGTGAGCATTAGGGCGGAGGTTCAATCCGATGACTGCTTTGTTTTAAACACTGTTACAAAACTCGAGGAGGCTCGATGGCGTTTGTGATGTTCAGCATCTTGTCTCGTTACTCGGACTATTAGAAATATTCAGGTTTTCTCTCATACGATACGCAAATGCGGGGCAGTTACCCTAAAAGTCCTCCAGGAAGTTACTGCTCTCCTTCTTCAGCGCAGAGCCAAGTTAAACTTCTCTACGGACGCTCCTTCACAACAGCAGCTGCCGTCCCTTTCCCTGCTTCCATGAGACCACGCGGGTTCTTGGACTGGGTCTAGATGTTGCTGTATACCAAGTGGGATAAAGAACAAAAACATTAAATTATTTTGTATTTTTACTGGAAAGAAAAAAAATATTGGACAGTGATGGCTCAAAAAATTCGATTCGTTGCCATTTACAAACTCTTATCGGAAAAAAAACAAATTATGTACAAAATGAATTATAATCGGGAAGTAATTATTTAAAAAGGTTTTTTTATTCGAGTTCGAATTAAAACCTTTTTAAAACATTCCACAAAATATTATTAAAAAAAATTTTTTTGCCTGTTACCTCCAGGAAATCTGGCATTGTAATTTAATTTTTGGAAAGTTTAATTACTCGCACAAAATTTCATGGAATGCTCAAAAAGTGTGACAGTTCCGGTGATTCGGAAACATTCACTTCCGCCGAAAAGGATAGGGGCGTGACACAGAAATAGCTGCAGTTGTAATTTGCCTTCCGATTGTGATTGTGCGTAATCTGGTTCTGTGCAACAATGCTACAATGGCTGTTGTATGGAGGCAGATCTTTTCTTCAACAAATGGGCACTCTTTAAGATAGGGGTAACCTAAAAAGATAATCAGGGTATTGTCTTTTTGGAGTCGCGTGTGTCGGTCGAATGAATATTTCAAAAGTTCTCTTAAAATTAAAATATTTCTTGGAGATAAAATATTAACATAATTTAAAAATATTTATAAACTAATTTTGATGATCAATGCATTTTTTACTTTAAACCATATTATTCATGTTTTTATAATTCTTCTTTTAAATACATAAGATATGTATAAACTTATGATGATCTAGATGGAATTTAGGTTATTTCGAGGAATTTTTAATAAAAATTGTAACTCTGAAACATATCTTCTGCAAAATGTTAATTTTTAAAGATTGAAAAGGATTAATTTTGAAAATCTCGTCTAAAAATAGATTTTTTGCAGAACATTCGTAAAGCTAAAAATAAAAATGCTTACATTAAAACAAAATGCTCAAGACGAATACATGACAATTATAATATGTTCTGAAAATTTTAAATCTTATCTTAATGAAGGCTATATTTTTTATTATTAATTATTTTTTTTACAACCATAAAATTAAGAATGGTAAAAAATTAATTAATTTAACGAGAAATTTCATCAAAAACGAAATCTCCTATAAAGCAAATATTTGAATGAATATTTGATCAAAATAAATAAAAATAAATGTTAAAGAAATTCAGTATTGTTTTATCTGGTCCATAACATCATTTTAAATTTTTAATCGATTGTTATTAAATAACAATCAGTTTTATAAACCATCTTTATTTCATTTAAAAAAAATTAAAACTCATTTTTTTTATTTTGCTTCCCATTATTTAAGTTTATTAAATGCAATATTATTATAAAATACTAAAAACATAATAATTACATTTCATATTATATGTATTTATATATTATATGTATTTATATTTTACAGATTATATGTTATAATAGTTATATATATATTAAATTACTTAATTCTATAGAGTGGCACTAGGCTATATATAAAAAGGACGCAAAGGTTGCTTGAGATAGGCTGACAGATAATAATTATTACCAAATTATAGTCTTATCAGTAATATATATAAAAAGACAATAAGTCTAGATATTAGAAAGGAATATTTTACACACACACACACACATACAAACACTCGGGTGTATATAATAATGTGTGTACCTAATGTAACATTATATATATATATATATATACATATATATAATTTTATGCTGTTGTTTCTTTTGAGGTTCGTTAAATAATTTTTTGATGTAATTTTTTAACTATTAATTTCTAGATCTCAATGCATAGCCAAATTAATGTCCTTATTTTATGTAAAAAAATACTTCAGCTTAGAAGTAAATAAAGAACAACAAAGAATACAAATAGTGTAATAGAATTTCTTTCTTTTTTTAAATGAAAGAAAAAAAGCCCAGCAGAATACAGGCTGTACAAATACTTTCTAAAATATTTCAAAATTGCTCTAGAACACAAAAAGGATTCCAAAAATTGAATGTGGGTTGTACATTCACTGCAATATATATATATATATATATAAATGATAAATTGCGCTGTAAAAACAATTTCTATCGGCTTAGACGTCATAAAACGTTTCGAAACCTGTCTTTTTCCAATCCAGACCTGCTTTTAAAGTGAGTGACTTTCTAATTCCAAAATAATTATTTTCTTTGAAACTATTTTTTTTTCAACTTCTGCGATAAGCAGCGAGTAGGTGGTGTATGTAGGTGAACCAGTGCTCTCTGTCGCCTGTTACCAGTGTCCACTATTTTATTTTTGCCAAAGTTCACCAGATTTGGGGAGGACAAATCACTGCCTAGTCTCGTTAACGTGGGACGAGCGGAGATAATGAACTGGACCATGTAAAGCTAAAGCACTGTCTCGTGGTGCATTCTGACTTGTTGCCAGTTGGTTACACTCTGAACTTATTTGGCAGGTTAAACTCGACGTAAAAATAGCAATTTATTAAGCTCATCTTTATTTAACAAAAGGTCTTTTGTTGTAAGGAAAGGTTAATTTGAAGTGAGACTTCGGAAGATCTACTTTAGCATTGTTTATTGTGTAGATTTTTCAACAATGTCTGTTTTTCGTGTACATAGGAATTTTTCCTGTCTCCAAGACATATTTATTTCGCTTTACAATGCACATGGTATTACGTTTTTTTTTTTTATATATGAAGTTAATGAAAGCCATCATAGTTTTGTTTGCTATGAAGAAAAAAAAATCAGGCTATTTTATATGCTTCCATTTTGTTTCTAAAAAGAATGTCCAATAATTTATTGTTAAAAATATTTCAGATTTTGTATAAAATTTTTTTTGTGTTTTATTTTTGAGAATAGAACAAATAGAAATGAAGAAAGAAAGCAATTCATGCCATTTATCATGCTATGCTTCTATTTTGTTTCTGAAAAGATTGTCCAATAATGTACTGTTAAAAATATTATAGATTTTATATAAATATTTTTTGTGCGTTTTTGTTTTTGAAAATATAACAAACAGATAAAAAAATAAAGTCAATTATTGAGATTTTCAATCAAAAATTTATTAATTTGATGATTAACTTTTAAAGTATTAACTTTCTTTTACGCCTTTTGCGCAAAACGACCGTAGAGCGATAAGACAAACCAAATTTACACCTTTTCAAAATAACATTTTATTTTTCAAATAAATAATTCTTGCACTTCATCAAATTAAAAATTACAGAATTTTTTGGGTTAGACATCCATTTTTTAAATATTATATATACTTTTAATTTTAAGATTTCTTAAGTGCTTTTATACTTAATACTTTTTATTCTTTTAATTTGTAGATTCATTTCTACAACCATTTATTTACTAATGAAGAAACTAAAAATAATTTTTTATCAGTTAATCATTAGTGTAATAAATAATTTACCCAATGCACATAATTACTAATTATTTACTGATAATTCTCTGATTAAGATGCACAATTGAATTTTCTTATGTCATTTAAAAACGTAACCTCGCTGCCAACAAAATAAAGGCACATGAAGAATTATAATTTTTTTCTGGAATTTTCTTTGATTTTATTTAATTAATGATTCGTCGCGTGCCGGGTGCTACTAAATGAAGTTCATTTTCACTCGGCCCCTTTTCTTCCTTGATAATCTTGTTAACAGTCAACCATCTTGTTATGCGAATGCTGATCTATCATAAATAAAAAGATAAGACATTGAAAAGGGAAGCCATCGAAATTCTTACAATTAATCCATTCGAAATCTGCATTTTTTCCGAATCACTTGATTTTCAGAATTATGAACTTCTCAGATTTTGTATCACTGTTTTCTTATTTTATGCGCAATAGAACTTAAACTCAACTCAAAACTTAAGAATTTCTTGTATAATATTGATAGAATTATTTTTTGTTGGAAAAATTGATAATTATTAACACATTCTTATCATTCATTATCTTATTGATTCTCTTGTGGAAGATAAATAGTTTATGTAATACTCAAATGCAAACAATTTTATAGTGATAAATGAAGATTTAAATTGATGATATATATATATATAGTATTTAACATTTATGTAAAGTTATTTGTAAAGAAGCAATTTTTTTAACGTAGCACTATCACTTGTAATATACTATTCATATATTCTTTAGATGATAGTAAATGTGTATATTGAGGAGTAACTAAAATGAAAGCTGCTATAAAATAATAATTTATACAATATTATATTTAAAAAATTTACATATCAAGGAAAACCAACCCTACTATTAACAATCTGCTTCACTATGTTTATGCGGTCTGATGACCAATCGGTTAACGCTCTGGCATTTGGTAACAAATGCTTTAAATTTGAATCCTGGCGGTGGCATGGATGTTTGTGAGTGGTTTGGGATCCACGTTAAACTGTAGGTCCCGGACTAATTACCTCAAAGTGTACAAGAAATGACCGTAGAATGACAAACCAAACCAAACCAAATCACTATGTTTATTAGAGAAACATAGATTTTCATGAAATCTGAAAAACAGTTATGCTACATTAAATAATATTTGAATATCAATACTGAAATAAACTTAATATACGTAAATATGGGATTAAGACTTTGTTGAGCAAAATAACTGTGATGAGGGTTTAGTAAAATTAATGAATTCTAGTATATAAGATGAACATTTATGCTCCAAAATTGTAATTTTATAGTATTATTATCACTTATCTTAAGAGCACAAAACATATTCCGATATCACCAAATATAAATCCTAATTTACTCTTTGAATTGTGATTAAAAATTTTTTTGAGATAACAATTTTCTTTCCCAATAAAAAAATATATTAAAATGTTTGTAAAGAAGCAATTATTTTAGCATTACTATTTTGTGTTGTTTCTTTTTCATATTATTCATTGAATATATAGAGGAGAAATCACAATGTAAAAGTAATACATGAAACTTAAATTACAATATATATAAAACAGGGTTTAATAATTTTTGTTGAATAATAAGTTTTCATTTGATAAAAAAAATATTTAATTCTCCGTTCGATTAAGTTTTAAGTTAGTTTCGTAAGTTAGTTTATTGACATAATTAAAACTAAACTCCCTGGCACAACAGCCCATGGCCATTTCTCTACCGACATATTTTGATAGGGTTAATATGGGTTAAAAAAAATGTAAGCAAAATTTTTAACAAATGCAAACGGTTAAAAAAATTTAATAACCAAAAAAATTTAATAATTATAAATTCAATCTATTTTCCTTTGATATATTTCTAACCTGATGTGTAGTTTGCTAAGGCTGCTGTTTCTAGTAATTCTTTAAGATGCTGATTAGTTAATTGAGGGCGATATTTTAACTCAACAATTTTCATAGTTGAGTATAAAAATTCACAGAATATATTGTACCGAAAATTGGAAATAAATCGGCAAGATGCTGTCTGAGTAAAGATACTTTGTTTGTGAAACTAATTCCCGAAATTCAATCAAGGAAAGAGGTTTGTGCTACATTTGTAGTGCCTGTCTTCTTTCATTTCCAGTACTCCAGTTTCTCCCGATGTTGTGTCGGGTATTATTACATCAGAATAAATATTACTATTCTGATAAATAGTTTTCTATTCTGATGTATAATACTATATTGAATAGATAGTATTACATAGAAAAATGGATTAACAAAAAACGGGAATGTAGATTTGAAACCTCTCAGTTCTTCATTATTCATTCTCGGTTCTGCTATTTTTAAAATTACATTACATATTAATTACAATTTTCGTAACAAACTTAATATAAAAATACATTGTTTTTTGGAGCCGCATTTAATCACGAAAAAAGCCTCATCTTGACTATAAGTCACATTTGCCCACTGTTGATCTTGGTACTTATATTTATTCAAATGATTAAAAATACGTCTAACTTAACGTATTTTTAGCTTAAAATAAAATCTTTGTTATCTAAAACATCAAAAAGAAACACCGCAATAGTCTATTAAGAAAAATATCTCCAGAATTAATGCCTTAGAACAAAGTACTAGGTCACTACTGCTTTAATCTAGTTTACACAAAGGAACATTTTTTAACCCACGACCTCCCCTGCGACCTCTAATAGGAATGTTGAATAAGAAAAGAGAATATTAATTATTTTTGTCACTTAATTCGCTTTATAAACACTTCAGAAATTAGTATTACAACGAATGTAGGTAACAAAGGACAAACAAAACTCATTGTGTGTTATCAATTGTTAAGATAAATACCTTTTATCCTTTGCCAAGTATTTTTTTCAGGCTTGCTTCTCCATGAAGGTGAATTTCAGGTCATATTCATACAATGGTTCAACACCAAACAGTTTACAGATTATGCAGATATCTAATTTGAACGCTGGGCATTGAATAGCCGTCTCAGATCATGGGAGCGATATTAATTAGGAAGTTAGATAATAGTGAGGGCATGAAAAAATATTCTATACGAACAAGAGTCAGTTTTTAATTTTAGAAGTATTTTGTCCTTCAAATACTTATGGGATTAGTAAAGCTCAGTGTTTATCTCTTTTAACTCGTTATGTGAATGGTAAACAAAAACACCTAGAGCAATGGACTAAAAATAATAATGAATTATTTATTCATGGAATAACAATTAAAGCATTTTCAAGTGAGTAAACAGCAAATATTTCTGCTCCTGGCGTCTGCGGCCTGATAGCCAATTGACTAAACTGTGGCCTTTAATACCACGGGTTTCATGTTGAAATCCTATCTGTGGCATGGATGTTTGTTAGTGGTTCGGAATCCAAGTTAAATTGTAGATTCTGGACATATTTGCCTAAAGTGCACACAAAATGACCATAGAGGGACACACCTAAGTTTCTTCATTGGCACAATAGCCCCTAGGTGAGCCAAGGCCGTCTACCTACTAGCAGATTCTGAGAGAGGAGATGTTTTTCTTTTTACGCGTTAGGGTTTTCAGCCCTATAGAGGTTAGATTATAGGGTTGTAGGTTCCTGCCTAATTAGTTTAAAGTGTGTAAAAAATGACCATAGAGCGACAAACTAAACAAAACTCCCGCCATTTATACAGCAAGCAGCAAAATGTGTTATTGGATAAAATATTTAATAATTAGAAATTATTAACTTCATTTACTGTACTTTACTAACTATGCTTTATAAAAACGACAAATTATATTTTAATGTATTGATTGCGATTAAAATTATGTGAAAAATCGATTCAAATTTTTTTTCCAAAGAAAACTTAATTTAAAAAGCCCTGGAAATGCAGATTATTACAAAAATGAGAGAAGAATAAACTATAAAATTCTGTATTAATAGAATATAGTTTCAAAATCTATTCAGTTTTAAGTAAACAATTTATAAAAAAATTGAATGTTTAAACTGATAGCTAAATTAAAATGAAAGTGCATTTATTCAAATTTAAAAAAATCAATATTTTATGAAATAATTGTAATTTTGTTTGCGTAAGAAAGTCCCAATTTCATCAGTCCAAAATCAGACAATAACTTCCCCAACAAAGTTTCTCATTTTTATTAAGTAATTTTTTTTATCAGTAAGTTACGATTTTTACCTATCACGTATCTTCTGTATTAACATCCTTGAGATTACGGCCTTTTTATATATGCCTCGATGCATTAATATTTGATGGAGGAATAAATGTTCTCCGACTTTTTACCCACCGGTTTTATAACCCTGTCAACGCACGCATCCCAAATATTAAAGCATAATGTTACAGCAAAAAAACATTCAATTTCATGGTAAGATTCGTATGATTTCTTCTCCCTCTGTTTTTTACACATTACGAAAACCCCAAACTGAAGTCTTCACAAAAGGTCGTATTTTACAGACCATTGTGCAGACGGTATAGGTATGCTTTTATGTCAAGTTTAAGTTGACATCTTGAAATATCCCTTTGTTCGTCGGTGTCTCGTTGGGAAAGGTCGAACTATTTGTGGGTGATTGCGTAGCTGAAGAAAGAACATATCAAGGACGTAAATAAGAATGACCACAAATTTTTCAACGTTTCGTAATGTAAAGGCATACAACGGTATCAATCTGTGAAGGTCGTCCAGAAACGTAGATGATCTGTCTTGTTAAGTCAGTCATGCATATGCGAGTCAGTTTCTTTAACTCAGTTTAAAGTAAACAAAAAAATTGGAATAATTATCATTATATATCCCAAAACACCATTTAAAAAAATTGTGTTAATCCTTAAGATGCACAATTTTTTTTAAAGAAAATGGCATACAATCTGTGAAGGTCGTTAGATGATCTGTCTTGTTATGTCAGTTTCTTGAAAAGTTTTACTAATATTTTAAAGTAAACAAAAAAATTAAGATATATAATAAATAAGAATTATTCCAACACATCATTTAAAAATAATCGTGATAATCCTTACGATGCACTAAGACTTTTAAAGAAAACGGCATACAACGGTATCAAGTGAAGGTCGCTCAGAATCGCAGATGATCTCTCTTGTTAAATCAGTCATGTATACATGAGTCAGTTTCTTGTAAATTTTTATTAATACTTTAGAGTAAATAAAAACAATTAGGATATATAATAAATAAGAATTATTCCAACACATCATTTAAAATAATTATGGTAATCCTTAGGATGCGCAAAGATTTTTAAGGAAAATGGCATACAACGGTATCAATCT
The DNA here is from genome assembly GCA_021605075.1 of Caerostris darwini. Taxonomy (NCBI): domain Eukaryota; kingdom Metazoa; phylum Arthropoda; class Arachnida; order Araneae; family Araneidae; genus Caerostris; species Caerostris darwini. The sequence continues at coordinate 107,380 of BPLQ01013699.1, read as the reverse complement.
GTGAAGTTCGTTATATGATGCATCTTGTTAAGTCAGTCATGTAAATGTGGGTCAATTTCTTGAAACATTTATTAATATTTTAAAATAAACAAAAACAAATTAGGACATATAAAAAATAAAAATTATTGCAACACATCATTTAAAAAATAATCTTAATAATCCTTATGACGCCCAAAGATGAAAGCGATGTTGATAGATAAAGATATATCCAGCGGAAGATATATTAAGAAATACTTGCAAAAGGAGGAGCAAATTAATTGGATTTCAATTCAATATTTCTTGTTTTTTATTCTAATCTCTAATATCTACCAGTACTTTCACTTTTAGTTATGATTTTTTTTCAATGTGATAATATTTAAATACTTTGAAAATGTGCAAAGAAGGGATAGAAAAAAAAATCTTTGCAGTTAAGATTTTCTTTCTTTTGCTGTAGATAATTACTGAAATATTTCTTAGAAAAATAACTTAAATAGAAATTTTCCTGAAAGATAGAATTTTAGTTTTCTATAAATGAGTAATTCGAAGTAATCCTTGACGAACTGTCTTTTAATGAGAGTAAGAAACAATAGATGGTAATTTATTCTTGATTGGTCGTTGTTCCTTATATATATATAGCATTGATATAAAAGGCAATTTTCTGATAGAAGCAACTCTAATAGCATATGGATAGCAATCTGCTAGCGTTCTGGCTTTTGATACCACAGGCTTCATGTTCGAATTCTGGCGGTAGCATGAATGTTTGTGAGTGGTTCAGGATCCGGGGCCTGGTGGCCGAGGGGCTAGCACTCTGGCGCTCGGTACTACAGGTTTGGGATTCGAATCCCTGCGGTACCTTGGATGTTTGTAGTGGTTTGGAATCCGCTTTCAACCCTAGATCCCGGTCTCGTATGGCCTTAGACCGTTACTGCGACCAATCAGACTTCTCACCCATATCATTCACAAACTGTAAAGGGGCGACTTAGCTCTAGGCACAGTGATGTGATGTGGTGTAGTAATAGTAGTAGTGGTTCGGAATTAGGTTACACTGTAGGTCTCAGTCTAATTAGTCTAAAGTATGCATAAAATGACCGCAGAGCGACAAACCAAACCTAATAACATATCACACTAATTACTTAAATATCGATATATTTAAATTTTACAAAAGCCACTTTATAATACAGAGTATAAATAAACGTATCTGCACCTCATAGATAAAAAATTACAAACTATTTCATGTCTATTTGATGTTTCACGCTTTTCGAATTCACACATTCATTGAAAATCCTATTCAAGGCTAATGAGAAAAGGTTTCCTTGTTATTCATAGCATTATTTATAGCACGGGAAATAATTGAGTCTTTGCAAATTGCTAAATTAAAAAAGAGTAAATTATGAATAAACTTTATTCCTTTGAGCATCTATTTAGACATGCTGAACAAATTTTGTACAGTTATATAGCTCTTGGTACTTAATTGTAAAATTTGGCAATGAAAATTCCAAATTTTTTAATTTTTGTACTATCGTTTCATATAAATCAGTATAACAACAGCTAAAATGTATAAGAAATAATGTCCTCTTAACAAATTTTTAATAACAAAATTTTATATGATCATAAGCAAAGATAAGATTTGGGAATTATTAATACTGAGCAAACTTCCTCCTGGTTCATCATAAAATTTGAGTATGCTATTCATGAAAAACAGGCTTTCAATTGAGATAAACTGTGAATACTCAGTGCATTTAAATTAGGTAACTGCTAGTTTATTGAACACATGAGAAAATATAACAGGTTCTAGGCAATCTTGCAGCTACTTGTGAATTACAATAAGTGCCAACATATATAAGAAATTAGAGGTTGTATGTTCATTTCTGAAACAACTTGCACTTTTTTATACATTATACAAAACAAAAGCATATATAATAAAGAAACGAATTTTATTTATGCAACGTTCATTTGCCATCATAAATAACATTTTGTCTGTCCTCACAAACAATAGATTAAAACTTTCTGAAATCTTTTCTTTCTTGATAAACCGGGAATTGCACCTTTTCTTAGCAGTAACCTCATTCATCGTACGAGCTCTTGAAAAGTGAAAAAGAAAAAGCTTTTGCACATTCGCCGTAATCTGCGAAATCTCGTCTCGGGGCATATAAAAAGCTCTCTCGGGGCCAAAGCATGTCTGGTCAAGCAGGAAGGTCCATTTTAATGAGAAAAATAATCTCCTTCTTTTCTCTATTCTAGACAAATCCGGTCCCACAATGTTTATTTTAGATGCACGAAATTCGAAAACAATACTAGTATGAGTTATGTTTACGTATAAATAGCTCGTGGATTTTGTTTGTTTTTATATAGTTAGCTCAAATCAAAGCATTTTATTAATAATGCCTTTTAATATATTTGCGTTTCAGTTGTAATTTGTCATTTTTTAAAAATTTTCTAGCAATGTTTGACAATATTTTTAGAGTCAGTTAGATAAAATACCAAATAATTACTTAGATTGAAAATAATAAACAAGTAACCCAGACAAAAAATATCATGAAACACACTTTAAAGCATGTGAAGAAGCAGTTAAAAGTCCATACAATTTACTGAAAAGTTAATTTCTGAGTTAAATATTTTAAGTGTCCTACGTGATGGCCGATTGATTAGCCCTTTGGGATCGGTACCACAGATTTCGGATTCAAGTCCCGGAGGTGCCATGTACTTAGTGGCTCGGAATTCACTTTAAACCGTTGGTCCCGTTCTATTATGATAGTAGATCGTTTAGTGTGGGGCTGACAACCCTATCCTGTCAAAAGAAAACTTCTTCTGTCTCGAAATCTGACAGTAGGAGGAAGGACTTGACTTCCTTGGACTGTTATGCCAATGAAGAAGAAATATCTTGGAGGTATATTAAATTAGAAGTTGTCATAAACATGACGTGTGCAGAAATGAATTAAAAAAAAAAAATAAGATAGTCGTCTTTTTTTTTTTTTTTTTTTTTTTTTTTTAAATTTTCTTAATTTATGCAGAAAATATAAAATGAATAAACATTCACTTAAATGTTTTATACTTAAACGACGCAAAATGTAAATGTCCCTAGACGTGTTTACTACAAAGCAATTTACTGTTATTTACTTAGACAACTCCATGAAATGTGGTATGAGTAATTAGTTAATACTTGTCAGAATTCTAGGTTATATTGTCAAGTATTGTTAAAATAAACCCAAAAATTTGAAAAAAAATATCCTTGTTTAAAAAGGACACATAGCGATTTATTTCAAACATAATTAACTTGTGACCCATTTGACTGTTGACATGTCATAAGAATAACAATTTGTAACTGAACAAAATCGTGGTGAAACTATTATCTCCTCAATAAATAACCTTACCGTTTTGGCAGATTTATTCAGAGTGCGGGCACTGACTCTACGGGGCGTGGTAGGATTTACATAACAGCAAGCTATGCTGCCCACTGGTATGTCAACCAACTCCCTACACTTGGAATTCACTGCCGTAGGGGTGAATAGGATGGACACAAGTGAAAATGGAAATGGACAAATGTAGAAACAATTGCTTTTTAGCATAAGGTGGATTGAAAAACAAATAAATTAAAAGCTAAACAGGTGAAGTAAAGACAGCATTTTATGAAAGAAAACAAATAGGCTTATTTACTTTTTTTGCGCAGGATAAACTCGAACTTGTGGCACCGAGTGCCACAGCGCTAGACATTCGGCCTTAAGTTTGATTAAACAAGAATTAATTATCGACTACTCTTCTTGTGATTTATCAACTAAAGATAACTTGGAAAATGTAAAAGAAAACATCCCTGCTAAATTTAATATTTATTTAGAAATTGAATTGTGAATTTATTAATTTTAAGCTTACCGTCATGAATTGTATTGTTAGTAAGGCAATTCCGAACAGAAATAATCTTCAGAAAATCAGCCCTTATCTTTTATTAGAAATGATATCATTTCTTATAATAATGACAGTCTGCTTCAGAGTTGTTAGCGAGGCCAATTATTTCATTTTTTTTTACCTATCAACGCATACAGAAAATGTAAAGTGCATACTTCATATGACCATGGGTGGTAAACTGCGTGGGTTGAAAAAGGATCTTGCTCGTTTTCTAAATTATGAGTATGTTAATGTTTAAGGTAGGGTTTAGAAGGTTGAAAATAATTGACATGAGAAATTTAACATCAAATGCCTTGTGACTGGTAGAGTGCTTTTCGATTCTAATTTTGGTGCGTGATTTGAACTCATGAGTCATTACAGAGCACACTGAATGCTGTGTAGTTTATTTCATAAATAAGAATATATTCTATGAATATTATCTTTATTAATGAAACAAATGTTACGAGAGTCCATTTTGAATTTCATATTCACCAGTTACGTATCAATGAATTCAGTAAAAAACTGAATTTTCTATTATGTGTTAAAAACTTTTATGTGGTCGACTTCAAATCTATGAGAGTACCTGACCACAAGCCACTGCATTCTTATGATGTGGCTGTTTCGTGTCGTTTCATAACGTCTTTCAATCTGGGCCCTTTCTTCTTTGAAGAATTTTCCCTGTATCCGGATCAGAAAGTACAGTCATTGCAGAACAGTACGATACGTTTTTGAGTGACCACGTTGTGCCTGTATTGCATTACCTGTCGTCACCTTCCTGCAGGATGGTGCTCTGCTCCATTTTGCACGTGAAGTCAAGACATTCCTATCGGACACTTTTGCTGAAGATCGAGTGATAAATCGAGGTTGTAAGTTCATGTGGCCCTCACGATCACTAGACCTGACCCGGGTAGATTTTTGGTTGAGGAGATACGTAAAGTGTTGGGTGTATCTGAGCTCGCCAGCTATTTAGTTGAACTGAAGATGACATTCGATGGATAATCGGTTGCTTCGACGCCGACATGCTAAACCTCAGCAATAATAGATGTAGTGATGCGCCTTATACTTTGTGGTGGTGGGGGCCTGTTATCCGAGTGGCTAGCGCTCTGGCGCTCGGTACCACAGGTTTCGGGTTCGAGTCCCGGCGGTGACATGAATGTTTGTAGTGGTTTGGAATCCACATTAAACTGTAGGTCCCAGTCTGTTTGGCCTAAAGTGTGCACAAGATGATCGTAGAGCGACAAACCAAACCAAACTTTGTGATGGTGGTCATGGCGAGCTTCTTTCACTTAAAAATAAATGCACAGTGCTATATTATTAGTTTCATTGTTTGTTTGTTTTTGCTTGTTGAACACCTTGAATCCTCGTGCAATTTACTTTAATGATTAAAAGAGGGGAATTAGATTTAATATAAAATTAAATGTGCATGAATGAATACATTCAAATGATGTAATTCTTTAAAACAGGTCAGATAATTTCATAATTAAGTTATTGTATGATAATAGTAAGAAATAAATTAATCTTGTTAACTTAACATTTTTTTCTTATTAAATTGAATAATCCAAATAGTTAAATAACTAACAAGTAATTCATTAATAATTTTTGGCAAGAGAAAAAAAATTAAATAAATTATCAACTACTGTATTTACTATTCTTAAAACCTGAATCTGTAAATAATTTAATAGAACAATTTTTCCTGTATATAAAATCAATGAAGATTATTTTAAGAATTTCTATTATTTTTATGATTCAATGAAATAAAAAAAAAACACATGCTCAGTTGTCAGGTGTTAATATCTCATTGAAACCAGAAAAAAAAAATACTTAAAAGACGTTTTTTTTCCCTTCTGGGTTTTAACTGAATCGACTATTTTTTTTCAACGTTGAAATGAGAGGAAACCCTTGGATATGGTTACACACCATTACATAAAGAAAATGTTCTTCATTACAAATAACTTATGATTGAAATTGCTCATTGCTTGAGCTACTGGTGTCTGAGCACTTTTTTTATGAAGGTTATTGGATATGGGGTATAAACAATAAATTTCTGTTCTTTATTGTAATCGTTAGAACATCAAACAAACATCATTATAACATCAAAAGTTCTTTGTAAACATTTACTCCAATTTTCAACCATTTTATGAAAACAATTTTTTCTGTTATAATCGAATCAAATACGACAATTCAGAAAGGAACAAATACTATAACAACTTGTGGTTTTCTTTTTATTTGGACCATCAAAATTTTTAATAGATGAAAAATGGTTTAAATTTTAAGAATACAGTTACAACAGATAATACTACAGAACTATGATTCTATTTATTATTATTATTTGGTATTTGTAAATAATACATACTTAAAAATAATACATACCGAAGCTTGAAGTCATTCATATTCTATGCCGACGTCATTTATGACTTAAATCATGAACAAATGAGTTATGTTTTATTTTACAAATGCCAAACATTGGCGCCTAAGCCATTAGTTCACGAGCTCTTTGACCATGTCCTCATACTGGCTAAGAAGAACACAGTAATAGTCCAATAGGCAAATATTTGCAACTGTTTTCATTCAATGAAACTTTATATCAAAAATCAAATGAGACTTAGATGGAAGGCTTTGCTCACTGCTCGTATCTCCTCGAGGAGTCGGTGGAACATTTTGGAACAGGGTATTTCGGATAAATCTCGTGAAAAAAGTTGTCGAGGAATTTAGACTTGCGGTGGGCCATGACCATGCGGTTCGGCGAGCCATCTGCACCGCATTGGCATTTTTGATAGCCCACATTGTCAGCTCTGTGGCAAAGATGAGATCATGGACAGGCACAGTATAGCAGGATGTCCGGCCTTGCATGGGGACTCCAAGGCGAAAAGGTATTGGAATACTAGAACCATGCTGTGAGACATTGACTTTTTATCTTAGTGTTTTTCTTTTTTCTTGTGTGTGTATTTTACACTGTTTTGATCTCGTAAGTGTTTGTAATTTACCTGCAATTGGAAATAATACTAACTGAAAAATTTATTGTTTTGTAAAAGCAACTCATACACATACTAAAATTTGTACCCTCAAAATTTCATATTAATCAAATTTTCATAGTGCAAACTGTTTGAAATAAGAAATAAGTTTTAGTAGAAATATGCTCTTTGCCATTTTACCATGATTCTAAATTGCTGAATTGAATTATGGACAGAAATAAGATGCTGAAAAGCTGTATGGGGAAATATTAATCTAAGCAATCTCATAGATAAAATTAAGAATAAATTGAGTTTTTTTTACTAAGGGGTATCCATTATAATTAATATTTTTTTTCTACTTAAATAACTTAAGTAATAACCAACTTTGTCATCTATATTTATCTTTAATTAAAAAGTTTTATTTTATTCGAAACCACAGTGATCACACGGTGAAACCACAATTACATATAGATAATAAATGAACGATGCATAGAAGTGCTAATTTTTTAATAATATGCTTAACAATGTCTATTCATATTTTATGTTGGAAATTTTGCTTATTTTTTCCCGACTACTTAATTATGATTTGTCTTAAAGCCAGACAATGAGTCATGCATATTTAATTATTATAAAGCAACCCATGAATAGCAAATAGTATAAAATATTTTCTCTGGGAATGTTACTACAGCCTGATGACCAATTGGTTAGCGCTGACCGTTGGTACCACAGGCTTCTGGTACAACGTGTTCGAGTTCTGGTGGTGGCATAGATGTTTGTAGGGGTTCAGAATCCCCGTTAAACTGTAGGTCCTAAAGTGCTCCTAATTAGCCTAAAGTGCGCAAAAAATGACCGTAGTGTGACAAACCAAACTGGGAATTTTACTATTAGATATGTTTTAACTTAGCTTCTAAATATATTAAAATTCACTTTTAATTATTTTTTTTACAAGTAAATAATAATTTATAGAAATATTAAATATATAGATAAGGGGACTATTGCCTTCACGTCCATATTGATGAAACCTTTATTTTCAACTTTAGTTGTACATTTTCTACTCTCCTAATGACTTTTACGTGTGTGACAAAAGCTTATCAAAGTATCACATCTGTGATTGAAGAAATCCTTTTATTTTCTTTGGAAAAACGAGTTGGCGGAGATCTGCCTTTTTGGTTCTTTTTACTCTTGCTCACCTAAATATTTCATGATGGAGAAAGCGAATGGAGACTAACGCAATTTATGTTTAGGATAAAGACGCCGTCAAGACACGCATAGAAAGTGAAAACGCTTTTTTACTTTTTTTTATTTGACTAGTTTCTTAGAAGACAAAAACAAATTGAGATCAAGGTTGACAGCTTTTTTTTTTTTAAATATTTTTTCATAATTTAATTTTTAGGGGATTTTGTAATTCAACGAGTGGTTTTATTTTAGCAAAATGTTAATCATTTTAACTAGTATAGTGTTATTAATGCAAAGTAATGCCAAGGTTTTAAGTTCGTGACGTCTGCTAGTAAAATGATACTTTTTAATATCAAAATACTGTACATTGGATAAAATAAGATTTTCCTTATTACTATATTCATCAGATTTTAAAATAACTTAAAATTAAATACTAACTTAACTTTGCATATTTTTTTACGTAAATGCATTCATAAAGAAACCAATATTGATTGATAACTAATTTAAATCTTTAAGTTGAGAATGCATTTTAAATATAAATTACTGTAATGATTAAGTTTTTTTTATTTATTTTTATGTGATAATTTTAAGAATTCACATTTTTAATTAAAAGAAGTATTTATTGTAATATTTTTATTAAAACTATCATTTAATTGAGGCCTGATACCCAAGCGACTAGCGCTGTAGCGCTCGGTACCACAGGCTTCTAGTTCGAGTCCCGGCGGTGCCGTGGATGCTTGTAGTGGTTCAGAATCCACTTTTAAGTTTTTTTTTTAGTTTGAATTCACTTTTTTTAAGCCGTAGGTCCCGGTCTTAATATGACTTTAGAGCGTTGGCTGACAACTCTACCCCATAAAAAATCAACGACAAGGAGTTAAATTAGACTTCTACCTACGGGTGCTCCGTTATAACAGGAGCTGCCCTCTTTTACCGTCTTTCCATTAGACCACATGGGATAATTGGACTTTATCTAGATATTGTTGTCTACCGAGTGGGATAAGAAACAATGGATTTTTGTGATGACAATTCTGGAGTTTTTTGCGCATTCTAGATAGGTAATTTCTGGTACTTTTATTTTTATCACTTACTTTTCTAAAATAGTTTTTAACTTATACGGTAATGGTACCGTAAATTTAGTTTTAAGAAATTTTAAATATTTAAAAAAATCTCGCTATTTTAATAGGCGTATGTTGATTGTGTCTGATCGTAGATTTAAAGGGAAGGGGGCAAATGCCAGAATAGCGGCAAATGTGTTGTTTTTTTTATCCCATTTGGTAGACAGCAACATCTAGACCAAATCCAAGAGCCTGTCTCATGGAAGAAAGGAAAGGAGGGGGAGGTTTTTGCTGTGATGGAGCACCCGGTAGGTAGAAGTCTGACTTGATTCCGTGACACTGACTTTTTACAGAGTAGAGTTGCAAGCCTTACACTCAACAGTCATATTATACCTACAACTTAAAGTGGATTCCGAATCACTACAAACATTTATGGCACCGCTAGGCCTGGAACTCGAAACCTGTGGTGCAGAGCACCAGAGTGCTAGTCATTCGGCCATCAGGCCCTCACGGGAAATATTCATTTGCTTTGAAGACACTTACTAATTTTGTAATATTCTATGAGAAATTAATTTTAAAATTAATCCGCAATCCAATAGACTGCATTAACCTTTATATGAATACCTATAGATCATCTTTCATTTCATTTTTAATTCTCATAAAAAATACGATGTGCCATTCGAATGCGAGAATTTAAAAATACTTTCAAATGTGGAGGATTTATGAGAGTTTTTTAAAAAATGTAATAACTATATTATGAAAGATAAAAAAAAAAACACCAATTTTGCAACGATCCATTTGTAGAGAATTGTAATGAGTGAATGTATTGAGAACTTTTTTAAGAATATAAAAACTTGATTGAAATCAATAAAAAAAAAATCGCTTCAGAATGTTTCAAAATACTTTTGTGTGGTGTTAAATAGCACAAAAGCTTTTGATCACAGCGACGATGCCTATTCATACCTACGACGATATTCATTTTATGGTAGATGTTTATCTGATATATTTGTAGCTACAAACTACTGGGAATAAAACGTAAGAACAAGCGAATTATTTCAGCAAGTTGAAGCATAAAATTGAAACCTAAAAATACCTACTTCTCTCCTACACATCCATATCCATTTTGTTCTTCCATTGTCATTACTCCCACATTTTTATGGCAATACAATATCTTTTTTGACAAAAACCGATCCGATTTGCTTTACAACAATGCTCCTAATAGCACCCAGAGATGTCTTGATACCGTAAAACAAAATCACCTTACCAAAATTCTATCCACACTGAGAGAGACACACTGCACAAAAACAATAAGCTCTATCGTGAGAAAGTTGTGTCTCTGACTTACAACTCGAGCCAAGCCGTTAGCACTTCCGCCATAGGCGAATGAAGAGTTCCAGAACTGGTTCAGGGGTCATATCTGCAGGACTCTTGACCCCTTAGGGTCCTCCTCCGAGACCCAAATATGAATAAGTATGATAACTTACCCTTGTTTAATAACTCTTCCTCGTCACTCCGTATTGGAATGCCTAATGGGTGTATAAATTTCTATATTTATTTTGTTGTTGTTGTTGGGCATCATTCTTGTAGGGTGAGTGATGATTGAAGTTATGTCAGGGAAATCAGTAGGTCAAAGAGGTAACAGGGAAGAACTGTAGCAAGCATTGCAAAAGTGAATCGCGTTTTGCGTGTGGAGGAATGCAAGAATTGATGGATGCAATTTTTTTCTTGTCTTTAATCTTCCTTGTGTTTTAATTATACTGCAAAGTCAATTAACTTTTTTTTAAATTGGATATTATGATTTAATATTTTTGTAATTATTATACTTGTACATTTATTAAAAAACACTAGGGATTAAATAAATATCATGTACACAGTCCAGTCACATTAATGCGACCATCACCTACTTAATACCACCACTACCACTTAATACCTCATTCCACTTAAAGCCAGAATATACAAGAGTGCATATTCTGGCTTTTGACAGGTGGTCACATTAATGCAACTGGACTGTGTATTTTCTTATAAGTTTTGCTAAGTAAAAAATTTCACAAATATTTCAAAATGTGCATAAATATTTCCAAAATTTAAAAGAAAAGTTTCAAGAAAAAAATGTTCAAATCATAATCTATTATTTCTATGAAATTAGAAATAATCGATTGATGATGATGATTGGAGTTATGTCAGGAAAGTCAGTAGGTCAAAGAGGTAACAGGGAAGAACTATAACGAGCATTGCAAAAGTGAACCGTGTCTTGTGTGCGGAGGAATGCAAGAATTGATGGATACCCTGCTGGTCTGTTTCCTGAAAAATCAATTAATTTTTTAAAATCTGTGTGTTATGATTCAATATTTTTTTAACTATTACACATGCACATTCATTACAAAACAACAGGGATTAAGTAAATATATTATTTTGCAAACTTATTGGAATTATTTCTATATAATTCGATTATTTCTATGTAATTACCTGTATGTACTAATTAGAAATAATCGATTGATGATTGGAGTTATGTCAGGGAAGTCAGTAGGTCAAAGAGGTAACAGGGAAGAACTATAACGAGCATTGCAAAAGTGAACCGTGTCTTGTGTGCGGAGGAATGCAAGAATTGATGGATACCTTGCTGGTCTATTTCCTGAAAAATCAATTAATTTTTTAAAATCTGTGTGTTATGATTCAATATTTTTTTAACTATTACACATGCACATTCATTACAAAACAACAGGGATTAAGTAAATATATTATTTTGCAAACTTATTGGAATTATTTCTATATAATTCGATTATTTCTATGTAATTACCTGTATGTACTAATTAGAAATAATCGATTGATGATTGGAGTTATGTCAGGGAAGTCAGTAGGTCAAAGAGGTAACAGGGAAGAACTATAACGAGCATTGCAAAAGTGAACCGTGTCTTGTGTGCGGAGGAATGCAAGAATTGATGGATACCTTGCTGGTCTATTTCCTGAAAAATCAATTAATTTTTTAAAATCTGTGTGTTATGATTCAATATTTTTTTAACTATTACACATGCACATTCATTACAAAACAACAGGGATTAAGTAAATATATTATTTAGCAAACTTATTGGAATTATTTCTATATAATTCGATTATTTCTATGTAATTACCTGTATGTACTAATTAGAAATAATCGATTGATGATTGGAGTTATGTCAGGGAAGTCAGTAGGTCAAAGAGGTAACAGGGAAGAACTATAACAAGCATTGCAAAAGTGAATCGTGTCTTGTGTGTGTGAAGAAATACAAGAATTGATGGATGCCATTTTTCCCTCTGACTTCTATGTTGTTTCAATTTTCCGTTAAAATTAATAACCTTTTTTTTAAAATCTGAAGGGTATGATTTAATATTTTTGTAATTATTTCACTTGTGCAAACATTACACATTACAAAATAACAGGGATTAAAAATAAATATAAGGATAAATATCTTATAAGATTTGCCAAGTAATAAATTCCACAAATATTTCAAAATGTGCATAAATATTTCAAAATTAAAAAAAAAAAAAAAAAAAGATGTTCAAATCACAATCGATTATTTCTATATACACTCATGTCCATAAATTAAGGATAATTCAGAATCACACAGAAATTGAACTCTAAAATAAAAATTTCACCTGTAGAATTATCAAACACATCTTGAAACAGAATATGCAAATTACAGGAAACCACCAGATGGCGCGGATAGTACGTCACAATGACGCGAGTGTAAGAAAGGGGTATATAAGGAATGGTGGCAAAGAAGTAAAATTGTTCACAAGCGCTTTGAAAGCCTTTCAGGGCAATAACCGCATAGTTATGGCACAAAGAAAGCATTTGGAAGAATTTTTACGTGGTAGAATTATCGGACGACTGGAATGTGGACGTACCCAGCTGGAAGTATCCGAGGAACTTGGAATCGCCCAGAGTGTCATCTCCAGGCTTTGGCAACGATTCCAAGATGATGGTAATGTGAGTAGATGTTACAGCACAGGTCGCCTCCGAGTTACAAAGCCGAATGAGGACCGGTATTTAGCAGTTACTGCCAAAAGAAGCAAACGGAGCACAGCATCAGAGGTACCCGTTACCACCAAGAGAACACCATTGAACGACACCGTTATGGTGGTGCAGGATGGCTCGTTTGGGGAGGAATTATTCTTGGTTCCAGAACTGACCTGCATGTTCAGAGTGTAACGATGACAGGCCACATCTATCGGGATGTCATTCTGGAACAACATGTACGTTTGTTTCGGGGCGCCATGGGTGCTGAATTTCTGTTTATGGATGACAACGCCCGTCCTCACCGTACAAACATTGTAGACGAATGCCTTCAATTGGAGGATATCACTGGTATGGATTGGCCAGCATACTCACCGGACTTCAATCCAATAGAGCATAATTTCATTGCTTGGCCGACGAATTGCAGCTCGTCAACCCCCTCCCACCTGTCAACCGAAACTTCGGAGGGCATTGCTTGATGAGTGGTGTAATATTCCCCAAGATCAGATTGATAATTTGATACTCAGCATGCCTAGGCGTTGTAAGGCCTGTATTGCATCGTCCGGGAGACATACTCCATATTAACCACCATACTAACCATGTTATACTGGTTTTTGTAAATAGGTTCTTTTTTTAATTTTGCTCCAGGGAGTAAAAATCGCAATTTTTAGTAATTATGTCAAACATATAGCATCTGTTTTGCTCTTTACCTTTTGGATTAAATAATTTACCTTTTGGATTAAATAATATTTTGTAGTAAATAGACTTTACAAATAAGTCAAATTTGTTGTGCTGCTGTCTCTTTCTTTGCCTGAACTTCATTATCCTTAATTTATGGACATGAGTGTAAGTAGAAATAATCGATTATCTATAATGTAATTAGAGCTAATATCTCTCTATAAAACTTTGAATATTTTTATGTTACTTAATCTTTCAAGTTGGGTTCTGATCGCCGGCACCTGGTGCTGCAAGTTTCGGGATCGAGTACCGGCTGTACCATGGCTGTTTGTAATGTTTCGGAATCCATGTTAAACAGAAGGTGTCGGTCTAATATGACTGCAGAGTATTGGGCGTATGGCCGTCAACCCTACCCCATAAAAAACATCTCCTGTCTCGAAATCTGCCAATGGGCAGACTTCCTTGGCCCACTATGGGACTATTGCGCCAATGACGATTAAGAAGAAGAATCTTTGAAGTTAAATAAGAGCATAATATATTCGATACATACTAATTAAATGGAAGAAGTTAAATGGGCAATTGTTTTTTTATGTAACTCAATGATGTAATGTTTAAATTATATATTTTTTTGAACCTGATGGCACTGGCCTACTGTCGAACCACTTATCTTGTCGCACCCTTTGGAGTGTCAAGTGGGACATTTATTGCTAGGATGGTTAGAGATATGAAAGCAGACAAAGAAAGAAAGAAAAACAGACAGAATTTAGACATCCATCATTTGCATGTTGAAAGTTTATGAATTTCTTTATATAACAAAAATCATTAGCTAACCCTTTTTTATATATTATAGTCGAATATATTTCATTTAGAAAATAGGAAACATCATAAATTATTCTGATAAAGTAAATCGCATTCTATGACTTTCAAAAATGTAAAATTTTAGACATTTTTGTTGCATTTACGAATATTTAATATTCACTGTTACTGGAATTGGAGGATAGATTTCCCTCTTTTATTTCCAAAATTCAGAGAAGAATTGGAAAATAACGAGAAGTTTCTGCGTATTATATACAAATTGATAAAATAAATATTGAGATAAGGAAATGCTCTCAACAACATCAATTTAGTGCTATAGGTGAAGTTAAAATCAATTTAGTGCTATAGGTGAAGTTAAAATCAATTTAGTGCTGTAGGTGAAGTTAAAATCAATTTAGTGCTGTAGGTGAAGTTAAAATCAATTTAGTGCTGTAGGTGAAGTTAAAATCAATTTAGTGCTGTAGGTGAAGTTAAAATCAATTTAGTGCTATAGGTGAAGTTAAAATCAATTTAGTGCTATAGGTGAAGTTAAAATCAATTTAGTGCTATAGGTGAAGTTAAAATCAATTTACTGCTATAGGTGAAGTTAAAATCAATTTAGTGCTGTAGGTGAAGTTAAAATCAATTTAGTGCTGTAGGTGAAGTTAAAATCAATTTAGTGCTGTAGGTGAAGTTAAAATCAATTTAGTGCTGTAGGTGAAGTTAAAATCAATTTAGTGCTATAGGTGAAGTTAAAATCAATTTAGTGCTATAGGTGAAGTTAAAATCAATTTAGTGCTATAGGTGAAGTTAAAATCAATTTAGTGCTATAGGTGAAGTTAAAATCAATTTAGTGCTATAGGTGAAGTTAAAATCAATTTAGTGCTATAGGTGAAGTTAAAATCAATTTAGTGCTGTAGGTGAAGTTAAAATCAATTTAGTGCTGTAGGTGAAGTTAAAATCAATTTAGTGCTGTAGGTGAAGTTAAAATCAATTTACTGCTGTAGGTGAAGTTAAAATCAATTTACTGCTGTAGGTGAAGTTAAAATCAATTTAGTGCTGTAGGTGAAGTTAAAATCAATTTAGTGCTATAGGTGAAGTTAAAATCAATTTAGTGCTATAGGTGAAGTTAAAATCAATTTAGTGCTATAGGTGAAGTTAAAATCAATTTACTGCTATAGGTGAAGTTAAAATCAATTTACTGCTATCGATGAAATTAAAATCTATGTAGTGCCATTGGTGGAAGTTAAAATCGATGTAGTGCCAGAGGTCGAAGTTAAAATCAATTTAGTATTATCAGTCAAATTAAAATCCATTTGGTGTTATTGACCAAGTTAAAATCAATTTAATGTTATCTGTGAAGTTAACCATTTTTAAATTTGACCTCATATCTTTCATTCCATGTAGGTTGGACAAAAGAGAGAGAGAGAGAGATGGACTTTATTAAAAAAAACAGCTATCCAACCATCTTTGACTTTTCTTTGGGCAACGAAATGCATGAAATGAATCAATAGAGACGGATATAAGATTTTAAAAAAAGGAAAGAAAACAAAAGAACCCAAAAGAATTTTTTTCCTTCTTGTTTTCTGAAACGTAAAACTAACGTTCGTTAACTTGAATAAGTTCACCGGATATCGGAGTTAGGTGAACCGTGAACTCCAATTACAATATGGCTGATATATATTTTTTTTCTTCTATGCTTCTTTGCTTGTCGTCGAATTTGTTAAGAAAAGCATTTTGATCAATAGTTTTTTTTTTCCGAAAAAAAAAGTCTTACCTTGTATTTATTGTTTATTAATTACCTCTTTTTGTTGGGCATGTGAAGGAAGTGTTCCGTGTTTTCGTAAGATAATTATTAAGAATAATATCTCATAAAAATGCCCAACTCCATACTCTTTTCTGTAATTTTATTTATTATGATCTTTATTAATGGATTGAAAAGAATTTGTGAAATAAATTCAATGATTTTTATTGAATTTATATTTCCATAAAAACAGTTTTTTTCATAACAATTTTGTTTCACAACTTTAAAAATGCAATATTGCACTAATTTGAAAGATATTCTTGCACTCTAATTTTTCTTACAATATATACTAAAAAAATAACATGATCAAATTAACAAATCTCGAATATTATAAGGGACCTGATGGCCGAGTGACTATCACTCTGGCGCTTGCCATGGATATTTGTAATAGTTCGAAATCTAGTTTTAATCGTAGGTCCAGGTTTAATATGACTGTAGAGTTCTGGGTGTAGGGCTGACAATCTTACCCCGTGAAAAAAACACATCTCCTGTTTCGAAATCTGCCAATAGGCAGACGGTCTTAGTTTACCATGGTGCATGGTGTTATGCCAATGAAGAAGAAAGTATTATAGAATAGGTTTAGACAAGCAAAATAAAATTATACATTTATTAATAAAGATTCTATACTTGTAATACATTAAATCTTATGTTTTTCTTAATAATAACATAACTTCTATAAGAAATTTTTTTTATTGTAGATCCAAAATAGCTTTTTATATGTCTCAAAGCTGAGGAAAGTTTCTTGCTAAAAAGCAGTAAATGACTTTACTACTAGTTGTATTCTAGGAAGGTAGAATTGAATAGCCTCTTTAACGCTGAATTTTAATATTAATTCCAAGAATTTTTGAAAAATGAAACTTATTTTATAAAAGAGGTGGGAATCGGTTTTTTAAACAGACTTCCCAATTCTGTTTTTTTACAAGAATTTTCAGGATTTAACAATATTTCAAATACATTGCATTGTTTTTTTGCTGTCACAGTGTTTATGCTTCTAAGCTGTTGTTACGTTTATTAAGGAATATTTCCTTTAAGATATTTATTAATTATTTAACAAGGTGTATTTCCTTTAGTGCCAAAGATTACCTTTAAATCTTTTTTTTTTTTTACAAAAAAAAAAAAAAAAAAATGATTAAGGTAAAGAAAGGATAACTAATTAAGGATTAAAGGTAAAAGAAATAATTTTTCATGAGTAAATGTTAATAATGGGTACCTGATGGCGGAGTGACTAACACTCTGGTGCTCAGTTCACAGATTTCGGGTTAGAGTCCCGGCCTTGACATGGATGTTTGTAGTGGTTCGGAGTCCACTTTAAACCGTACGTTCAGGTCTAATAATATCGTAGAGCATTATGGGGATAGTGTTACTCGCGTCCGTGGCCTATCTTCAAGCCACACGTGCTCCCCTGGGTAGTGCTAAATGATTAACATAGGTGCAGCCCTTGCTTACGGCATAATGATTAACAGTTTAGTACTGCCAGCTGCATTAGAAAAAAATGAATATTTTCTCCAAAGTATTTTTTAAAAAATTATATATAAATTTTGTATAGGTAATTCAGTTTAAATAGATCAGTTTTTTAAAATTTCTTTCAAAGTTTTACTATGATATCTTTCTATTGCTGTTCCAGAAAACATGATGCCCCTTCAAATTTATATCTGTGTCGTGTGAATGTACCTTAGCAAGTAAATCCTTTCTCAACCATCGATAATAAAAAAAAACTCGCTTAAGGGGTTTTGGTCGAGTCAATCTGTTGCATAGTGTATATATATTTGCTCTTCGGAATAAGCTCTACCTTTCCTTTGATGTTGTGATCTTAACAGAGATTTGTTCCACCTCAAAGAATATCGTTCATATAAAAAATTCCATTGTATTTAGATGTCTTGAGCAAGACACACATACAGACACGCACACAAAAAAAGTCAAACCGTTACAGAAACCTTCTCTCATCATCATTTACTCGCTTGACTTGCCACGGCAATATGTGTGATTAAGTTTATTGTTGGGAGGTATTTCCTTGTGCTGCCAGCTTGCGGATTTTTTTTTTCCTTTTTTTTTTTTTTTTTTTTCTCTCTCTTCCATCCTCCATTGGATTCCGCGTGTTCTATCAAGCGAGTAAAGTAAATAGAAAATCGTATTTAGAGGTGTGGAGAAATGATTGTGAATATTCAGGCTTGAAATTTGGATAAAAAATATTAATAATTTTTTAATCCGTAGTAAGGATAGAGTAGCGAAGTTCACCATCTTTTTTTTATTTTTTATTTGTAGTTCCGTTTTGGATGTAGAGATGAAAGTGCGATTTGAAATAATTGTTTCTAAAAATATTTTAATCTTTTAAGACCATCGGCAAAAATGAAATTATTTTTTACCTTCTATTTATAATAAAAAATATGACATGAGGGATTAGACAGTATGGATTTGTTCTTTAAATCTATTATTGACATTTAATTATAATATCATATTTAAATTATTAACATATTTATCAATTTATTATTCTTAAGTCTATTGTTGAATATTTTGTTTCTATTTTTAAACTTTTTGTACATGGTAGATAACAAAGAAATATTGTTACTGCTTCGATCATTTTTTGTGCCTAACTCTTGGCTCAGTGTTAAAACGCGCCACTGGTGAGCATGAGGGCTGAGGTACAACCCTTGACAGGCTTTGCTATGGAGCACTGTTTCAAAAAAAGAGGAGTCTCGACGGTGTTTGTGATGTTCAGCATTTTGCCTCGTGTGTCGGACTACCTGGTGGGACTTTTCCGGATTTTCA
Source organism: Caerostris darwini (assembly GCA_021605075.1). Lineage (NCBI taxonomy): Eukaryota > Metazoa > Arthropoda > Arachnida > Araneae > Araneidae > Caerostris > Caerostris darwini. Next base: position 88,303 of record BPLQ01013699.1, on the reverse strand, counting down.
CACATACAATAAGCAAATACGGCTTAGTAATCCACCTGGAAGGCACTGCCCTCCTTCTATAGCGACCTGGAGCTAAGGCAGACTTCTACCTACGGGGACTCCATCACAACAGATGCTTAAATAGATCAAATAGATCCCCTTTCCATCCTTTCAGGAGACCACAAAGGTTCTTGGACTTGGTCTAGATCAGGGGTAGTCAACCCAAATGATCTTGTGGGCCACTTTGGAAATGCATCGTAACTCCGCGGGCTGGATATAAGATTATATATCCCCATATTAGATGTAGACCCACTATAGATATTTTTTGGAATGAAAAATTGACTCATAATGAATTATTATTATTGTGTTTACTATTATTCTTACATGTAAACATAGATAATATAATAATAATGTTACTAAACACGCATTTTAAAGAAATATATAACACTAAAAGGGAAATAAAAAAAATATATAAATAACTTGGAAAACTCCCACCAGGTAGTCCGGCTAATAAGTAATACTGAACACCACAAACGCCATCGAGACTCCTCGTTTTTTGAAATACTGCTCTACAACAAAGCCTGCCAGCAAATTGGACCTTAAATCTAATTTTCACCAGCAGCGCCCATTGTCATTAAGCTCCGAGTGGCGCATTTACATTTACGCAGTTTTTATTAATGAGCACAATCTAAAATTCATTGCTATCTCTTCTGTAGAAATGATCTGCGTTTGTCTCGATTTTAATGCAAAAAAAGGAAAGGAACAATTTATAAAAGTATTCAAACTGTTTTTTAATATTTTAATTGTGCCTATCAGATTTGGAATAACATTTTATTTTTCGTCTTATATATTAAACATTCTAACATCAACGAAATGCATTTTTTTATATTTTATTGTTTATGATAAATTTTTTCTCAAAAGAGCATGCTGGTAGGTAGTAATAACCAGAGCAAAGTATTTCAATAATAAGCAAAAGTATTTTGTGATGAACTGTAAATGTTGATAAAATCTATATCTGACACTTAAATTAACTATGTTATAGTATTCTTCACATGCTCTAGGTACGAAGGAACTGATAACCTTCATTGTACATGTAACATTAAAGAGGTTGATAACACAAAATGTGGCATACGAACAACGAACAGAATGCTTAGAATTCGTTGACACTATTAATGAGTGGATACATTCCTCCAGAGGATAAACAATAATAAGTGCCTTCGACGACTCGCGGCCTCCACTGACAATCAACAATGGAGGCTACTGGAGCGAAACGGCTCCAGACACTTTATTTTTTTCATTATCTTCCACGAATCCATTTCGCGTGCACCACTGAAACATTTAACCAAAGTCTTGGAGACACAGTGATGGTATGTTGATATGCTTTGCACGATCGGCGTTTCTCGATCAACTCCCGTTATGGTCCGTTGACCGCTGGTCATTTTCTCTCTTTTAAGACGGGAAACTATGAACACACAACTTCTGAGGAAGTCTGGTTCTCTGGCTGTGTAAAATATTGCTTGACTTTCATTGGCTTTTGTTAAAGAAAAGGAAATCTGGTTCTTCAGGTTTAAGAATTAGGTGGCTATTGTTTTAAATATGCCGCATAGGACTGATTAATGCATTGCTTGTTATTTAGCCATTCAAATTCAAAGAATTTGGGAATTGTCTCTACTATTAGTCGTATGTTGCATAGGACTGATTAATGCCTTGTTTGTTATTTACCCACTGACATCCAAAGAATTTGGGAATTGTCTTAATATCCTCTTATGCACGTCTAATTGTTATCTGAATTTTCCTAAGTCTATCTGCAACTTTCGTTCTCTTAATATCTTTGAATATACTTGAGGCTTATACTCAATTTTCAGTATTTATTTATGATACTTATTTGCTTTATAGATTATCTTGGGTTTTTTTTCTGTGCAATATTTCACTATCACGTATACCAATCCTTTATAAACTAAAGCGTTCTCGTGGCTAGCGCTCTGATTTTTGGTACCATAGGCTTCAGATTTGAATCCTGGTGGTGCTGTTTGCTTGTTTAATAATTGTTCAGAATCCATTATAAAGCTGTAAAACTTGCATAAAATGACCATAGAGCGAAAAACCAAACCAAACCTCCTTTATAAGCTAAAATATTTATAAATATATCTAAAATTTATATACAGATATGTAGTATGGTTAATAATTTTAAATACTGTACTTCAGTAGCATGGAGCCAACATACTCGGTCAAAGAAGCAGGTATGGGACAGTATTTAGAATGTTTATAATTTTCTATATTTTGGTATGTTATATTTGGGGCCAGATGGTGGAGAGACAAGCTCTCCGCGTTTCGGATTTGAGTCCCGGAGGTGCCATAGATGTGTGTAGTGGTTAGCAATTCAATTTAAGATGTAGGTCCTGGTCTCATATGACCGTAGAGCGTCACAAAGCCCAATTAGACTTTTTCTCAACCACAAACTGTAAAGGAGAAACTCTACTCTAGACACAGTGATGTGATGTGGTTTACTAGTAATCCACGTTAAACTGTAGGACCCGGTCTAATCAGCCTAAAGTGTACACAAAATGACCGTAGAGCGGTAAACCAAGCCAAATTTCATTCTTTTATTCAGTATGGGCATGGGGTCAACATACTGAGACAAAAAAAAATCAAATATGAAACAGTATTTAGAGTATTTATAATTCTCTATATTTTGATAAGTTATTTTGGAGCCTGATGAATGGCTAGCATTCTGGCCCTCGGTTCAGAAGGTTTCGTGTTCGAGTCCCTGCGGGGCTATATATAGATCCCGGTCTGATATGGCTTTAGAGCGTTGGCCAACCCTATCCTATAAAAAGAAAACATCTCCTGTCTTAAACTCTGCCACTGCGCAGAAGGCCTTGGATCACCACGGGGCTGTTGAGCCGATGATGATGATGATGATGAACTAATAATAAATAGCATGTGAATGACATGAAATCACAAATAACATGTGAATGATTCATTATTTTTTACAAAAAATTTATACAAGAAAAATTTACAAAATAATAACAACTTGATTATTTGGAGAAAGGAATTTAGGAATGAAAATCAATTTTCTATGAGAAGTTTCCTGCTACTGAGTTGTGAATCATGAAGCAAAAAGAAGCGATTCCCCAAAATGGAAGTACATCATATCTCAAGCATCAACAATTTCTTCTTTCCCAAATAAGGCACCCTCGTATGTCAAAGAGACTCAAATTAGTTTTTCAAACTCGCATCAGGTGTAACAACCAACAACCTTCTCTTGAAGCCCAGCGAAGCAGCCGTGAAGAAGCTGAACTCTTTTAATGAGATATTTCCATTCCAACTCCTACACATTCTTCTTTCACTTTGCCAGTGCATATCAAATTAGTTTGGGTAATGATTCTTCCGCATTCTGCATGATGTAATGAAATGCTTGGTTTCCAAAGGCAAGAAAGTGAATTTTTTTTGTAACCCTTTGCAGTTCGGGAACATTTGAAACTTTTTATTTTACCATGATTATTTTATTTGAAAATTATCGTACATAAATAGCAGTTTGCTTTTAAAAATTTTCTAATGATGGAAAACTATATAAAAACGTACAGAAATATAGCCTGTTTATCTTGCTTTATTATTATTATTAAAATTTGCACAAAAATATAGGAATTTATTTAAAACGATAAAATAATTGTGTTGTTTGTGTTGTAGTTAATCTTGTATTTGTTTCAGATACATTTTTTCGTTATCGTTTACGAAGAAAAATTTCTCTTTACAAAATGCAGTTTTAATACAGATTCATTCCAAGCAAAGAGCATAATATATAAACAACCTAATAGTGATGTGCAATTTAAAAGTATTTTCAATAAACTTTTAAAAAATGTTATAAGGGATTGCCTTGGTTTAGAATTTTTTGTTTGTTAATATAAATATCAAAATTGCCTTGGATGTTTGTAGTGGTTCGGAATAAACTTTAAAACCGTGGTGTTGATCTAGATGTTGCTGTGGGATAAGGGAGATGATGAAGTGGGATAAGAAAAAAAAATATATGTATATTATGAAGTACATAAATGTATGAATAGTACCAAATCAGACTCCTACCTATGGGTGCTCCATCACAACAAAAGCTGCCCCCCTACCTTTTTCCCACCTTCCATGAGACCACAAGGGTTCATGGACTTGGTCTAGATGTTGCTGTCTGCCAAGTGGTATAAGAAACAACAACAAACATTTGCCAGTAGGACTTTCTTCAGTTTCACTTTTTCTTTTCTACTTTGTATATTCCTTTAATAATTGTATCCAGTCACTTTCAGTTCATTAAGGCCAAATCAAGTGTAACTTATATAAAATATTCTTGAAAGGAGATTGTTACGGCTCTGTTTCAGCAGCTTAAATTTACGCGAAATATGCATGCAAATCAAAATTCTGTGTAATTTATTCTCTGTTTGCTCAACATTGAATACGAAAAATTCAGACATTTCCAATACTAAAAGATTAATTTTTTTTTAAAGAACCTATTCTTAAAACTCTTTGTTTAAGGATGATTTGAGCTATTTTATGAAAAGCTCAAACCATCTTTCATCGGAATTTTAATATTAGCATCACTCAAACTCAAAAATCGGATTAAATCGGAACCTAAGAAGAATAGGAAGAGAATATATTCCTCCTCTAAACTGGAAAAGAACCAGAAGCGGAGTTTATAATTCAATGAAGGAACACACCAATCTATCGTAATAATAACCGTAATAATAATCAGCAAGATAATAATCAAAAGAATCAATTTTTTAAAGAACCTATTCTTAAAACTGTTTCTTTAAAAATGGTTTAAGCTATTTTTATAAAACGGCAAGTCATCTTTCATTGGAATTTTAATATTAGCATCACTCAATTAAGTATTTGATTAAATGGGAACTCAAGAAGCATAGGAAAAGATTGGATACATCCTCTAAACCGTAAAAAAAAAAAAAAAAAAAAAATCCCCAAGGAGAGTTTAAAATTCAATGAAGGAGCATATCAATCTATCTTTAGAACGCCATGTTAGTTTCAGTTTGGGGAAAAAAACAAATTGGTTTTATAATATTAGTTTTGATTCTTAAAAGATTTACTTTAAATATAAATTTTTATTATAATTGTAATAATATATAACTTTTTAATCTTTAAAACACGGTGATATAAAAGAAACCTACAATATATAAAAGAAACCTACAATAAAAGGAATATATTGATTAAATGGAAAGCACTGTGACTCAGTGTTTGAAAGTAAAACTTTTGCTTTTCCCTAAAATTAGATGTTCTTTTAGTATTAACATTTTGATGCCTTCATCTTTTTATCGCAAATATCTTTAAAGCTCTTTTAATGCATGATGTATTTTAATCCATTGTGTCTTTAAATAAATTATATGAAAATTATTATAGATGTTTGTGCATGCGTTTCTCATGTCTTTAGTTTACATTTTTCTACTGTAATTTTTCGTATTTAAAAGAAACCATTGCTGATTAATGCCTCACTTTGTAATCGTATTAATATAATTAATCTGCTTTTTTCATCTGTTAAACTAAATTCTCCGGAAAAATTAATCACTGCAGTTTTACAGTCATTTAAGATTTTTTTTTCTAGTTTTATTTCGTGTTTTTAATATTTGGTATTTAAAGTAGAATGAACAAATTTTTATTCAAGGACTCAGATTTCTTATGAAGTATCTGAAAAACTTATGTTTAAATATTTTTATATTAAAAGTACAATATTTTTTACTTTCCTGCTCTAAATTTACCTTAGCTTTTTTAATTATTATAAAAATAGGACTTAAACTGAAAATATGCAATTAGCATTAATAATATTTCTTTTTATATTCTTGAAAATAGTATTAATTACTTACCTATTTCAAAAATAAATTTAAAAAAAAAATATATATATACACTCAAATATATATATATATATATATATATACACTCAAAAGCCAAAACATTATGACCACCTGTCAATAACGAGGTGGCCCACTTTTGGCGCGCAACACAGCTTCAACCCGCCTTGGCATGGATTAATACCACCACTTAATACTAGTTAAATACCACTTCCACCTGATCACGTGCCTTCCACGTCATCCAGGCGAGTTCATTGCAAAATGTAGGGGTGGTCATAATGTTTTGGCTCTTGTGTATGTGTGTATGTGTGTGTGTGTGTATGTATGTATGTATGTGTGTGTGTGTGTGTATGTGTATGAAGCAAAGAAGTCTAATGTGTTTTGTAAGTTTTCAATTGTATTCGTGATTGAAAGGTTATTTAATGTGCGCGAAAGATACTTACTTTTTGGTTTGGTTTAGCTTGTAGCTCTAAGTCATTTTGTGAGCACTTAAGGCTAATTAAACAGGGACCTACAATTTAACGGGGATTCCTAACCACCAATAAACATCCATAGCATCTCCAAGATTCGTACCTGAAGCCTATGGTACCAACGGCCGCAGCTTTCTCTCTGGGTGAGAGTTTATAGGCCAATTACTACATAGAGTTGCTTTAAATAAGTTTCACCTGAACGTCACAAGGGGAGCTGCTATCAGTGCGTAGGAGGAAGCACAGTTACAAGTTTTGGCATTTCTATACAAAATGATATTAAATGAATTGGTTAATCTGAAAAAAAATTGAGCAAGATTTATGCTTAATTTTATGTTAGTAGTAGTATTAAGAAATACATTGTTGTAGAAGTAAATCATAATCAATTTTATACTTTCAACTGTATTTTAAATGTGCACTGAAAATTTTATAAATATACACTATATGCTTATTCTGCTTATTTTTTATTCGGTTATCTTTCACAGACCAATAAAAATATTTATTTTACACAATTCTGGCTCTCTGTGCCACAGGTTTCAATCCCCGGCCGTGCCATGGATGTTTGTCGTGGCTCAGAATCCCTTTTAAACCGTAGGTCCCGGTCTAATATGACTGTAGAGCGTTGGGCGTAAGGCTGACAACTCTACCCCGTAAAAACAAAACATCTCCTTTCTCAAAATCTGTCAGTAGGTAGACGGTTTGGTCCACCATGTGGCTGTCTCGCCATTGATGATGATGAATTTACACAAGAAAAAAAAGGGTCAGAAGAATTTACAAAGAAGTCAAAATTCTTAGCTGATAATACCATAGAATATATTCTGCGTTACTTATTTTCTATTAATAAATCTTCAATATAAATCAAGTAATCCTTCATTATATAAATGAATTTAGTTTATTATCTCTAAGATAAAAATACGTAGCACATTGACAAAAAAAAGGAAATGATTTGTTTTTTGAGACACTAAGGCTATTTATTCTACGCTATTTGACATAGATTTCAGAAAAGAATTTCTACCGAAAACGTTTCGTGCATTAGTACCAAATGATGCAAAGGTACACTAGTTCCAAAAGACATATTCAACGGGATAGATAGATTTCATAAAAGAATTTCTACCAAAGATGTTTCGTGCACCAGTACCTACTGATGCAAAGATGCACTAGTGTCAAAAGACATATTCAACGGGTTATAGATTTCAGAAAAGAATTTCTACCGAAAACGTTTCGTGCATTAGTACCAAATGATGCAAAGGTACACTAGTTCCAAAAGACATATTCAACGGGATAGATAGATTTCATAAAAGAATTTCTACCAAAGATGTTTCGTGCACCAGTACCTACTGATGCAAAGATGCACTAGTGTCAAAAGACATATTCAACGGGTTATAGATTTCAGAAAAGAATTTCTACCGAAAACGTTTCGTGCATTAGTACCAAATGATGCAAAGGTACACTAGTTCCAAAAGACATATTCAACGGGATAGATAGATTTCATAAAAGAATTTCTACCAAAGATGTTTCGTGCACCAGTACCTACTGATGCAAAGATGCACTAGTGTCAAAAGACATATTCAACGGGTTATAGATTTCAGAAAAGAATTTCTACCGAAAACGTTTCGTGCATTAGTACCAAATGATGCAAAGGTACACTAGTTCCAAAAGACATATTCAACGGGATAGATAGATTTCATAAAAGAATTTCTACCAAAGATGTTTCGTGCACCAGTACCTACTGATGCAAAGATGCACTAGTGTCAAAAGACATATTCAACGGGTTATAGATTTCAGAAAAGAATTTCTACCGAAAACGTTTCGTGCATTAGTACCAAATGATGCAAAGGTACACTAGTTCCAAAAGACATATTCAACGGGATAGATAGATTTCATAAAAGAATTTCTACCAAAGATGTTTCGTGCACCAGTACCTACTGATGCAAAGATGCACTAGTGTCAAAAGACATATTCAACGGGTTATAGATTTCAGAAAAGAATTTCTACCGAAAACGTTTCGTGCATTAGTACCAAATGATGCAAAGGTACACTAGTTCCAAAAGACATATTCAACGGGATAGATAGATTTCATAAAAGAATTTCTACCAAAGATGTTTCGTGCACCAGTACCTACTGATGCAAAGATGCACTAGTGTCAAAAGACATATTCAACGGGTTATAGATTTCAGAAAAGAATTTCTACCGAAAACGTTTCGTGCATTAGTACCAAATGATGCAAAGGTACACTAGTTCCAAAAGACATATTCAACGGGATAGATAGATTTCATAAAAGAATTTCTACCAAAGATGTTTCGTGCACCAGTACCTACTGATGCAAAGATGCACTAGTGTCAAAAGACATATTCAACGGGTTATAGATTTCAGAAAAGAATTTCTACCGAAAACGTTTCGTGCATTAGTACCAAATGATGCAAAGGTACACTAGTTCCAAAAGACATATTCAACGGGATAGATAGATTTCATAAAAGAATTTCTACCAAAGATGTTTCGTGCACCAGTACCTACTGATGCAAAGATGCACTAGTGTCAAAAGACATATTCAACGGGTTATAGATTTCAGAAAAGAATTTCTACCGAAAACGTTTCGTGCTAGCCCCAAAAGACATATTCAACGGGATAGATGTATAGATTTCAGAAAAGAATTTCTACCAAAGATGTTTCGCGCACTAGTATCTAATGATGCAAAAATGCACTAATCCCAAAAGACATATTCAACGGGATAGATATATAGATTTCATAAAAGAATTTCTAATAAATATCTTTCGTTCACTAGTACCAAAAGACATATTCAGTGTTATTTGACATAGATTTCATAAAAGAATTTCTACCAAAGATGTTTCGTGCACTAGTACCAAATGAGGCAGAGATGCAATAGTACCAAATGATGCAAAAATGCACTAATGCCAAAAGACATATTCAGTGTTATTTGACATAGATTTCATAAAAGAATTTCTACCAAAGATGTTTCGTGCACTAGTACCAAATGAGGCAGAGATGCAATAGTACCAAATGATGCAAAAATGCACTAATCCCAAAAGACATATTCAACGGGATAGATATATAGATTTCATAAAAGAATTTCTACCAAAGATAAATATCGTTTCGTTCTGACAAAGTACCAAAAGACATATTCAACGTGTTATTTGAATAGATTTCATAAAAAAGCATTAGTACCAAAGATTTAGTTAGGATAGATAGATTTCATAAAAAATTTCTACCAAAGATGTTTCGTGCAGAGATGCAAAGATGCAATAGTATATTCAAATGATGCAAAAATGCACTAATACCAAAAGACATATTCAAGTGTTAGACATAGATTTCATAAAAGAATTTCTACCAAAGATGTTTCGTGCACTAGTACCAAATGAGGCAGAGATGAGTACCAAATGATGCAAAAATGCACTAATGCCAAAAGACATATTCAAGTGTTATTTGACATAGATTTCATAAAAGAATTTCTACCAAAGATGTTTCGTGCACTAGTACCAAATTTCAAAGATGCAATAGTACCAAATGATGCAAAAATGCACTAATGCCAAAAGACATATTCAGTGTTATTTGACATAGATTTCATAAAAGAATTTCTACCAAAGATGTTTCGTGCACTAGTACCAAATGAGGCAAAGATGCAATCAAAAGACATACCAAATGATTCAGAAAAAATGCACGTTTAATGCCAAAAGACATATTCAGTGTTATTTGACATAGATTTCATAAAAGAGTTTCTACCAAAGATGTTTCGTGCACTAGTACCAAATGAGGCAAAGATGCAATAGTACCAAATGATGCAAAAATGCACTAATGCCAAAAGACATATTCAAGTGTTATTTGACATAGATTCCATAAAAGAACCTCTACCGAAGAAAGTACCAAATGAGGCAAAGAATGCATTAGTACCAAATGATGAAAAACGATGCCACAGATGCACTAGTTCCAAAAGACATACCAAATGCAGTTATTTGAATAGATTTATAAAAAATTTCTACCAAAGATCACTAATTCCAAAAGACATATTCAACGGGTTATTTATGATTTCTAATCAGTAAAAGAATGCAAAGGTACACTTTCCAAAAGACATATTCAACGGGAAGAAAGATTTCATAAAAGGCAAATTCAAAAGCATATTAAATGGAAAATGATAGCGCCATTAGCATAATTTCCTGACGCAGTCGAAACTTTCGTGATGCTATCGCTCAAAATGGAAAGAACGGCGAACATGTAGTAGTGGAATTGATGCGTGAAAATATTAAACGAACAATGCTTTATGTCGCTTTGAGCTACAAGACTCATGAATTTGTTCCATATATTTTCCCAACAGGATACATATCTCTGCTTTGTATATCCTTTGTGCAATCGCTTGTAGCCCGTTGATATTTTCATTAAAAAGAGGAACTATGGCATATTTTGAATCTTACGGTTGAAATATTTTGAATTAAGCCCATTTTTCTGTCTCATTTTCTTTTTAAAAGACGCAGTGGTCAGTTTACCTAATTTTAAGTAATATTCCAGAAACCCACTTTACTTTTTGAATAACAATGACATATTATTTTTTTTTCAGAAAGATTGATTGACATGAAATACATAAAAAGAATGACGAATTACTATTAACGCTCAGCGACCACAAATGTGAACATGGGCATAAGGATTAATGCGGTTTTTTTCAGTTCCTAGTACCAAATAATCAATATCAATATTTAGATTTAAATTAGTATCAATATAGATACTAATTTTTGTTTTGTTACTATTTAATGTTTTTTCTCACTATAAAGAAATCGTCGTTGAAGAGGTTAACTTTAATAGTGTATAAATAGTGCATAAGTTAAAAGGATTAGTGTATGAATAACATTTTATTTTTACTTATTGCATATAGATGCAAAAAGCTTTATTTAGTTAAAATTTTATATAGATAAATATAAAAAGGAAGTACAGTTTTAAAAAAAGTATTTAGAATAATCACTAATATTAAAAATTTAAAAAAATACTATTTCGAAATACTACCAATAAATAAGAAAATCAACGAAGGAAATCAACTTTTTTAGGTGAGATCATATGGTTGAGAATTCTATTGACATTTTAAAAATCTTTTTACAAAACTTATATATTAGCCGCCAATACTACTAATAGTTGCAGTGACAAAATCGTAAAAAAAATGTCAAAACAGATAATTTAATAGCATTGGGAAATTTATAAGCTAAGTTTGAACAAAATGCATAAATATATCTTAATAATAATCTTAAAAAAATCCTTTAAAAAATACTAAAAGATTTAGATATGGATATTTTATGTCAGCTACAAAAATATTTCAGGATATTTATAAAATTTTATATAGATAAATATAAAAATCGAGTACAGTTTAAAAAAAAGTATTTAGAATAATATTAAAAATTTAAAAAAAATACTATTTCGAAATACTACCAATAAATAAGAGCTAAAAAATAAAATATATAAAAATATATAATTCTGAGTTTTTCTGTTTTAGTAGAAATGTAAAAGCCATCCAACAAATAAGTATATATATAATTTTTAAAGCCGTAATATATTGTGATAATATTTTATTGTACATTTTTTATTGAAAAAGTACAATATGATGGAAGGCGATATGTTTTTTATGTACTTTTAAAGAATGAAATTATTAATTAATCTTCATCGCCGCTCCACTTTTAAATAAAAATATAAAGTATTTAATTAACAGAAAACAGTATTTTTTTACAACCTTATTTAAATAACTTGAATTCTTATACCATATATTTTTGTTAACAGAAAAGCATATATATGTGCACTATGTTGTATATTTTTATATATTTTTTGAGGCACGCAATTTCTTGAATTCTTTTTATATATTTATGCATACATTCCGAAGATTGATGATTTGACTTCATACATTATAGGCCTACATTATCCATTATTATTCCAGCCATTAATTATTAAAACTTGATATATTTAATATATTTGGTATTATATTTTTGAAAATTTGTGCAAATAATCCAATAACATTGACAGCCGAAATACTTCTTTACACTATTTTCATATTACTGACTTTACACAGTAAATACCGTTATCGAAAGCCAAACAGTTAGCCAAATACCGTTACCGTTAGCTAAACCTTAAAATTTGTAATTTCCTTGTTGAGAAATTCTATATTGAATAATTTATTACAAATTTTTTTTTTTTTTTTGTGTTCCTTTTAATATTAATTTTTGTTCTTTTTCTCATTCTTTTTATTTAAATTTTTGTTCTTTTTATTGATAATATTTATAATTATAGAAAAAAAAATACCCATATATATTGCTAAAAGAGTCAGAAGATTAAGTGACAGAGTATGTAAACTGTCTAGCGAATAGATAAGAATTAATTTCCGCCAATAGGCAACCGTTTAAAAAACAAGTTATATAAAAAAAAAATTTTTTTAAAGTCAATTCCTACTTTTTCCCCCCACTGTATTGCAGAAAGTCCTTTATAAATAATCTTCATTCATTTTTTTAAGTTTATCTGGCGCCATCTTAAATCTAAAAAAAAAACTAAAATTAATTCATTAAATTTAATTACTGAATTAATATTTGAAAAACCTGTATTAACATTCAGTGTCATCCACTACAAGTTCAAAAAAAAAATGTGTTTGAACTTTAGGGGAGGAATAAAAAGTATTTTATGAATGATGGAAAATTTGAACAAGTTATATATAGGGAGAGTGTGAGCTAATAGAAGGAATTGAAAAAACAACGAGATTTTGACGACGTTTCTCTCCTATACGCAAACTGTCTAATTAACGAGTTTTTCTAATTTTACATTCAAATGGGAAAGAGGAGAGGGAGTGGGATAGGGTTGTTCCTGAATGCATTCCGATTTTTTTCCTTTCTTCCCCCACCACTTCTAGGTGCGATGTGGCTATTACACATAGTTCACGTATATTAATGGCAAATTGACTTTAAATCAAGCACAATGTATTAAAGAATTGTATTTCGTTTTTAATTAATGATTGAGAAAATAATTCAACGAATTAAAGTCGTCATTTGTGTTTTTGTATTCTTTTTATTTAATGGAAAAAAAAATTACGAGAAATATTAATTTATATTGAAGTTTACACGAGATTTCATAGACACCTTATATTAAAGCCCATTAGCTCAGAGGGTTAAAGGGTTGTGCTAATAACGCGAAGGTCTTGGGTTCGATATCCCCCCCTCCAACCATGGACCAGGTGCTGTGTTTTAAAAAAAAAGGCGTGTGATGTTCAGCATCTTGACTACTTAATTGGGCTATAATGCTTTATTCTAAATTATGCTTTATATATAATATGTATCTAAATTTTACAATCATTAGTAAATATTGTCAAATATATACCATATCTTCTGTTTATGAACTAGTGTAAATTATATCCATATTATATATGAAGATCCTAGCCAGATTGGTGGCTCAGTGGCAATGTGCACCGTTGGTGAGCATTAGGGCGGAGGTTCAATCTTCTGGCGGCTGTGTTGTAAACACTGTTTCAGAAAACGATGAGTCTCTATGGCATTTGAGATATTCAGCATCTTGCCTCGGTCGGACTACTTAATGGGAGCTATCCACGGTTTTCTCCCTTACGATACGTAAATGCAGGGTAGTTCTTCCTTAAAAGTACTCTTGGAAGGCACTGTCCTCTTTTTTCAGCGAAACGGGGCCAAGTCAGACTTCTATCTACGGACGCTCCATCACAACAAAAGCTGACCCCCTTTCCCTCCTTCCACGAGACCACACGATTTCTTGGACTTGGTCTAGATGTTGCTATCTACCAAGTGGGATAAGAAAAAAAATGTATAGTATGAAGTATATACAGTGAGTGTAAAAAGTATTCGTACAGTACGACAATTGATTTAAAAGAGATCCTTCATAAAAATTATAAACATAAATTCCATTTTAATTAATTATAAGTATATAATAGAACATATTTTCAATAGTTTCATGTGAAATTGACACAAAAATCAATCCAACATCTTGTGGTGTAAAAAGTATTCGTACATTAAAAGAAATGCAAATTTTTTTTAGTTATTTTGTGATTGGTGTAGCCATTATGATGTAGTTAATTGACGTCATCTTGTAAGTTACATAAAAGGTTCTTCAGTGGAAATTTTAATATAGTGAGAAACTAGAAATTTTGTAATGGGTCGTAAAAGTAAAGATGACAAGTGTTTCCCGAAAGAGAACTGATTTTAAAGCTCCGTAAAAATGGTAAATCGTACAACAAGATTTCTGATCTAGTCGGTAGACCCCGTTCAACTGTGCAGTCAATCATAAAAAAGTTTGTTGCCACTGGAAAGGTTCAAAACAATTCTCGTACTGGGCGACCATGTCTATTGACATCATCTGAGAGACGGTTTCTGGTACGTTCATTAAAGAAGGATCCCAAAATAAGTGCTCCTACATTAACATCAGAACTAAAGAACATGGGAACAGCAGTCTCCGTAAGTACTGTTCGAAATGCATGCAGAAATGAAGATTTCCATCGCCGTGTTGCGAGACGAAAATTCTTTGTCAGTGAGAAGAATCGGAAGCTGCGATTGTCTTTCGTCAAGCAATACGTTAATGAAAGTCCAGATTTCTGGAAAAAGATTATCTTTACAGACGAAAGTAAATACAACATATTTGGATCGGACGGGAGACGAATGGTATGGAGAAAGCGCAATATAGAAATGCATCCTAAGAATTTAGTGCCAACAGTGAAACATGGGAAGGGAAGTCTACTTGTTTGAGGTTGTATGAGTGCTTCTGGGGTGGACAAATTAGTCTTTATTAAAGGCATTATGAATCATCAACTTTATATTGACATTTTAAAAAATAATTTAGGACCTAGTGCAATAAAAAAAAGGGGTGGAATGGGGATTACGTTTTCATGCATGATAACGACACCAAGCACACAGCCCGAAACACAAGGCTCTGGATACTATATAATACCCCAAAGTTCGTGAAATTTCCTCCTCAACAGCCGGACCTCAACCCCATCGAGAATTTATGGGACGTTCTTGATAAAAATATTAGATCCTGACATATTTCTAATAAAAATGATTTGGAATCAGCTCTTAATGAAGAATGGGACGCCATATCTAGCTCAATAACAGCAAAATTGATGGAATCGATGCCAAAGAGACTCAAGGCAGTTATTCGAGCTAAAGGATATCCTACAAGGTATTAGCTGAAATATTATGATTGTATTAGCTGAAATATTATGATAGTATTGGCCAATATATGCCTGATGTACGAATACTTTTTACACCACAAGATGTTTGATTGTTTCAGTTTTGTAAATATTTATTCATGTATAACATCATTTTTGTGTCAATTTCACATGAAACTAGTGAAAATATGTTCTATTATATATTTATAATTAATTAAAATGGAATTTATGTTTATAATTTTTATGAACGGATCTCTTTTAAATCAATTGTCGTACTGTACGAATACTTTTTACACTCACTGTAAATGTATGAATAGTACTAAGTCAGACTTCTACCTACTGATGCTCTATCACTACAGAAGTTGCCTCTTTCCCTCCTTGCTTGAGCAGATAACTCATGGGATGTTCACCCCTCAATGTAGGACACTGAGGATTAGACATATTGAAGAAAAAAATATTTGTTTAAATTTTCTAATTTATCTTTTTGCATAATGTTTTTACAAACATTAATTACATTTACAATTATTTTGTATAGAAGAGAGAAAAATGGTGTTTGTATTTAAATTTCAACCTAAATACCACAAACGTCAGATTCAATTTGAAATAAAAAAACCCGCCTTTCTTTTCCTTGTACGGGAATACCCTACTAACTAGACACGATAAACTATTTACGGGTTCCATTCATAGGTAGTGAACGGAATTCTGTGAAATCACTAACAGTAGTGACTTATTTTTAAACGACACCGTGCGACAAGAACAGTGTAATCTGAGTGTTTAGCCCAGTCACTGAAGCAAGTAGCGCAGTGGTGAAGAAGCAGAATCCTGTGTGTGTTGTGCCTTGTGTAATCCGTTTTGTTTTGTGACTTCCTGTCGTATTGACTGTAGAAAATCGCGGTAGTTCGAACAACATATAATTTTTTATGCTAGCATTACTTTTGTTTTTTTTAAATTAATTTTGAATTTCTTTCATGCAGAGATCTTTTTTTATCGCCTTTATCGTTAAAGGAATATAATTTTTTTTTTAAATTTAATTTATCCACTTTAAAATAATATTTTAAAGATAAATCTATCAAAGTTTTTTAATGATATAAATATTGTTTGTTGAACTTTTTGTAAGTTTCTTAATAGGATAAATGAATTTTTGTGATGAATTTATTTCGTTTTAACTTTTTTTATAAATTAAAAGTAAAGTAAACATTAAATAATATCGTAATACTATTTTCTAGTACATGGCATATTAGACTTCATTTTTAATACTAATAATAATTTCTTTTCAATACCAAAACAAACTTTTAAACTATTTTTAAATAAAAACTTTATTGTAAAATTAATTTGCGCATTAACACAATGAAGTGAAGTAAATATTATTGTAAAATCTTATTCTTCAAATGGCCAATTGGCTAGCGCTCTGGCCTTCAGTATCCCAAACCAGGTTCGTATCCTGTCGGTGGCATTGATGTTTCTGAGTGGTTTGGAATCCCTGTTAAACTATAGTTCCTGGTCTAATTAGCCTAAAGTGCGCACAAAATAACCGCAGAGCTACAAACCAAACCAAACCAAACCAAACCAAACCAATCTTCTTCAATTATGCAAAAGCCTCGTGATGGCAGTCTGCCTACTACCAGATTCCGAAGCATGAGATGTTTTTTTAACAAGGGTAGGATTGTCAGCCCTACGTTCTATAGTCATAATAGACAGGAATCTAGGGTTTAAAGTGGATTCCAAACCACTACAAACATCTATGGCATCACCGGGACTCGAACCCTGTGGCACCGAGCGCCAGAGCGTTAGTCACTTGGCGGCCCCCCTATTTTAAAACCACTAGATGTAATTTAATATTTATTTTTAGATTGTATATTTTTAGTGTATATAGACAGTAAAATGTATACATTATATAAGTATATTTTATTAGTAAAATATATTTATATTAGTAAAATTATTAGTTTTATACATGATAAAGTATAATGTATTTTTAAACTTGAATGAAATGTTCATGTATGAAATAAAGAAAAGTCATATTAGTAAATGAAATTATTTATTCATGAGTAAAAATTTTCTTAGCAGTTGAATGAAATTCAATTTAAAGTGTCACGTTTTCTTTTACATATTTTTTTAAATTTCTACAAAATTTTATCTATCTCAAAAAAAACAAAAAAAAACCAATTGTGTGAGAATTATATTATATTTACTTTTCAGCCAAACACTCCTATTCTATAAGCACCACGGAATGTCTAAACTAATCTGAACATTCACTTGTTATGCTTGGGTCGTTGAACTTCATCACCACTTTAAAAAAAAATTACCTTTCAAGATTAACGGCGAAATCCGATTAAATTTCCTCGCCAGAACTTTAATTTGTTTGCCAATCGTATCAACACAAACCATTTGCTCTTTATTCAATTAAGGGTCACGGGATTCACTCGAGCGTTCTTTTTATTTTTATTCCAATTGCCAAACGATTATTCATCCTACCGATGGCTCTTCGCTTTCGATCGGTATTACGAACTGGTTTTAAGTGGCGATTAAATTAATCTGTATGATAATCAAGTCATAAGTTTCAATGAGCATTGATTAATAAGTTAAATGCAGAAAAAAAAAGAAAAATTGAACAAAAATAAGTAAATGTCATATTCAATGAACTGTAATCGTTGATCAATAGTGTTAATGCAGTTAACTGCGCATGCGCGAGAAACTGAAGACCAACCAAAGTGATGCGAAATCGCTACATTTCTGTTATTTTAACTTTAGCACAGTGATAATTTTTTTTATTTCGTGTTTTTTTGTTTTTTTTTCTTTTATTATTTTTTCTTTTTTCTATTAAGACTATTCTTTAGAATTCAAAAGAAAAGAAAATAAGAAGAATTTTACTTCATTCGGTTAAAATAATAAATACACTAAAATGTGTTTACGCTAAAATATGTTACACTTACGCTAAAATATGTTACACTATGTTACATAATTATAATTACACTAAAATATGTTTATTCTTGTCAAATCTGCTTTTCTTTAAAAATATTAATTTTGTTGATTTATACTTATTTGCAAAATTTTGTCAAATCATAATAAATGTTTTAAAGAAAAACTACTAATTAATATTAATTAGTAGATGACAAAATATTTCATTTTTTATTTTTAAAACTACCCTTTCTTTAAAATTAAATTATAAAACTTGAAATATTGTTAAAACCAAAAACAAAATAATAAATAAAAAAAATTACGCAAAAAAATCGAACTGTTGCTTTTTTTCCCCCAAAATATATCTTTGTCATTTAAACGTCGTGACGGTTTTTATGCTTTATTATGTTTCATTAATATTAACAGTATATAAATTGGGTTTGATGGCCAAACGACTAACGCTCTGGCTTTCGGGTTCGAATCCCGGCAATGCCATGGATGTTTGCAGTGGTTCGCGATCCACTTTAAATCGTAGGTCCTGGTCTAATATGACTGTAAAGCGTTAAGCTGACAACGCTTTACAGTCATATTAGACTGTAAAGCGTTGTCAGCGTATTTTCTGTAACATATCATAGTCAGCATATGACTGTAAAGCCTATTTCCCTATCCCATAAAATGGAAACAACCTTTGTATCGAAATCTGCCATTAGGCAGACTTTTAATGAAGAGGTATATAAATTAGATGTTTCCTTTTAATTTCAGAAATAAATTATTCATATTTGTTCATTTAAAGATTATAATATTGTAATTCAGAATTGAAAAAAAAAATTGTTAGTATTTCATCATTGGCGCAATAGACCCATTGTGGACCAATGCTGTCCCTACTGGCAAATGAATGAACATGAGATGTTTTCTTTTTACGGAGTAGGATTGCTAGCCCTACGTCTAACGCTCTACAGCCATATTACATTGGAATCTACTGTTTAAAGTGGATTCCGGACCACTGCAAACATTCATGCGCTTGTTAGTATTTGCTGCTAACAAACAGATGCAGTGCAGACTAACTAACTAACATTTAATTTCCTACTTAAAAAATGTTCTTAAATATGTCATGAATGGATGGACTATTTTTTAAAAATAATTTCGTTCGAGGTATTATCCGAAAATTCTAAATTATTAAAAAAATATTTGATATGAATTTGTGATTTGTTAGTAATTAACTAAAAAAATCTACACATGTCAAAAGAATCGAGATATTTAATCAAATTTCGAATTTTAAGTCATTCTGCAACTCGTGATAAATAAGATTTAAAATAATCACGAAAATTTTTGCACTATGCTTTATTTATTTATTTATTTCCTTCTTCATAGTTTTAAAAGATGTATCGAAATAATCATGAGAATTTCTGCACTGTTATATTTACTTCATTTAAATTTAGAAAATATATTGCCATCCTTCCTTCTTTTAATCCTTCTGCATCGGTTTAAAAGAGATATATAAAGGATAATTACAGGAAAAAAAATGTATTGCAATTTATTTCAGTCGCTAATGATTGTAATCTTCATTATTTTTTTTATATAAATTAGATACCATAATGCACGGAATCATTTGCTAGCGACAAACATATATCAACGATCACGTGAGCTACAGGTTTTAGAATTCCGAATGCATTCTGAAATCTTCATTTCCCTGACGATGAAGGTCAAGAAAAAACGTGATGATGCCTAACTGCATCGAAAAAACATGCTTAAAATATACAGGGAGAAACAAATTTTAATTCGTGCGTTAAATGAAATGTTTCACTTGATGATTCACTTGTTGACTCAATAAAGCATTCATTTTCTGTTTAATTTTTTTATTTCTATAAGGTTCTAAAACGTTCTATATGTCTGTTTTTTTCATGAAATAACATTTATTTCATCCATGGTTAATTATGTAGAACGAATATAATGTATGATTCAACAATTTTATTTGTAATCTTATTATTATATTTATATTATTAGGAAATTTGTGGCTTTTTGAAAATGAAAAAATTGTTTTAATTTAATTGACTCATTTGCTGCGTTATAATCTTGATTTAAAAAATCGTTAAATTCTTTTATTTCTAAATATTATCTGAATATAAAATTGGAAGCATATGTAGTTAAATCTGTAAATTTTTTACGATTTGTAGTTTTTAGTATAACACTTTTTATTGTGCTATAACATTTAATATTTCGAAATGCTGCATTTTTGAAAAATTAATTTAAAAGAAATTTATATATCAATCATTAAAAATGTTTTTCATATAAAACTTATTCAATAAACGATAATAAAATAAATAATTTTATAACAGTCTCTTTGATTCTGTTCATATTTGAATAGAACACGAATTTCTTGGATCTGTTTATTACTCTGTTCTTATATATTGTGTATAACTTTTTGTATTCGTTTATGATCTGCTAATACAATTATTTCTGTTCCACTTTTCGTTATTTGTATTTTTCTAAGGATTTTATATTTCACTGCAAAAATTAATGCTCATTTCGGGTCTTGAATATTTTTTTTTATTTTGTCTTTTTGTTCATTATTGTTGTCGTGTTCGTTTTTGTGTTTTGTGTCATCTTCGTTGTTTTGTAATTTTTGTGTTCACTTTTGATCAACCAATACAATTCTTGCTGTTCAATTTTTTGTTATTTCCATTTTTCTAATGATTTTCAATGTCATTGCAACAATTAATGCGCACAGATCTTCAGGTCTTGAACATCTTCTTTTCTGTCGTTATTTGAGAGGTCTGAATATGAGGGGCCTATCTGATTTTTTATTGCGAATGCTATGATTGTACTGTTATAGAGTTAGCGAGTAGCGAATACAGATAAGTGCCTTTCTTCTCTTGTTCAAAATGGTTGTGTTTCTAGTTCACTTCTTGTCAGTTCTTCGTTTTTGTTTCTTTTGGCT
This sequence comes from Caerostris darwini, assembly GCA_021605075.1. Lineage (NCBI taxonomy): Eukaryota > Metazoa > Arthropoda > Arachnida > Araneae > Araneidae > Caerostris > Caerostris darwini. The sequence goes on along the minus strand of BPLQ01013699.1, from coordinate 67,027 downwards.
TTTAATCCTAGACTCTTACACCCCTAAATAAGTTGTCAATGCTGCAATCCGAAGTGCATCACCAATTTCTTTTAGTTACCATAATTCAAATTTTTGGATTTTTTCCCCGCTAAATAGGATAATGATTTTTTTTATGTTATCTTCAATTCTATGTTTAGAAAAAAATGTTATGATTTGCAATGATTATTATGATTGTTAATGTGTTGTGTTCTTATGCCTAACCAATATAAATGTATGCAGCCCAACAGGAGAAAACGTTACTCTTGTGATCTTGCAGTCTTGCAATAATACCAATTAATGATAGTCTTTAATAAAATGTTGATTTTGAACGAAGATTCCATACTGCCTCTTTTCACTGTTCGATGATTTGATACCACAATCCCATTACCATGGTTAGAACAGAACACATCAAACAAAAAGGGATTTTGTATTGTAAGATGCCACGTGCGAATCCCCAAATTAGATGGCTAACAAATTTCTGGTGCATTGTATGGTGTCCTGCGGTTCATTGTTTTGAAGGGGCCTTGATGAAGAGCACGATTATTTTCATTATTACTTTAGACGTTGCATTGTTCGCGCCAAGGCTGCAATTCTTCTTCGCCAACCAACCCAGAAAGGTCGCTGCGGATGACCTTTTAGTTCGTTTCAATAGATAGTGGGGGGATGGGGAAATGAGATAAATAAACACAGCATGATGATCTCAACATTTAAATTCGCACATTTTTATCAAGTAAGAGGTTGGCTGAAATGTTTAAGATTTGAATCTAAAGAGGTTAAAAGAAAATGTCATTTAAATTCGATCATTTCTGGGACAATGCGATAAATATTTAATCACTAACTACTCATTGTAATACAATAATATATCTCTCCTATTTTTGTTATTCAATAAAAGAACCTATGTGTTGGAAATACTTTATGCAATGAACGTCATGTATGTTTATTTTGCTTCCTGGTTAACAAAATATATGCTGCCTTATTTTATGTATTCAAGTATCTAATATTAAATAAAAAAATAACAATTGTATAGATGGACAAGGATTGCTCACTTAAAATAGAGCATGTTTCTGATGTATATAATACAAATCGATGTTTATTAATGAGGACAGAATAGGGCATATCGAGTAGGACATATTATATTTTTATATTGTAATCTCGCAGATTTTGTTATATAGAGCTCATTGTAATTTTTTTATTCAAATATAATGTGCATGTAGTGACCTCATATGCTCCATTTTAGTATTATTTTTAGTAATATCAATTACAAGAAATTTTTTTTGTATTACATGTTATTGGGGGAAACGCAGAAAATACAGTTATCACATATCCTAGATACCCAAATACCTTACAAATTACAGTTATGACATCAATTATTTCTCCAATTTCTGTGTTTGAACTTGTTTTTATCTCTACTTAATATTTTCGGTTTCAGAATGATTTACTACTGTCATCAATCTACTAACTCTTTCCACTTAATAACCAAAAAATTAACATAATCTTTATTCGTCCATCAAACAAACATAAAATTTTACTCATCTATCGAGGAAAATATCTGTTTCAGTAGAGCAAGACAAAGATTTCCTTTTGTTTGCAACTGTTTCCCCCCTTCAATGAATTGCTTGAGAAATCTCGGAATTTTATGATTACAGTCTACATCCACAGTATGATTGTTGTCCGATGATTTATACAATTGCATGTTACATAACAATTGTGTCATCAATTTCAACAAACGTAAACTGAATCTTTGCATGTATACAATGCAGCATGTTTGATGATGTCTATCTAAATTAATGTGTAGATGTATTTCTGTGTAGAGTTTTCCTGATTAATATTTCGTAACAATTTTTGACTTTTAGTGTTGTTCACTCGTGTACTAAACAGGTTTCATTTACTTTTTGCAAAAAACCTCAATTTGCAGTTGAAGAAACACCGATAACAAGTTTTAATTTGCTTTTTATTTCGAGAATTGAAAGATCTTTTGCTTATTTATTAACAGTAACAATATCAGGAAAGTAGCTGAAGCTGAATTATTCTCAAAATTACTTATGTGATCTTTTGCTATTATTCATAACACGAATAAGCTTAATTTTCTCTTTCCTGTTAATAGCATTCCTGTTCTGAATAGCATTAAATCTTCGAAGCAACGTTCATGTGTTCTCAACTTACCATGCTCTCTCTGACGATTTGTCGCAGCCTGATGACCAATTGGTTAGCTATCTGACCTTTGGTACCACATGCTTCAGGTTCGAATCCTGGAGGTAGCATGGATGTTTGTGAGTAGTTCGAATCCACGTTAAACTGTAGGCCCAGATCTAATTAGCCTAAAGTGTGCACAAAATGACCGAAGAGCGACAAACCAAACCAAGCCAATTTTTTTCTACGGTGCAAACCCTCCATGATGGGTGAAAACATTCTGCCTACTAGCAGATTTAGAAACATGAAATGATTTCTTTTTTCACGAGATAGGATTGTCAATCCTATGCTCTACAATCATATTAGACCGGGAACTATGATTTGCAGTTGATTTCGAACTACTACAAACATCCATACCACCTTCGGGACTCGAACAGGATGCACCGAGCTCCACAGCTTTAGTCACTCGGCCTTATACTAAAACCATCGGATGTAATTTATTGTTTATTTTTAAATTGTATATTTTTAGTTTATATAGACAGTGTATATCTATATTAGTAAGATACAAATTTTGTTGATAGGTTCGGAATCCACGTTAAATTGCAGGTCCGGTCCAATTAGCCTAAAGTGTGCACAAAATCACAGTAGAGTGACAAACCAGCTGAACAATTTATCAGGAGTTATGCGAGAGCATTTGGCAACACTCATGTTTTTGGGTTTTGGTTTCGAAAGGTATTCTGGCTTCAAGTCAGGCTGCGCTTGTGTTTTGTAGCTCTTATAAGAAAAACTAATTAATTAATATATTCCTATATTAATGGTATAAACTATTAATTAAGGTTTGTTAATAAGTTCCCATATGCGTTTTTTTAGATGTATTTCAGTATTATTCATAATCATCCAATCAAGAAAGCTTACCGTTTTAGACTTTTTATATATATTTTTATTTTTGTTATATGAAGCATTATTTGCCATGAGTCACGCCATTAATCCTCGCATGTTTTTTATATAAAAAACATGCCAGGATTAATGTTTCAAATTAATTTTTGTTGGAAAAATCTCTTTTTTTTTTTTTTTTTTTTTTTTTTTTTTACAAAACTAGATTTTAGGGTGTTTTTTTCCTTTATTATTCATAATAATTTATTTAACAGTATTTCAAACAGTTAAACTCATTTAACTGCCCTTTTTGTAGATTTGAATAGCATTCATGTTTTACCACTTTTAAACGAATCCTGTTTAACCGTATACATAAATGTAAACGGTTTTCATTTCCTTCTTTATCATTGTTATTTGAAGCATTACCTTCCACGGTTGTGAACGTCGTTCCACCATTAGCACTTTACATCGTTAGAGAGTAATAACGCTGCAAAACAGGAAATGAACTACTGTTTTTTAAGTATAGTGATAAAAAAAAGTGATACCGAAACGTTACTAGTCGCGAAAAAAAAAAATTTTTTTTTTCACAACTTCGATTCCAGCCAAGCATGAGTCTTGCTCTCACATGAATGGAAAAAAAATTCCTGTAGAATTTTTTTTTAATCAACTACGTGAGAAATCAGAAAGTACGAGAGAGTGCCTGCGAGTAATCATTCAAGATACCATAAGTATTAGATTGAAAAAAAAAAGTTAGTTGAGAAACAGACCACCATGTTCTCATTGGAAAGCTTCGACCTTTTTTTATTTCCTCATATATGTATTGTACTGTAATATACCTTTTGAAAATATTTGAGGTTTTTTTTCTCTTTAATAGTAATACTTTTCTTGCTTTTAGTTGCAGCTGAGAACATCAACTAGTATGATTGAATTTCATTTTAGTGAAGTGCTGTCTTTTAAAGATTAATAGTATAAAAATAATCATGTGTGTGAATTTCTATTAATTACAAAGCATTGAAGGCATTTTTATAATTATCAAGCATTTATTATTGAAGATCTTTCACATTTCAATGCTTTTACTACATTGTTTATTCGTCACTCACAATATTGGTTTTGACAAATCAGAGACAGCATAATTTAAGAGCTGGTTATCAGTAGGAGAACTTAACTACTGAATATCTATCGCAATTAAATTCAGTTATCTATCGAAGGTCCATCACATTTCATTTCGTTTACTTGTTTTAGATAAATCAGAGATCCCATAATTTAAGAGCTGATTATTGGTAGGAGAATTTAACAGCATTTTTAACCATTATCAAACTTAAGACATGACAAAGTTAAGCAATTTGCAAGCTTCAGATTTACTAATATTAATCATGCCTGGGTATATTTATCATTGCATGGGTATATTGCTTCTTTATCATTGCATGGGTATATTACACATTAGTAAGTCTTATAAAAAAAAAATTGCAATTCTAAGCAATCCAGAGTAGAATCCTTATTTTCTTGAATGCACTTTAACACAATCTCTCCCTTAGATTTGTCGAAGTTTCAATCTCATAGACTTGACTTGTTTGAAATCAAGCCCAGATAGGATTAATCAAGATTAAATTACTAAACTTTATCCATTGGCGAGCCGGTAACTTCCATTTAATAAAATTGATACCAATAATACAGCTAAGATAAAAATGGTTTATTATTTTCATTCGCATATTAAAGTAAAATTTTTCGTTTCATAAATTTAAATGATGGGTCTATACTGAGTTTTTATCACTTTAATTAAAGAAAGTTCGTGTCAATTCTGAAGTTTCTATCGTTATACGTTCAGTTAACTCAACAGATTCTTCTTTTTTGCTTTAAATACTGAATAAAGATTACAATCACGGCCACTTTTAAATCATGGGTACTTTTTCTTTGATTAATAAAATGTTACTAATTGTCAAGTGTGTGGGAGGAGTGAAGTTAGAAATATAAAGTTGAAAGAATCTTGTTGGAAAAAACCTTTTTCATAACAGAAATATCCCCAAAAGAAAAAAAGGAAATAATGGGAGGATAAAAGCAAAAGTATAAGAAATATACTATACATGAAATATGAAAGATACTATTAAATAAATTATTTATTTACTTCTTTTTGCAGTCACTTAATTTCAATGATTATTATGAGCAATGATACAACATTAAGCATTTAGTCATGATTGAAGAATACATTTAAAAAAGGGAGATGCTTCATGATAGGCAGATATTGTACATAATAAGGACAATTCACGACGGGATTCTCAATTGAATTAATATCAGCTTCATAAACTAAGTTTAGCTTCATAAGAAAAATAAAAGTGAACAGTATAAATAACACAATCGTTAATCTTCAATCAACTGATCCACACAGGAATGCTAATGTACAAATGGGCTGATGTGCATCGTTAAGAAGCCATATCTAATGGCTGACAATAATTCGAAATTCACGAAAAGGAAAGAGGAAAAAAGACACACACATACACAGAGAAGGACATCTTTAAAAAAAATGCCGTAACTCTTGTTGTCGTTTTGGAAATAAAATTAGCCTAACAAAAAATTTCCATAATCATTTTTGATTATTTACTAGATTATTTTTAAATTGATATTCAAACATGGTTCTGAGCGATTAGCACAAAATCAGGAATTTATTTCGGGTTAATATATATTTTTGTACAAAAAAAAAAAGGGTTTTTTTTTAAAATATTTTTTATAATTTTTGAAAATTTGTCCTTAAACTAAAATTCTTTCTTTATAGAAAAATAATTATAATAATTATATGCACAGTAATATATTAAATCCAAGTATCGTACTGAGCATCAATAATCAGTAATATTACTACTTTTTAATTTATTATTTAATTATTTCATTAGTGTATATAATGAAAGAAATTTCTTCTAATATTGATAGTGAAATTGTTATACTAAATAAAAATTATTTAATGTATATTTTTATCCGTTTATAAATTTATTTATTATTGCTTAAAACTTATTGCTTGTGGCTTTAAATAAAATTGTGTTACTTGGAATCTTGATAAGCATTCAATGATTTTACAGTGCACTATATTAATTATTTTACACCCCAAAATTTTGATTTTTGTAATTGATAATGAAATTATTCATCTGAATCTTTGGAAAATCTTTAACGCATATTTTTCTTTTCAGCAAAACGCAGCAAAAAAATGGATGGGTTCCGCCATCAAGGGCGACCCGTGTATGTTCGTCCCTCTCCAGAGACATACGCCTATCAGAATCTGTATGGCACCGTGCGCACCAATCCTAACGGTAAAGCCCGGCCTCGCCTTGAAATGGACACTGAGCCTCCTGGCAGCAAAGCGAAAAAGGGGTTCAATTTCCTTCCTTGGAAAAAGAACAAAAGCAAAACGGACGATTTTGTGCCGAGTGGTGGTCTTGCCAAACATAACAAGTATAAATTTGGTTCAGTTTCTGCTCTGTCCTCTCCAGGGCTGTACAAAGACTGGGAATATGCACCTGCGTACACTCCCACATATTCTTCGTCTGACCTGAAACATGCATCTGTCAAAAGTGTAGGGGCAAAGGCTCGTGGACTGGTGACCACACCGTGGGAGACGTATAAAGCCAACAACAACAATAATGATGTAGAAGCAAGGAATCTGAAAAACAATCGACTTAACAGTGGTAGTGTACAAGATCTTGCTTCTAGAACTAAAGATATATCCATCAATCCATCTCCTTCTACACTATGTAAATGCCAGAAGAAGAAGTCGGGTCCCTTCGGTACTATGAATTTCAATTCTATGAAAAATTCTAAATGCAGTTGTGGTTTTTCTAGTATGAGATCCACACGTGGATTCGCGCCGCCACCACCACCAAGACGGAGATCCATCTTGCCAGAGAAAGTTGATTTATATGCTGTTCACGAGGATCAAGTACAGGTGAATCACAGTTTCGGTGGAAATCGTCACAAACATGAAAACATATACGATACTCTTAGTAGGCATGGAAAATACAGAGCACCTGCACCACCACCACCAGCTAGCCATACTGTAAGTTATTCACCCAAACGTGTTTCACCACAAGCGAAATTTAACCAATCATTAGAAAAGCTTAAGAAGGATCCTTACAGTTCTGTAGCTTCCAGGAAAGTCGATTCTTGAATGCGACGTGACAGCTTACGATTTGGTGAAAAGTTACTTAAAATCAGATGAACCTATAGGAGTGGATAGTGACATTGACGACGATTTGAGTGATAATGTGATCGAGAAGAATAAAAACGGTACTGATAAACCTAAAGATTTAGAGTTGCCAAGCAAATCTGATTCATTAAATATAATTGAAAAGTCATACAAACAAATTTCTAGCAAATCTCCGAGTCCGGTTAGTTCAGAAAGTGAAAGTGGTATTTATTCTCAAAATTCAAGCATTCGAATAGGTGGACATGGAATGAAAGTTTTCACACCTTTAGAAGGCAATAGCTCTCCCCAGACACCTTCTTTGTATTCGGAAGGGTCTAAAACTAATTCCGTCGATTCTAGAACAAGTAGTTGGAGCACCAGTTCTTTGTCAGATGATGGAATATACTCATTACCAGAACCTGACTACGACGACGACAGAGATACAGATTCTATTCTTAGGTTTAATGACAGGACCTACTCCAATGCTTCTTCAGCATCTCCTAGTCTGAGGAAATATCCCAGTGGAGGTTACTTGGACAAGACAGATGCTTCTTCCAGAACATTACTTAGAAACGATGATTACGATTCTCCTAGGTTCTCAACAATCCGAAAAGCCTCTTCTATGCTATCTCTTGCTTCTGGATCTAGTGGAACGCTACGATCGAGAGTTAATCCTCCCTCCATACCAGAAATTCCATCTTCTGCTGCACCCCCGCCTCCGCCCCCTCCACCACCACCACCGCCGAATTTTTCCTCCAAAAGCTTAACCCTGCCCAAAAAGGAACCTGGCGTAATAGCAGACGATTTTGAAAAGAAACAGACGACCCCCAAACAATTACCATCCAACAGCTTCAGTTCGTCCATAGCCAGCGAGTTGTCGGCGAAATTAAAGAGCAATCAACCTATTTTGAAGAAGAATGAAGTGAAACCCAAACAACCCATGGTGGTGAATGCCCATAATCCATACGCGGAAGTGAAATCTATTCTGAAAAAGACTGGAGAGAGGTTGAGCCCATCATTGAATGGGAGTGGGGCTGCGGACTCCGATGTCAGTTCTTCCAGCAAACCGGTGTTGGCGGGTTTGCAAAAGAAGAGGGTCCAGTTCAAGTCCCTGAGCAATGAATCCCTGGCCGTGGAACAGATTCGGGAAAAGTCTCTCTCCTCTTCGGACGAAGAGTGGGAAGAGGCCAGGGAAAGTTTCTCCAACGACTCTTCCCCCAACCACCAGAAAGGATCCATCGATCCTGAAACCAGGAGCAAGGATGGATTCCAGACAGTGGAGGAGTTTCTCAAAACCGGGAAAGAGGAAAATTCAGCAAGCGATAAAGCAGAATTAAAAATTTCAAAAGGAGAGAAAACTGATCCCAAAGTAAGTTTATTTTTAATTCTTATCATCTGTTACTAGTCTTATTGCATTGCAGGGTTGATAAACATGATCTGATATGAAAATAAAAGCATAAAAATAAATCTCTTTTAGCGAATATATATATATATTTAAAAATTTTAAGATAAAAGCCTATATTACTTTCAGAATCATTCCCCATTTATCCAAACTGCTAACTATGATTTTTTTTCATATTTCATAAATAAAATAATTTTATTAATCGTAAAATATTTCTTACTATATGTTCACTTTTAAGAGAAAAATATGACACTGTAAAATGATTCAAATAATACTGCATGGAGTTATATTAATTCTTTGTATGCTATAATAACTGAACCAAATCCTTTAAAAACTATTAATAACATTATTTATTGTTGTATTCGAGTACCTTTGCAGTAAGATTTAGGTATCTAATTTTCTTTATCGATTATTAACTATACAAAATACTCTATATCTACTATCATTTACCTTATATGCTTTATTTTATAACAAAGTTTCTTTTTTTTTCTAAATAAATCAATAGCAAATTGAGGAAAGAAGCTAAATAAAAAATATTATTTGGTTTAAATTTCTGCAGTATGTTTTAGTATTTTTTTTTTTTTTTTTAAAGAATAAATCTTATTTCCTATTAATATGTGACATGGTTAAACAACATAACTAAATGAAATAAAAATGTATATTAATCAATTTTTTTTAAAGAAGATTGAATATTTGATCATTCAAAAACTTTTGCTTTTCAGACCACATCGAAAACACCTATGATACCTCGTCCATCCCAGCCTCCACCTCCACCACCGAACATCAAGAAAAGTTCCTCCAAAGGTCCACCCCCTCCGAGACCTCTGAGCTCTGCCCCCAAAAGCTTCTCTCACTGTGATCTTCGAGTGGCATCTTCCACCAAGAACAGCCCCAAAGGACCAGGATTATTAAAAATCACGTCCAGACCAGGACAGCAAGCCCCGATTATAACAAACGGTGCCAACACCAGACCAAAGCGAGTTCCTCTAATCCCAAATCGGTCTAATACGGGTAAATGAATTTTATTGATTAATGAATTTTATTGATTGAGGTTAATGATCAGAATAATCATTTATTTGCATAAATTTAGTCACTAGAAGAACATTATTACAAATTGTAATAAAGTAATAATTGTAATATTAATAATTGTAACAATTGTAATAATTGTAATATTAATAATTGTAATAAAGTAATAATTGTAATATTAATAATTGTAATAAAGTAATAATTGTAATATTAATAATTGTAATAAAGTAATAATTGTAATATTAATAATTGTAATAAAGTAATTGTAATATTAATAATTGTAATAAAGTAATAATTGTAATATTAATAATTGTAATAAAGTAATAATTGTAATATTAATAATTGTAACAAAGTAATAATTGTAATATTAATAATTGTAACAATTGTAATAATTGTAATATTAATAATTGTAAAAGCATAATTGAGATTTTTAAATTGAACTTTTTTGTAAGGTTTTAGTAATAGTAACAAATGCTGTAATGTCGATTGCAACTTTGGTAGGACAAATACTAATTTTTTTGTTTTTTGTTTTGTTATTGGAGCTATTTTCTATAAAAATATCGATTAATAAATTTGATCATAAAGATATATTCTGTGGCTAGCAACTGATTTTTCATGTTAAATGTGAAATATTTCAAGTTTACGAAGACAATCATTCCTTGTTTTCTTAAACATTATTTTTAATATAAATATTAAATACCCCAATATGTTTTGCCATGTAGAAGACATGAAAAAACTGTCTTCGCATTTCGAAATGTTTTATTTTATCATTGACGAGTGAATTCATAATATATTATTCATATGATTGATTGGCCAATCGCAAATAATATTTCATGTAGAAAGTCCATCTCCAACACAAACAAGTTGACCTAATGTGTAAATGTCCATTTAAAACTAATGAAAAACATTTTTTATGCTAATTTATTAATAATGCTATTTCATTGATATTGTAACCAGATCATTTATTTTAGAAGCAAATGACAGTGTGCAATCCCGTTAAAGTATAATTTGCATAATTAATATACCTTATTAACTACAGTCTGATGTCATAGATTTTACCCAACATTTAATTTGGCAAACTTTGTTGCAGAAGTTCTTAAACACTCACACACACACACACACACAATCAGCAATGTCTTTAATGGTAAAACTAACATATTTGCTATAATTTTAACTACTTATAATAAGTAATTGATAAACGTGATTACCAATATGAAACATTTTGATTGCCTATTGGCTAGCCCCTCTGGCCTTTGGTACCACAGACTTCAGGTTCGAATCCTGACGGCGGTGTGGATGTTTAATAGTAGTTCGGAATCCTCGTTAAACTGTAGGTTTAATTAGTCTAAGTGCACAAAATGACCGTAGAGCGACGAACCGAACCAAACCAAACATAACCATCATATTTAAAAAAGCATTGATTGAATTTTAATTGTTTTATTACCCCAGTAAATTTATTAACAAACATATTATGAGAAAAAGTAGATATTATTTATTGGAAGTGAAAAGAAAAATTTCAAACTCATAGAATTTTATGATGACAAACATCATTATAAATAAAATAATAAAAATGCAGATGGAATTTTACAATTACAGCAGAAATAAAATTTTATAGCTGTTGAATACTAATTCTAAATTTGTATATAGCTTTTACATCTTTCTGGATATTCTGATTTTTGAAAGTCAGAAATTCTCAGAAATAAAAAATTAGAAGTACAATAAGTGAATGTTTTATGCATATTTTAAATTTCGTAATATTTTTTTTCCAAATGTAAATTTTAGATCCCTCCCCCTCAAATTTGATTCATGTTTCAGGAAATAGATCATCAAAGTCCTTACTTCGTTACCAGTTTGGAAGTCCTTACTTCGTGTTTTTTTATTGGTATTTTCCAGCGCAGAACTGAACGATGACTATTTTATGTTTTATTCCAAGTAAACCAAATAAAATTGTTATTCCCCCATGAACGGTTTATTCAACCCCAAATGATACATATCGTGTTTATTACGATACGTTTCAACCACTGCCTTTAACAAAACATTTTATTTAAGGCTTTTCATACTGCAACCTATAAAAAAAAATCGAATTTTATGAACAATCGTTTTTTCACACAACAATGGACTTCCTTGAACGCCTTCAAGAACTGTCCAAGCACTCTTTTTTTTTCTTCTTTTTTTCCCCCAGCTTGAAAAGCCCAGTCGTTGGGAAAAAAACCCATGAAAAAAAAAAAAAAAAAAGAACAACCAACAGTAGTTGAGAAACTTCTTTTGTGGGCGGATCTAGATCCCCGCGTCCAATTAGGTCACGGACATTGATGGTGGATGAACTGGTTTCGAACATTTACTTTTACAGCCCTCAGTCACTCTTTACCTGTACACCGATTGTTGTGGTGGTGTTTCTTAATGGCGAAGTGCATGTTAGAAAGTGTTGGGATTGTATTCGCGAGTGACGAAAGGGACTTAAATATAATTGCTATCCGGCTTTGATTCCCAAAGACATTGAGGATTTTGCAATGTTGCATTTTCCCCAGTGAACACAAATATGAGCTGTGTAGAAACTAGAGAGTGTAAATAATTAATTGTTCAATGTAAGTTTTCTAATGTAGAAATGTATGTCGTAAAGCTAAGCGTGAACTCTTGTTGCTATTGAAGTACGGATTGTAGTAAGATCTCTTCGTAAATATGAATATAGCCACAGGAATTATCTTCTTTGTTATTTGAGTTTAATCTTTATTTGCACTCTTTGTTTATTCTGAATAAATAAAAAATTGTTTAAAGAGTCGATTCAATTCATCAGGATAGAAATAAATAAATAAATAAAGGTAAAATAAGAAAAAGTAAAGATTCAAGATAAGAAATTAGTAATAAAAAAACACAAAATTAATTTATGTTTTTTAACAGATAAAATTTTTGTTCCTTCTTATTCCAGTTGATAGACAGTAACATCTAGATCATGTCCATGAGCCCGTGTGGTTTCATAAAAGAAGGGAACGATGGGAGGGGGGAACTTCTGCTGTGGTGCGTGTCGCTGAAGAAGGAGGGTAGTGCTTCCCGGAAAGATTTTTTTGGGTGGACTACCCGCATTTGCGTTTCCTATGGGAGAGAACCAGGAAAGCTCACACCAGCTAGTCGACGAACGAGGCAAGAAGCTGTACATCATAAATGTAATCGGATCTCCTCGTTTTTTCTTTTTTTTTAAACAGTATCTACAACAAACCCGCCAGAGAATTGAACCTCAGCCCTAATGCTCCAGCGGCGCGCGTTTCCAATGTGCCACGAGGGGGGCACAGATAAAATTTAATTGCTACTACAAAAATATATCACAAATTTGTATTTTTTTAAATGTATGCGTTTTTCAATTCAAACTAACATTAAAATCCAAATTTAAAGTGCGCCTTATCGGTGTCATTTGAAATTGTTTTTAAGTTACTGACCAATCAAATAAAGTAAAAACCACCAATAAAGTCGAAAGTTGTAAAAAGTGACCACCAATAAAGTAAAAAGTTCAATTAAAAAAAGTTTTTTTGCTGTAATAAAATATATTGTTTTGGAAATTTTTTCCTGCCTAAAATGGTTTAAATTTTATGCTTAATGAATTTTTACTTGATATTTAGTAAAAAATAAAATAAAACATTTTTAAATAATACTAACATTTTGGATTTTTAACATCTATATTTTTATATATAAAGTCGATAGCTTATTTTGTATTCGGGATAATCCTAAAATGAGATTTTAATTTTTTATTGCGATGAGCCTTGAAAATTTAAAGAAAAATTTTTACATTTTTTTGTCGATTTTTTTTTCTTAGATTCCTTTTTTCCAGAAAATTTGTTTTTAACAACTAAACAAAGCTCTTTAAGATATTGTGTGTGTGTGTGTGTGCGTGTGCGCACAAAATAACTTACATTTTTCTATCTCCTTTACATAATAAATTAACAATTTTAAGAAGCCAACGGCCGTACCATGCTGAATATACCGGTTCTCGTTAGAACACCGAAGTGCAGCATCATTGGGCGCGGTCAGTACTTGGGTGGGTGACCACCTGGGAACACCGCGTGCCATTGGCAAAATTTGGGACCTGAATGGCCGAGTGTCTAGCGCTCTGGCCCTCGGTGCCACAAGTTTCGGGTTCGAATCCCGGCGGTGCCATGGGTGTTTGTGGTGGTTCGGAATCCACTTTAAGCCGTAGGTCCCGGTCTCCCATGACTGCAAGAGCGTCACGGAGCAAAAGTCAAGCTTCTACCTACGGGTGCTCCATCACAACAGAAGTTGCGTCCTTCCCCTTCAATCATGAGCACGTATGGGCTCGTGGGTTTGGCCAGCCAAGTGGGATAAGAAACAATAAACAAACAACACAACAATTTTAAGTAGATTACTGTTAATTATTATAATGTATTTTAATGTTTTTTTTCTTTTTTTTTTTCAGATACATTTAGCATAACAAAATCCGAGAGTTCAATTTCCACTACCCTTCCAAAAAACGGGGTGTCTTCCCCCGCCGCTAGTCTCGAGGCCACCACCTCTCCGCGGGGGAAGTCCAAATCTGATCTCGGTAGCCCTCAAGACCACCCCTCTGCCAATTCATCCTCAAGCGATCCCGAAGACGACAGTTCCGTGTCGGTTACGGACAGCGTAACTCATTCCTATCAAACCATAACAGATGGCGCCACGAGAACTGACAATTCTTACAAATCGACAACAGATGGCGCCACGGGAATTCAGGATGACAGTTCATCAGAATCATCATATGTGTCTTTACCTTATGAGAAAGAATATAGTGATATTGCAATATACGGACAGTTGAATTCACCAATAAAATTAGATGACGTTTCTTCTAATGTTCAAGATAAAGAAATTCCGCCTGAATCAAAAGAAAGCGTTACGGAAGTTGTTGCGGCATCTGTGACCTGTACCATAATCAATAAAAAGGATGAACACGATAAAAATTCCCCGTGTAAAATATCTGCATCTCAAGGTGCGGCTCAGGAATTTTCAGAGAAAAAATCGATTCAAAGTTCTTCCAGTCTTTCTAATGAACCTGTGCGAAAGGTAATGTATTTATTTCAACTGCTAGTAATGCGGATTGAATTAATCGATTTTCAGATTGTATGAAGTTTTAAATAAGTCAGCGAACTTCATAGATATAATTTAAAACATTTACTGACAATTTATTTTTTCTAATAAAAGAATTTACAGTTTCAACTTAAATTTAATGATATATTTTTTGGTTTACAAATGTATAATAGTTTCTTGCATTGCAAGGATATTAGGACATTTTAAATTTTATAAGTGTGCTTCTAGTATGAACACTTAAGATTAGGGCAATTTATTTGATAAATGTTAAAATGTACAAAATAGAAATAAATCCAAGAACTCCCTGAAGCATTGCAATTAATTAATGCACTTAAATTTTTTATGGGCCTGATGGCCGAATGATTAGCGCTCTGGTGCTCTGTGCCACATATTTCGGGTTCGAGTCCCGGCATTTCCATGGATGTTTGTAGGGGTTCGAAATCCACTTTAAACCGTAGATACCGGTCTAATATGATCGTTGAGCGTAGGGCTGACAATCTTGCCCCGTAAAAATATAACATCGCCCTCGACGTCTCAAAATCTGCTAGTAGGAAGAAGACCTTAGCTCACCATGGGGCAGTTGCGCCACTGATGATGACTATAATGATAAATGTTTGATACTTAATTCACTAATGGATGATATTCATATTTTTTGCTGACAGCGTGGAAAATAATTTGGTAAATTTTTTTTTAATTTTTCAGACAAAATATACGCCCTATGTTTCAACTTAAAAAAAAAAGTAAATTTATCTTTCAATTTATAAAAGACTTATTAGCATATTCAATGTTTCAAGTAATAAATTAATTTTAATATTAATGTTTTATTACAAAATGTTTGAAGTTGACTTATAACAACGTAATGCTTTTTTACCACTTTAACTACATATTGTATTTCTTTAATAAGAACTTATTTTAAACGATTCATATATTGAATTATATTATTAAGCCATACATTATTTAAAAACATTTCTTTGCATCTTCTTATATTTGACTTATCGGTTGTTCTTCCAGACTTTCGACTCGGATGAAGAACCACCACCTGCCACTGAAATCGAAGGCCCTCTATACAGCAACTTACTCTATGTTCCTCGAAAATCACCTTCACCACCCCCGCTTCCTACGAGCCTCCCTCCACTACCGCCCAAAAGAAGACCCCTGGGGAATGTCATTCCAGTTGGGGCTTCACCAACACCTTTACCACCCGCACAAAACGATTCTGACAACGAAAGCTTGTACGATGTTTTGCCCATCAATTCTGTTCCCAGATCTGTTAATGGAGACTCCCGGAGCATCTACGAGAGCAGACGATACAGCGACACGGGAGCTACAGTGGTCACTATTTCGAGCGGTGCCAGCGATGTGGCCTCAGAACACATATATTGCACTCTGGGGTCGGATGGAATTTATGAGGAGGTCTTGGATAACTACAAGAATTTTAGAGAAATTTTCGGTAAGAAATATTAGTTTTATTTTTATCATAACTGTGATTATTTTAAAAAGTTATATATACAGTTGTCGAACTTTAGATGACTAATTAAAGCTGACTAGTGACTAAGCTAAAATGCAGCGACTAAACTAAAATACAACTGACTACGCAAAAATACAGCTAATGATTGATCCAAAATGCAGCTAATGACTAAGTCAAAAATGCATAAAATTTTTCTTTAGTTTTATTATAACTGACTGGTTGATTAAAATTAAATTCTCACACTAATAATTTCAATAAGTTCTTGGATTCAAATATTCTTCAAATTGTAAAATTTTAATTTTAAGGTATCCTAATATTTTTTGCAATCAGTAAAAAATCAGTGGATAACATTTTAATCTTTTATTTATTTAATTCTCTTATGAAAATTCTTGATTGAAACAGCCAACTGTTCTTCTATTTGAATAAATTAAATGAAATAGAATCACGTGCTTCAGTCCTGGATAACGCTGATGCAGCTACAGTTAAAATGGTACACATAGCACTATCACTTCAAAACATTAAGAATCACTTTTATAAAGTATCTCAGTTAAGCTTTTAATCAAATTCAGCTTTAGGTGAAAGTCTTCCCTTTGAATCGTAGAAAGTTTTAAAAATGTTTTCTAATACTATTTAAAATGTTTAGTTAACACTATTTTAAATATTATTTAAAAAAATCTTTTCTAATGTTATATATATCAAATATTTCATGGTGAAAAAATAAATTAAAATATTATCTTTTGCAGATTTTGATTTTATACAATAGGGTTTATAATGAAAAAATAAAAACGATTTTAGGATTCATAATAATAAAAACTTGTGCTCATAAAGTTTCCCATAAATTTATTACTATTATTTTTAATTGACTTGAGGTGTTTTAATTTTGATATACAACAAATAAATTTAGCTCTCTGAATAATATTTATAATATATTTTCAGTTTGAGAATCAGTGGACTAATTAAATATATTTTGAATATTATTATTTAAAAAGGGACCGAAGATATATATATGCAAATAATACTGAAAGATAATTCGTTCATTATTATAATTTATAGATTAATAATCCAAATGAAATATTTTTGAGATGTCATTTAAACTCTTGCGCTAAAAGTAAAGAAATTGTGTGAAACAAAAATAATTTTGTGAATTATAAAATGATACTAATACATAGCTTGGTGCAGATATCATTAAAAGATTTCGTTTTTCACTCATAGAAAAGAAATAAGTATGAATGTAAAACTGTGTTTAATTTCAAATTATTTTCTACAAATGTTGCAGATGTAGGCACTTTGCTGTTTGAGAGCCTCATACATATACGTATACCTACTATTATTTTATCCATAAAAGACAGATGGATTTGCACTTAAAGTCTCACTATAACCCAAAACCTGACTACCATTAAGACAATCCATCATTACATTGTATCATTATTGTTTATTTGCTATATCAGATTTAGTTCATTGTTGTTAAAAATATTGACTACGATAAAACAGATATTTTTTTTCCCTTTCAGTTTCTATGAACCCATTCGGCACGCACAGAAGGTCGTTCTTCGAAGGTGCCTCCAAAGCTGAGATCCTCAAGTTTCTGGAAGGCGCCAAGCAGAGGGTGGTCGACCACTTGGAGGACGACATTTTGGATGAAGACGACGACGATATTCCTCAAACAAAAGTAATACAAATTTATGTGACTTTTAAATGTTTCAAATGCTCATTTTGTAAACATTGCCCAACACAGAAAGTACGACATGGGTAGAAAGTGAGGGAAAATCGATACATGAATGGATAGGAAAATAAGCGATGCTATTTGCAAGAAAATAATTTTATACAATGACAAAATATGCAGGGCGATCAGTGGGAAGTAGGATCGGCTATGCAAATAGCAATCCTACGAGACAGATTCAATTAGCATGAGGGTAGAATTTGTAGGGATGGAAGCCCATATACTCTCAGCCTTCTACTAGAATCATGACCAGATTTGCTTAGGTGAGAGATCAGGAAACATTACAAACCAGGAAGCAACTGGACATGCTACAAAGCTTGTCTGCTGATGAAGAACGTGTACTGTCAAGAATTATCCTGTTGGAAAATACCATTTTGCAGCTGCTGAATATAAGTAGGAAACAGCCGGCTGGAGCACCTTATTACAGTATAGTCGTGCTGTCAATGTACATCTGATATATAACAGAGGTGAAGGGCTGCAGTGTCTATTGGCACCTAAAACATTATGTGCATATCGTTGATGAGGAGTATGACGTTCAACAACAGTGGTCGAATTGGCTCTATCTCTCCTCACGCCTCCAGACTCTCACCAGGCGACTATCATTAGCTATTATTAGCCGATGCAATGACAATAGAAATATTTTATGCATCTTCACTTTTGTTTTTTTGGCGGCCTGATGGCCAAATAGCTCTGGCCTTTAGCACTACAGGCTTCAGGTTTGAATTTCGGCGGTGCCATGGATGTTGTAGTGGTTCGGAATCACAGCTACAGGACCGGGTTTCATATGACCGTAGAGCGTCACAGAACCCAATCAGAGCTCTTCTCACCCACACCATTCCCAAATTATAAAGGAGTAATTCGGCCCTAGGCAGAGCGATGTGGTGTGGTGTTGTTGGTAGTAGTTGTTCAAGTGGCTCTTTCCAGGAACCAACACGATCTTTTACTTCGTTTGGTTGTCGGCAAGCCAATCGTCGTGAAGCTGTTCTTCTAGACATTTGTGTATTTTAAGCTCCTTGCACATGTAACGAACTGTGAAGGTCTAACATACATGTCGAATGATGAGAGTAATTGATTGTGAAATCAACTCCTCTCCTCTTCTGTTGCATCGATCAGTTGTACACCTAGATGGACCCAGTCTTCCATGACTTTTCGCATTTCGTTGATCGATCCAGTTTGGCCAAATTCCATTCACGGTGGAAAAAACTAAGTGCGTTTCAGTACGGTAAGGTCAACCAGTCATCCGCAAGATTGTAATTTAACCCCTCATTAAATAGTCCGATGGCTGGAACTGCTTTCGTTGTTGTCGTTGAGACTTCTCTTAATTCACACGTATCTTCTGAAACGTAGAACTTCTCTAAATTCCGGATTCCTTAGGCACTAGAGTGTAGCTATTGTTGGTTCATACGCTGTTTCCTTCCTTCCTATCTTGCATTAAATTGCTTTTTAGATCCAAAATTGCATTTCTCATTATCTACATTGCTAATTCAGTTGTGTAGTGTACCCCAAAATTTACATATTAATGCTGCCGAATCTTCATGGTGATGCATTTTCTATACCGGACAGTATATTTATTATGACCACTCTAATAACTGTTAATTTTTATGAATTTAAAATTTGTTTTAAATTTCTTTTATTTTAAATTGAATAAATGGATTAATTTTAAATGTAATTATAGAAGTTTTTATTGATCCTGTATTTTATTATTTTTAACAGTTTATAATTACTTTTATGTGGGAAAATGTAAAAACACTGAATGGAATTGTGTGTTTCAGAATGCAAGGAATAATCCTATTCGAATCAGCAATATCAGCAGTTCCAGCGATTCCAGCACAATCAGCAGCAATAGCAGCGCCAGTCGAGATGGCAGTTCTAATGATGAAACGCCTAATATCAAGGTAATTTTTTTTTATATGATTATATTTGTTATATTAAATAATATTTGTTATTGAACTCTATTAATGTTTATTAACAAACATTACTTAATTTCATTAATATTTATATTTATTATTTTATTTATAAATAATAGTTATTAAATCAGATAATATTAATTATTTTCTGTTAATAAATAATTAACATAAAAATGTTTCTCTCAATTGTTATTTAAGAAACTATTATTAAAAACACATTAACATTTTTAAACATTTTTTTTTAATTAGCAAATTAAAAATATAGCAATATATATATATATATATATATATATATATATATATATATATATATATATATAATATAGCAATATATATATAGTTCATCGCTTGAAAAAAAGTGAAATAATAATGTGTTTAAATTTTTTTTGTTTTAATTGAATAGTAAGAAATCACACAATATCGAAATTTTGAAATGTCAAAGAACTCTTGACCAAAGACTCAATTAAAGACTCATCACATATAATATAAAATAAGAATAGTATAAAAAAGCAGGAAGTAGAAAGGCTATTTATATAGCCCTTTATATATTTTTAAAAAATTGCACATATTTTTATATACGTTTACATACGTTTTCATAGCTCTTGTACGTAGCTCTCTTATGTTTTCGTTTTCAAGTAATCAGCAGAAAAAAAAAAATCTTGTATCCCTCACTAACTAGAAAAGCAACGCAACTAAAAAAAAAATTAAATTTTATTCCATTAATCGAAAGCTTTTGTTTTGATTCCTTAACAGAAAACATATCGTAACAGAAATTGAGGAATCAATCACCTAATTGCATGCTATGAGAGTTTATTTTTAATAACACCATATTAAGGTCTTACCTTTATTTTCCTTTATCTTATATATATATATAAATAGAAGTTGTGACATTTTTTTTTTTATTTTTCAAATCATTTTATGGGCAATAGTATTTTATTATTGCCTATTTTTTGCAAATTTCAATGTAAAATTTAAAAAGCTTACCATGATTAAGCGATTGAACATTTTCAATGCGTTGCGTTGATGGGAGATAATTTGAAATAAGTTATGTTATTTTCAAAGTACGGTTTCTGTATTTTTATAAGACTTCTTATAATGTTATTTGAAATATTAGAAGAAAGTTCACTTTCTAAATAGGCTTAAAGTTTTTGTAAAAATAACTGAAGATCTTCCTGTTTTTTTCTGTCTAATAATGTGAATGTGGAAATCTTTTTTTATAAAATACCTACTGTATATAATATCCTATAACGATAAAATTATCTATAGAAACTCGAGGTTTATTCTTGTATAAGATAACTCCAAAAAAAGCGGCAGAAGTAAAGACAGAAAAAAGCAAATTTCAGAGAAACTTATAATTAAAATTATTGCAGTATTAAGAGTGATAGGCTACAATGAGGAAAATTTAAATCAGGAGAACGATCATAAACGTTATTATTTAAAAAAAAAAATGTATATTATCAAATAGAGATGGCTGGTATCAGGTCCTTAAAATCTGATTGGGAAAATGCTTTTATTCAATATTAAATCGATAAAATTAAGTTCATGTATTAGAAAGGAAAAACATAAAAGGGGGGGGGAAATAAATAAATAAAAATAAAAACAAGTTTTACTTTCGAAGTACAGTCTGTAAAACAAAGTTGTATAAGACATTTGATTTAAAAAATTTCATGTGTTCCTGTTCAGGCCATCAAATTAGGAAAATGCAAAAACAAAATATCTTGGTTCAAAGTGAAAAGTGCTCAGTAGCTACAATGCAAAACTGAATATTTTATCACAAAATATTACATTGCATATATTCTTATTTATTTCATTTGATATTAACTTATTTTAACATATATAGTTAATAAACAAAAACATAAAATAATTTATTTATTTAATTTACAAAGCAAGACCCAATTTATAAAATATATTTTAAATATTTCGGATTATGACTGTCGTTATATGTTATAATTTATGAATATGAATATAATTTATGAATAATGTATAATGTTAAATATCTGTAGTCGCCCTCTCCCCAAAAAAAAAGTAAAAGCAATGTCCTGAGAATAATTTGTATTGCTTTTAATTTACTTGAGATTGAATGATGCAAATTAAATGCAATATAATTAATTAGCAACATTAAACACAATATAATAATTTGCTTGAGATTGAATGATGCAAATTAAATGCAATATAATTAATAAAATTAAATGTAATATAATAATTTGCTTGAGATTGAATGACGCAAATTAAACGCAATATAATTAATTAATAAAATTAAAAGCAATATAATAATTTGCTTAAAATTGAGTGATGTAATTTAAACGCAATTTAATTATTGACTTCAGATTGAATGATGCCCTAGCAGTTTTTAAAATACACTTGATTTTTGTGTTTTTATCATGCTTTACATTAATTATATTTGCATTTAAAAAATGAAATAGTGAATTACTCTAATATGTTTCTTGTGCAATTGAATTGTATTACAATTGGTATTTCCTTCTGAAATTACTGATAATTATTAACCTAAACAAAAAAAATTCTGTGTTATTTTATAGAGTGGGAAGCAGGTAGGCAATTCGGAAGTGGAAAGAGCTGATAGTGGAGTGGGAAGCGAAACGAGTAAGCCGGCGGTGGCTCGGAGAGTGAAACCGGACATCGAGGAACTGTGCGCCGACTGTGACCAGCAGTTGGAAGAGTCCATCTCGCTCGACCAGATCACCTGCTGCCCTCTGGTGTGCAAAAAGTGCGAGAAAAAAAGATCGGAGAGGAAAGAGATAGTCACGGAAATTGTGGAGACGGAATTCAAGTATGGAAAGGATTTGAGGATCATCAAAGAGGTTTGTTGGATTTCAAATCTAATTTTAAAAAAAATTGTTTTCACTTTTTTTAATAAAAGGAATTATTCGCCATTTAATTAATTTAAGAGTTTAAATTAATGTACTGTGGTTTAATACATATTTTTAACTTTAAAAATATGAAGAATTTCATTTATGTATAATTAAATTATCAAAACTAAATAGATATATATCTAAGAATTATTTATTTAATTACTTACTTAATTATTTTTTAAACAATCTTTATACTATTTATTGGAAAATTTAGTACTTATCAAGATTTGTTTCGTTTAAGATACTTAATAACAATGTCTGAATTTTAAGAGATTCTTTATAAATATTTATTTAAAAAATGCGTAAGAAAATATTTACAAATGTTGACGTATTCTTCTCCATCAAAAAGATCAATAAAAGTAAATAGGATCTGTTCAATGTAGAAGTAAAATTTTGTTTTTTTCATGAGTTTATATTACTGACATTTTTAAATCTTAATTTTTTTTAACTTCCATTCAAATTATAACACATAATATTATTTTAAAATTCAAACGTTTTAAGATGAGACTTTAAAATAAGTCTTATCTTAAAACTGTGGGTGGTTTGGCGGATGGTGGGGAAAAAAAAAAAAAAAAAAAAAAAAGGTAGGTTTTTTTTTTATTTGTTTTAATTCATCCTTAAAACTTTAATTAAAAAAGTATATGCTATTTTTTTCGATAAGGGAGTTGAAAATACAATAAATTCATATGATTATGTAATATATAAATTAAATGCCCGATTCGTGGCTCAATGGCAACGTAGAATAAATGGGTCCTATTATCGACATTCTAACAAAATATTTTTAATCTTATGTAAAATCTTGAGTATTTTTATATCAAATCTTTTGTTCGTGATTATTCCTTAACACCCTTAGTACTTCAATAGCCTTTTCGCTGTTTTTCAGTTTTAGTATACAAGAAAGTTAAACTAATAAATAATTTATGCCAAACAAATATAACAGCTAAAAAATTTCTGAAACTGTAAGCAATTAGGGACTGAAGATTTTTATTTAGATTCTATACTAAAATATGCTTTAAATTTAAATTCTGCAGTAATCTCGAATTTGATTTTTTTCGATCCTTTGGACTTTATGGACTTTGTTGCAAAAGGGTGGTGGAGGTGGTACTATGTAGTTTCAGAGGAGATTTATTTTTATTGAGGCCAACATGAAGAAACCCATTAATCCGATATACCGAAACAGTTTCTGGATCCCTCCCCCCCCCAAAAAAAAATATCTTAATATTTTATCACTTATATATATATATATATATTTCGAAATCTCTGTGAAACAGTGAACTTTAACGATTTTTTTCGATTTGAATAAGCATTTTAGAGAAGATTAGATTTCCAACAATAATCAGTATTACAACGTTTTTGCAGTATAAATAGTTTGCACACTACAGCGTTTTGAAGTTCGACATAATATCTTTATATCATAACGTATGATGTTATGATAATAATAATATATATGAAATATAATTGTTTCACATATATGCATAAGATATATATGATATTAGGGCAATATATTATAACAATGCATATTCAATTTTCATAGCAGCGATGTATAGTGATCAGAGAATTGTAGTTCTGATTCTCATCTGAATCCAATGCCAATACGAGTGGCTAGATGTATATCATAATTTTAACAATTTTAGATGAAAAATAAAAAAAAACACTAGAAAGGGGAATAAAATGATCTAATTAAGGTGGTTCTGCTTTTCGCAGGAGTTCAAGGCTCCCATGGAGGTGGCGGGCCTGCTGACGAAGGAGCAGCTGAGCGGCGTGTTCCTCAACCTGGAGGAGCTGATGGTGGTGAGCGCGCACTTCGCAGAGAAGCTCAAGGACGCCACAGACATAGCCGCAGAACAGGGGGACGAGGTGAGTTTCGTAAGCATAAACAGTATTAAAAAATGCCCATATTTGTCATACAAATATCCAGTTTTCCAGTTTCTGAATATTTGTATGAACAGATTTCCAGTTTGTGTTATTTTTCTTAATTCTAATATGAGATGCTTTTGTACAACGAGCGGCCTGATGGCCAATGGGCTAGCGCTCTGGCCTTGGGTACCACACACTTCAGGGTCGTATCTTCGCAGTGGAATGGATGTTTGTGAGTGGTTCGGAATCCCCGATAAAACTATAGATCCCTATCTTATTAGCCTAAAGTGCGCACAAAATAACGGTAGAGTGACAAAACCGAACCTTTATTCAATGATATTCTAGTGTCTTAAATAAAAAAACTGAGACATTTATGAATGTCGATATATTTTTATAAAGTCATATAGGAGATGATCAGCATTACTCATAACTACTGCACTTAATCGAAAAGTACACTGTGTAGTGCAAAGAGAATTCCGATGCCATATAAATGTGTCGCAAATCATCGTGTCCATACTGTCCGCTATGACTGTTATCTCTGAGAGTGTTATGCAGTTTCCTCATGTTTCTTTTGATGAATCGTGGCATCATAAACTTTTTCGGATTTTTCAAATAGTTATATAATTCTTTTATTAGCTACTTTTAAATATTATTTTTTATTATATATTTGCTTGTTTTTGTGTTACGAATCGAATTTCAAAATATCATTAACAAATTATAAAATTGCATCAATTATTCTCATACAAATTGATGTGAGGAGGTGAGACAACGCTTCACACATATAAACAATATTAAAAAAGAAAAAACTTCCAATGATTGTAAAAAAAACCTAGGCAGATTTCCAGTTTGGGTTATTTTCCCTATTTCTAGTATAAGATTCGTGTATACTATGATATTCTTGGGCTAGTATTAGTTATGAAATATAAATATGAAATATAAACAAAAGAACGAGAAATTTATAAAGGCCGATACATTTTTTATAAATCAAGATATCTCTACAATAACACTCTACAGTCGTATTACACCAGGACCTACTGTTTAAAGTGGATTCTGAACCATTACGGCAGCACCGGGACTCGAACCCGAAACCTGTGATACCAAGTGCCAGTGCGCTAGATACTCGGACATTCAGGCCCATACTTTACAACTGCACTTAATCGAACAATACATAGTGTAATGCAAAGAGAATTTTGATATCATATAAATTTGTCGCAAACCATCGTGTCCATATTGTTATTTATGACTGTTATATCTCTGGGGGTGTTAGGCAGGCCTCACTATTTTTCTTTTGATCCTTTCAAGTAGGTATAGAATTCTTTTGTATCAAAAAGCAAATTGGAATAGCTATTTTTAAATATTCTTTTTTTTATTAAGTATTTCATTGTGTTTTCGTATTTTCACTTAAAATATCGAAATATCATTATTACTACATCCTAAAATTGCACTAATTGTTCTAGTGCAAGTTTATGCGATATATTCATTCAGGTATTTTCACATGGAATCGTAATTTATTCGTTTTTCATAGCAATGACTGCAAAAATGCTACTAGTTGGATACAAATTCTTGCTAACTCGTTTGCGCTGCGTCGCAAGTAGATCCACAGTGCCATACAAATTTTCTTTTCCAATTTTTTTCTGACTCACTTTTCTTCTCGTGAGAACGGAAATCATTTTTCAGAAGTTTGTCAATTTAAAAAAAAAAACCAGCGGAAGTTTAGAATTAAGTAGGAAATGCAATTCGAAATGGTTAGAATTCTGGTTTATGATTTATTAGCACACCCCTCTCCCCTTTACAAAGTTCTCCAGTGCTATTATTTCACAACTTTGTTTTTCCGTGAGAAATACATATATTCCAATTTTGAAGAAATGTAGCTAATACTTATGAGATGCTCATTTTAAATCCTATTAACAATTTGCTATTATTATAAAAGAAAGAAATTATATTTGATTGTAGATGTTGAGTGCTAAAAAGAAGTCATATTTGATCGGGAAAACAAATGGCTTACACCATAGGAAATTGAATAATACTGTGTTTACATAATGTAAGGACTGTTATTTTTAATCGAAATTCAATGCGATATCCCTGGAGCTCGGTGCCACAGGCCTCATGTTCGAGTTCCAGCGGGGCCATGGATGTTTGTAGTGGTTCGGAATCCATATGACTGTAGAGAGTTGTGAATAAGGTTGACAACAAGTACCCCATAAAAAGAAAACGTCTCCTGTTTCGAAATCTGCTAGTAGTCAGATAGCCTTGTTCCACTATGGAGCTGTTGCGCCAATGAAGAAAAAGAATGTTTGATATTGTTGGAGAAATTAAAAGCAATTCATAAAACCAACATAAAAAGCTATTGAAGATTTATTATTCCGCAATTATAAAGAAACACTTATATTTAATCGTCTTGTTTATATCTTCCATATTTATTTCTGTTCACTGGAAATATAAATATATTTTGAGCAGTTTATTGTGATTAATAACAGAAGGAGAGTTGAAGCTAGAAAAGGAATTCAGAAGATTTGTGTTGTTAAATACATGGTAAAAATTCATAGATAAAGAGAAAGTTAGGTACGAATATTGGGTTGCGTCATCTACTTATTACCTTTAATTGATTTTAAATACCCTATTCTTTAGGTAGGTGGCAGAACAAAAGTAAAAAAATGTTCTTAAGTGTGAAAGTGAATGGCAGAATAAGTGTGGAAAAAAATCTCATTCTACGTACAACTGAATTTTCTTATAGATGAGATAAAGTTTCCAATTTGATGAACGGAATATGATCTATTCTGAACTCTCACCGGTGTATGGTATATCATGACTGACAACATTATTATATATGACTTTCAAGAGAGGGACGTAACATAAAAAGACATGGCAAACCTCTTATAGGTACAAACATCTATTGTCATACCTGTATCAGCAATAATCGTTCATTGCAATGAATGTTGTGGTGTTGTAATATCTAAAATAAACAAAAGTCTACAATTTCATAAAACATTAACTAATCATACGAGAAACTCATCACTTTGTCTGCAGTAACTCTAATTAATTATTCTTACAAAAAAGAAAATTACCACAACTTTATATTTTCGCTCGGCCTTATGCAACCTAAATGCTCAATTTTATATTTCGACGGATTCGAATTAACTCCAGAAATTTGTGAATTAATGGAACTACATATATCATGAAATAAGGAACACAATAAATATTGATTAAAAAAATATATCTACAAAATATATTTTTTTATTATATTTAAAAACTATATATTTGTTATTATATTTACTAAATATAATCAAGATTACACACATACACATACACGCACACGCACACACACACACAAATAATGACATTTAACAATTAATGGTGGAGGAGGGTGCAGGGCATGCAACAATTCATTTAATATCCATTAAACTTGTTAAACGGGAATCATCAATTGTAATCATGGAATCATTATATATATACATATATATAGTGTGTGTGTTACAATCTTACAAGACACAATTCTTTCGCTGTACTCACATCCGTTAAATATCAAATTAATTTTTCCCTCTTTATACATATCACCATTCATTTAAATCGACCCTTATTTCTTTCTTTTGACAATGTATCTAGGGAAATCAATGTATATTAGGGTAAGTATGCGTATAGAATGTATCAATGCATAGATATCAATGTCTATTAGGGAATATTAAGGAAATTTTTTGCAACAAGCTCTAATGTTCACAAATATTTTTTTTTTCTTTTTGTGGCCGATCCATTGAAAATATAAAGATTTATAGAAATGCAATGTAAAGATTCATAGTCTTTACACAACTTTACTTTACACTTTGGATGTTACATTACATTACAAAAGGACAAATGTATTTGCATTTGCAACTAACGTCACTGTTCGTGGGCTCCGTTTTGCCAATGTAGCAAAACTGCAATTCCTTGTGAGTTGACATCCACGGTGAACGACACACACACAAAGCTGCCTTCTTTAGAAAAAAAAACACTTTTAAAACCTTTATTAAAGCTTGATGAATATTTCTAGTGTGTTGATCTTGTGTCACTTATTCAAAACAATTTCATTATTTTACGGGCCATATAAAAATAAGTGGTATTGCTGTTTGAGTGATCAAGATGTATTACTATAATTAATCATAAGTGCTCAGCATTATAAAATCCAGTCGAGTCATTTGGAACTTTTTTACATGCAGCGCAAAGATTCTAGAACTATTTCCAGAGACAGGGAAATACATATATTTGTGTCTTACCGTAATAAACATAAGTGATAGCTGTCACTCGTCATTTAAGCAGAAAGAGTTTATCTCGCTTGGCATATTTACGGCGGGGCTTTTGGCGTATTTATTGGCGACCTCGACAGATCGACCTTAATCAGGAATTATTACCTCGTGATAGCTTTATGCATGATTTGAAATTTCCAGAAATGGAGATATCGGGAAAAAACGGAGAATTTAAGAAATTCCGGGGGAATCCGTGACAATTAGTAACCGATGCAATAAATATTGCTTGCAATCATGCCAAAATGACATAAATGAAAAAATAAACTGAAGTTATAAGGCTAAACAGAGCATTTGTGTAAATTATTTGTTTAATAAGTCATTCAATAATAGATACTTTGCATATTTCTTGGAGGGTCAGTGACGGATGTTAGCTAGTGTTCTATTTCGCTTTTGTTTATTTTTGTAATACAGTTTACAAAAAGAAACATAACGAACAAAAGCTCTGTATGCAAAAAACAAACAAATAAATTAAACATAATTTTATTAAATTAATAAATTAACTTTTAAAAGCCATAAAAATAGATCTCACAAAATTTTAATATACAAACGTTAAGAATATAAAATCGATGAATACTTTGGCAAGTGAAATAGAGAATTAATTTTGGTCATAAACGAACATATACATGAATATATGTGTGTAGTGTAGTATAGTGCAGTATAGTATTGTATACCAATTTTATATAACTAATATCTTTTGCAAAAATTAAAAATAAAAATATTAACTTTATGTACAAAAATACATATTAAAAGAAAAATATTAATGCTTAACTAGAACATTAAAACAAAAAAAAAATTAATTATTCTTTTCTTATAGTTTTCAAATAGTTAACGCAGCATGTTTTTTGCTTCAGGTTGCAAGCAGTCTCGAAAACAGCCTCAGCAAATCAAGTTTCTGTAATAAATAAAAATACATATTTTAACTGCCAAGAAAGAAAAACACTTGGCTGACAGGAATACAAATTCTGTTATCATAATGTACAGCATCATTAGCATAACAACAGAGTTCAATATTTGTTGGGTTGATTCATAATTTCCGTTCCACCATCCGTATATTGTTATGGGGAGGGGGAGGTCATATAAGTTTCTTTAAAAAATATTTAGCACCAGGAAGTAGAAGGGTTTTTATAAAGTTATTTATCTTTGAAAAATAAAACTCTTAAAAAAAACCGTGCTCTCGAAATAACGTCTACTTCCAGCTTTAAAAAACAGATATCCATCTTCCTAACAGTTGGACAACAGCTATAGATCAGCATGACGGGGGGAGTGTTACATAGTGACAAATTAACTGAATGATATAATTCTATTTACATTCTATAGAATATACTGACTTAAAATGTTATTAATGTTGCCTATGTATTAAGACAGAGATTTTAATTCAGTGAACTATATTCACCTGAAAAATGCTATGGCTTAAAATACCTATTTTTCAATTTGTAGTACTCAATTTCATATCCTATTAAGTCGGTGGTTCTCACATTGTGGAGTGAGATGTTTTTCTTTTGTAAAAATAAATAAATAAAGTTAATTAAAAATCAATAAAAAATGTGAGGATTGTTTTAATATAATTAATAATAATTACTATTATATATTCTATTTGTCTCTAAAAAGTGTATGCCAGATACAATCTTTTGTATTTCGTTTTCTTTGTAGATGTTCTTTTTCTATTTGTACTATAGTGCTCAATTTCGTATTCTATGGTTCTCATATTGTTGAGTGAGATGTTTTCCTTTTGTAAAAATTAATAAATAAAGTTTAAAAATCAATTAAATGTGAAGATGGTTTTAATCTAATTAAAGATAATTAAAACTTGATGTCAACATTACTGTTATATACTTACTCTATTTGTCTGTAAAAAGTGTATGCTAGATACATTCTTCTGTATTTCGTTTTATTTGTAGATGTTAATTTTCAATTTGTAGTACTCAATTTCATATCCTATTAAGACAGTGGTTCTCACATTGGGGAGTGAGATGTTTTTGTTTTGCAAAAATAAATAAATAAAGTTAATTAAAAATCAATAAAAAATGTGAAGTGGGTTTTAATGTAATTAATGTTAATTAAAATGTGATGTCAACATTGCCGTTATATATTCTATTCGTCTGTAAAAAGTGTATGCTAAATACGTTCGTTTGTATATTTCATTTTCTTTGTAGATGTTATTTTTCAATTTATAGTACTCAATTTCACATCCTTATTAAGTCAATAATTCTCACATTGTGGAATGATATGTTTTCCTTTTGCAAAAATAAATAAATAAATAAAGTTAATTAAAAATCAATAAAAAATGTGAAGTGGGTTTTAATGTAATTAATGATAAATAAAGATAAATGATATGTAAGATATGTATGATAAATGTATGATAAGTAAAGATAAATGATATGTAAGATATGTATGATAAATGTATAATAAATGAAAGATAATGATAAATAAAGATAAAGATAAATGATAGAGACAATTATTATTGTTCAATAGCAATGATCTTTTATTGAAGCCGGCAAAAAGAATTTATTTGTATTTAAGAGCAATTAGTTTTTGTTGAACAGTATATTCAAGAATATGTTTTTACTGGAGTTTAGGACGTTTATTGATAAAGTATTCTAGATTTTAAATAAAAAAAAAGAAATTAATGATTCCAGTGTATTAACAACGCACTTGAACAATTTTTTTCTATCAATTATGCAATTACGTAATGAAATATTATAAACTTGTATTTTCTGATTAATTAGTTACACTAACAAATCTTAATTTTTTTCCTTCTTAGGATTACACCACAGTGAATATTGGAAAGCTGTTCTTGGAGACAACAACTATGCTAAGGGCATTTGAAGTATACTGCATAAGACAGGTAAGCACTGTTACTATGTACGATTAAGAAACAAAATTTGTAAATTTATTAGTATCTAACAAAATATTTTGCTCCTTGCAATTTAAATCTCCCTTAATGTTTCTCTAAACGACTTCAGCTTAGTACTAAATGCTCTCGTATTTAAATTTGGTATACAGAACTAAAATTTAAAAAATTGTAGTTAAATAAGATTCGCTTGCAAATTTATGTACAAAATCAAGTTAAAAATGAAAAACCAATTTCCTGGAAATATATTATGCAACCCTATATTTAAATCATTACTATTAAAAAAATAAATATTAATTGAAAATAAAATTATTTATTTACTTTTTCTCGAAATGTGAATTTTTTTTGTGGCTATTTATAAACATAATTTTGTATGGCTCGATTTGTTTTACTATGCGCATGCGCACTGGCGCTACCTCATTTGCTTAACCGAGAATGATTCCGTCAATGAATGAGGTGTTCTGGGTTGTTTAAACAAAGTACTTTGGCTTGTGGAGCAGCCACACACCTTTATCTTGATGTTGCTTTAGGTCAAGGCCGGAGAAGCGTTGCTTTAGGTCAAGGCCCATTGAAATTTTATGACACGCATTTTAAATCTAGAAATATGTAATTAATAAAAAATAAAAGAGAAAGGTCAATAGTATAAATTAAGAGAGAGAAAAAATTTTTTTTGGAAGACTTTAAAAATAAAATGTATAAATATGAAATAGGAAGAAACTATAGCATTAGGAGGCCCACCATCCGGCAGTAATAGCATTTCAGATGAAGAAATGAGGGGGAAAACAATGGATTATATGTTAAGAAGGGTACGTGTTTTTTTTTTTTTTTCTAGTTTTAAACAAAGAAATATCATACTTAGGAAGAGAATTTAAAACCGAATTACGACTGTGAGAAAGATTATTGTAGAAATTTTAAGTATAAATTGTCGAATATTTGGGAAGGTAAGCGATTGTCTAATATCCTGATTCCTGAAGTACCAAGGTGAGTTGGTGATCTTCATGAAGTATTTTGTATTCAAGACTTTGGATGATTTCCAAGTTATTGAATGAGAGACAATACGTAAAAAAAAATAATAATTAATCACAATGTCATCTTAGGGTTCTGCTTCTGTGCTGCTTACGAACTTGGAGAAGGAAAAGGAGCTCCTGAGGATCTTCCTGAGGGTGTCCCAGATGGAGAACACCCTCCTCAGGAGGATGAATCTCTCTGCCTTCCTCATGGTGCCCGTGCAAAGGGTCACGAAGTGAGTATTCATAGGAAGCGTAATGATTAAATTTACAATGGCACCTCTATCTATACATATCCTTTATCACTTCTAGATGTGGACTTAATCAAATAAGAAGTATTCAAAACGAAATTTTTTCTTAAAGAATAATTGGGAAATAATGAATCCAGTCCCATGAACAAAATTTATTACTGGCATATTATATATTGATGTCTTGCATAAAATAATTTTAACATTGCTTAATGCTAAAAAGATAAATACAGTATGTAGTTTTAATGTACTAATAAATCTAATAATTAAATTAGAACAATTCAAGAACCCCTTTAACTAGAATCATCCAAGAACCCCTTTAACTAGAATCATCCAAGAACCCCTTAACTCCCATCTCTTTAACTAGAACTACTAAACCTTAAGCACCACTAAGGCTCCACATAAGAATTAGTAAAAAGGGATCAAAATGGGTAGTTACAGAAAGAGGAAGTTAAGCAAGATTTAACATGGAAACAAAAGACGAGCCATTGGTCAGGAAGGGGGGAAAAGTTTGAAAAAAGAAACGATTAGGAGTCCCAAGGGATGCAATGGAGAAAAGAGACTAACTACATTAACATAGCAGGGAACGTGTGTTCGAGAAGGAGGAGAGTGTGAATTATTAAGAAGGATGTATTTATGGCAGTGGTGATACTAATGTAACTTACCAAAGTAATAGTACCATTGGAAAGAGGCTAATAAACTTTGTGATTCGTGAACTGAAACTTTTAAATCAAAATGCGTCAGGATTGCAAAGGTTTTACTGGTGTTTTTCTTTCTTAAATGTTTTTAAAATTATTATAAGCACATTTTATAATATTAGCAAACTTTACTAGTAATTATAATTATAAGCCTACTATTATTATACGCTTACTTTACTAAACATATTATTATTATTATTAGAATTATAATTATACTTTACTATTATATATTAATTATGTTTATTAATTATTATAAGTGTAATTTTTATTAAGCATTATAAGCATACTTTACTAAGATTGCTTAAAATGTTTCAAATAAATTATCATACAAAGTATTTACTTTTGATAGCCTTTATTTTACTGATTCCTTTTCTATAAAAAAATTTTTTTTTGTTTATATTGAATTACATTTTTAGAGCCTTGTGGTTTCAAATCGGATTTTTCTCTTGAAAATTTGAATTTTATTTAGCTAGATCTGAAACTTTATTAGATTTTAAATGAACTAGATTTATTTTCTCAATTGATTAATATTGTGTTTGTTGTGTACAGATATCCTCTGTTGTTGAACAGACTGTATAAAGTGACGCCCTATCACCACAAAGATAGAGAGTCACTGAGGGAAGCCCAACTCAAAATAGAACTGCACCTGGAACACATTAATCAGGTATGCTCTATCATATGGTATGATTGACTTTTATCATTGAGAGAAAGTTCTTGCGTTAAAATGTTATGCTGATACTTACATAATTTTTCCTTACAATACACTGAGAAACTAGGAAGTGCAATGCGAAGATGAAATGTTATTAATAAATATATATAATAAATGTGTGCTTTGTCCCTGTGTTCCGCTACCCACCCCTACAGCTCAATGGGGATTACTTGGTATGGTAGTCTTCAGTTCCCCATCTCTGAAGATTTCGGTTTGGAACTACAAAGGTTGGATTCGGAGATATAGTGACCACGCACTGACAAACCAAACGTATATTTTGCTATTTTTTCAGTGACATTTATTTTTATTAACTTAAATAATATATACTTAATAACTCATATAAATTACGAGGCATTTTGCAAAAAAACTATTATACAGGTCGGTGATGATTTTCATCCAATTAATTGCGTAACTGACTAAATTGAAGTTATGAATGATTAATGTAACATCGTGTACAGTCCAGATGAATTAACAGATAAAATTTTTAATTAACAGACAAAATATTTTGTTAGAAATCACACAAATTCTAATTGGTCATTTTAAAGAGCCATTTTAGTAGTAATACATGTAGTTGACGATATTAATTTAAAAAATTTAAAGCAAGATTCCTGGCAAAGAAAGAACATATAAATTAATCAATTCAATAGTTGATGTGTAAATGAAAGTATTAATTTCCCCACCAAATTTTTCAATTCGATGCATTTACCAGGAATGTATTTACACTGTTTAACATTAAAAATAGGATCATCCATTATTATCTGACATGCAAAAGAGAATATTCTATTTGACATAATTTACGTCGGCATTTTTTATTCATTTTCGTTCCATAGACTAATTGCCAATAAGAAGACCTTTTTCATAATATTATTTCGAAATGTTTAAAATAAAGTTACAAATTACTAAACCAATTGTATGGAAATACATAACTTAAATAGTAACTAACATAAAGCATTAAATATATGAATCTTTTAAGTGATGTTATCACTGGGAAACCAAAATGACAGAACTTGACCTTAATATTTGATGACGAGCGTCTAGATAGTTTGCAAATTATTCTACGAAAGTCTCTATATCGTTTTTCAAAATAACTGGTATTAACGAGAAGTAAGCGGTTTCTTAGATAAGAAGCAAATATTATATGACATGAAACTATAGATTATTTTAATTCAATATGATTTTTCTTGGATACATTTTCTTTTGTTGAACATCGATGTGCCTTTTCCACTTATAGCCTCCAGGCCTCTTAAAGGTCCTCCAGGGCAGTTCCACCAATTATATCCTCCTTAACATCAAACCAGGTAATTTGACTATTGCTTTACACACATTATTACAGTCGCCAACGAATCTCGTCATTTCTGAAAGCAGAGCCTTCAACAAACGGCACCAGTACATTCGAACTTGAGCCATATGTTACACCTGGGAGGCCATACATAGCAGATTCAAATAGTTTGGCTTTTAACAAAGCACATTGTGAACTTCTATCTTGATTTTAAAGTCCAAGGTAGATAAATCGATTAGTTATTAAATCAATGAGTGGACTTATCAAAGAATTCTTGCTGATGTAGTCCACAAACATGGCATCAAAGACTTGAAGCTTTTCTAGGGAATTGGTGCAATGCAATAGTCTTTGGATACTGCATCAATTATCTCTAGGAATTTGAAGATGTTGTCGAACTCTCTCATGACAAAGAGAGTTTTGGTAACAAAATCATCTTCCTCAGGAGGGACAGATTGCTGGTTGTTGGTTTTTGAGGATAGCTACAAAAGAAATCTGTCCATCCATAGGCCTAGAAGTAAAGTTTCTATTAGGAGGAATTTCTTTTGCAGTAGTAACTTTAGGCGGAGGATTTGGAAAGTTATCACATCATTTCCAGAAGCGGTCTGATGGCCAATTGGTTAAAGTTCTGGCCTTTGATACTATGGGCCTTTCAGGTTCAAATACTGGAGGTGGTACGGATGTTTGTTAATGGTTCAGAATTCAAGTTAAACTGTAGGTTCTGGTCTAATTAGTCTAAAATGTGCACACAATGACAGTAAAGATTTTTTCGAATGCCCCCCTAGGGGGGCGGGACGAGTCTTTCCTCGATTACCATAGCTGATTCATGAGGCATTTTAATGAGGCATGATGATCTCATTATATGATCATCACATGCGGCAATCTTTAATGAAGTGCTGTCCCTCGCATTTTAGACATCATATTTGAGAACCACAGTTGTTATTGCCTTGATGAAAATGATTATTGAAACACTGTGTTTCCGGCGGATGCAAGTTTATTCTTTATATTTATATGAGAAGATGATTGGCTGATGATTCAAGATGATTGGTTTATACAGATGTTAGGAAAAAAAAAACACAATAAACTGATTTCCCCCTTTTTTACTGACCCCTGAAATCTTTTCTAGGACTTCCAATGTGTCCATATGGACCCCTGGTTAAATGTTACTGTCTCATGCCACCATTTTTGTTTCACCATAGGCATGTTGAAATATGTGGGCAAGTATTTTGACGCCGAAAAGAAACGGATCAACAGCACCAGCTGTTTACTTTTGCTATCCAAATGTTGTTCCTCTTTCTGTCACAATTGCGCAATCGCTTAGACAGCAAGACGGATGAAACGCACTCAGCAGTGTCCATCACTTAAAAGCCGAGGTCACTTCCTCCCTGGCTCATCAAGATTTTGGGAGGGTTTCATTAGCACAACCTGCATGCTCTGCTCAGCGTGTGCTTGTTTCTGATTTCCGTTTTGTTGTAGAATAGATCCGGATAAACATTTAAATGACGATTATTTTTAGATTTGTTTATCATAAATTTTGATGCATGTGAAGAAATAAACCAATTACAACAGTGGTAAAATAATTGATTTCCTAAAAAGCAGTAAAAATAATTTGAATAAAATCTTAGATTATAAGTAATCTGGACTTTCTTTGTTGAAATTAAAAATTTAAATTCATATTTGGTATAGATTGTACATATATTAATAGCGAATTGTTCTGTTTCTTTAAATTCATAATCTAATGCAATAAATATGAATGCGCATGCGTGTAATGACACTGTAGGGATGAGTTCACAACTAAGAAATCTGGCATAAAAATATTTTGGAAAGTATCCGAGAGAATTTCGAAGTGATGTTTTTAAAACCCTATTTTTCTTTAATATTTATTCGAAATTTAAATATTTTTTAAATGTACCTAATTAATATCCATGTAAAAACTATTGTCCGAAAATTATCTTTTTTTTCTGTTTAAAATACGTAAAATTGTTTTTTTTTATTTTGTTGAATTTTTGTGACGTAATTTGTTACTTTAAATATTTAAAACGTAATAATTAATTGTTCAGTAACTGGAATATAAATTTTCCTATCTAAATAACTAAATTTTAATGGAAGCCTATAAAATTATTGTTACTCGATATCATTAATTCGTCATTTTTAAATTATCATAAAAATTAAACATATAAAGAACAAGCTATTTTTTTTTTCATTATAAAGTATAATTACTCTTTTCTTATTGATATCATGTAGATAAGTGTTTATATTTTCTATTCATAGTGCTATCATTAGTCATAATGATCATACATAATAATATATTTATATCGCCTTTTCATGTTGTGCACTTGAATTATACTATATATCATTCATCATCAATGAATTTTCCTATAAATCTACCACATCGAAGTCCCTAAACGAAGAAAAGTGCACTTTTTAGGACCTGGCACACTATATTGAGTACCGGAGAAGGAATAGTTTCCTTGAATAATCTATTTTGCTTTAAAGGTATTTTATCTTTTAAAGAAGATAAAGTTTAAAACTAAAGGTAACTTTTGTTGAGTTCATCGAGTAGTACAAAGTAGCAATCCACTAAATAATATATCATTATATTGCAGTTAATAACACACTATAAAATAATTCTTATCTAAAAGAAAATGGCATTTTACATGTAACGTCCAAGTTTCTGATGGCATGGAAATTCTATTCAAGAAAATAGAAAATTTCTGACTCGTCCTCTTAAGATGACGAAAAGATGTAGAATTTGTTGACTATGAATGGTCTTAAGTCCTTAAAGGTAGACCAGTGCACTTTTTAGGACCTGCTACACTGCACTTACAACGGAAGAAGGAATAGTTTCCATGAAGATATTTCTACAGATAACTAGTCCACAAAAAAAAAAAAAAAAAAAAAAAAAAAAAAGATAAGAGCCACATAGCCAGCATGAGGGCTTGGCCCATGTTTCGTTTATCATATTAGTCGACCATTTAAAATGACCTTGTTAAACTAACAACCAACCCGTAAACATTTATCTTCATATAATTGTACAGTTAAGCTGTTTCTACATAGTAGACACAATAAGTTCACAACTGCACTCTAATCACAGAAGTCTGGGCTGGTTACGGATATTTTTAGATACGCTTTGAAACATCACAATATATCCTTCAAATTATCCTGATTTATTTTGGAATATATTTCCCTTTCAAATGTTCTTTTTCTCTTGGTTCCCCATCTTCTATTATGTGCACATATCTCATCTCTTGGTAACAAATCTCGTAACATTGTTACATCATGAATCATTACCCTCGTTACTTATGTCACCCTTATGGTGCCACTGACACCATCCCCAGCGCTATTCCATTCATCGTCAGCTTCCCAAAAACATTCCTTTCACTCCCAACCTCATCTCCAGGATGGTGGAAAACAAATTGCAGATCGCACCACCAACTGCCCATCATCATCATCCTCCCGATGACGGATGAATATCTTTTTTTCTTGAAACATTTTCCA
This sequence comes from Caerostris darwini, assembly GCA_021605075.1. Taxonomy (NCBI): domain Eukaryota; kingdom Metazoa; phylum Arthropoda; class Arachnida; order Araneae; family Araneidae; genus Caerostris; species Caerostris darwini. Next base: position 27,975 of record BPLQ01013699.1, on the reverse strand, counting down.
GTTCCACAGTTGAATTTCGCGCGTTATTTACTTTACTAACCTTTTCCGCATTTTTATATTTTTTTCTTTTGCACCTCCATCTCTGAGCGTTGTCTGTATCTATTTCTGTGGGTCCGTAAGTCATGGAAAGAGGAGGGTTGAACGACGTAGTTATACTTTTTATAGATTTCTCTGTGTTTTGTTTTGTTTTTGTTAGAAGAAAAATTTTAGCATGTTGATGGAAAATAAAACAGAAGTGGTATGCAGTTGGTATTTGACATTTAGGGAGGAGAAAAAATAAAAATCCCAAGACGGCTCCGGGACTTGTTTACGGACGGGATGCGATGAGTTTCGGAGAGTAGCAAAAGGGGGGATCGTCTGGAAATTTTCGACCAGGAAATAGATCACATTTTCAAATAGAGGGATTTTTTTTCTGAAATTTATTCTAGAATGAAACACTTAGAAATTTCAGTGTTTTTCAAGATTGCTAAGTTATTTTGTAGTATAGAGGTATATATAAATATTAATAAATAATAACATGAAAAACTTTGAGTTAAAACATTAACTGTAATTTATTCAATGTAAAATTACATTCATTTTTTGTTGTTTTTGATGTGTGAATTACAAATTCTTTCAATATGAAATATAATCTGAATATTCAACTCAAATCAAATCAATTCAATCTGATTCTGAATCAATTCAAATCTGAATTCTCATATCTGGTGCAGTGTCATTTGAAACCATTCCGAGATCGTATCAATTTTCATAACATTGAACAGTTATAGTTTGGAAACTGTGGTACAGTAACATTCCACATGATGATTGTTTGAGAAACGTCAAGGTAGAACATTTAATGAATTTGGTTTGTCACTCCACGGTCATGTTTTGCATACTTTAGGCTAATTAGACCGGGACCTACAGTTTGACATGGACGCCGAACCACCAACAAACATCCATGCCACTGCCAGTATTCGAACCTGAAGTCTGTGGTACCAAATGCCAGAGCGCTATCCAATTGCCAATCAGGTCTCAGGCCTTCGTAGAATTTACTGCTCTAAATTGAATCGCTTTTAATTGCAGTTATATGCTAAGCTAAAAGTACTAATGATGGATAATATTTGGTGTAAGCAGTATTTGATGACTCAAATTTCGCTTAAGTTATGATAGCATATAAATTTTAATGATATACTTTTGTTTCCAAACGGTTAGACTCCAGATTAGCACTTACCTCCCTCTTGCTCGAACTCCGTGATGATGCTTTTCGGTCAATAAATTAATCGTCTTCCTTGCACTCATAGGAACTTCCGCTTGTCGAGATTTCAAACGGATCGAGGCCACACGCGTTCATCACAAAGTCACTTTACGACTGCTAGATTTTATATGTGTATGGTTTTTAAAAAAAAAATAAATTTGATAATATACATTAACGAGATATATTAATAAAAAAATTAATAAAAATGTAACAGTATAAATTATACATCTTTAAGAGATAGATTGGATGTTTAAATGAGTGAATAAAACAACAATACTTACGCAAGACAAAGCACTATTTAAAGGCAATGATTCATAATTGAAATGATGATTGAAGTTGGTACTCATAATGAACTTTCAGGCTTTCCAAAATGTGTTGTAATTGAAACGATAGAAGATACAGCTAATAAATAGTACACTGTTTACACAATTTATATATATATATATATAGTCTTCAGGGGCCTCATGGCCAAGTCTTTGGCGCCCTGTCCCCCAGGTTTCGGGCTCGAGACCCTTGCAGCATTGTGAGTGTTTGTAGCGGTTCGGAATCCATTTTAAATCGTAGGTTCCAGTCTACTATAACTGTAAGAGCGTTGGATGTAGGGATGACAACCTTACCCCGTAAAAAAGAAAAAACCTCTCGAAATGTGCCAGTAGGCAAAAAGCCCTGGCCCACCTTGAGGCTGTTGCGCCAATGAAGAAGAAAAAAAATATTACCTTAAAAGTCCCGATTTGGGGTACGATAAATTTTAATTTGTACTCATTGTTCAATTGCTGTTTGTGATTTGATGCAATTTCCATTTGACTATAACACATTTTTTTAAAAAAGAAATCACATTTTATTTAACACAAGGAGGTTCATACCAGAACAACATCTTCATACAGAAAAAAACCAAAAAAAAAAACCTTTTAATTAACAATTAAAAAAAATTTTCTTGTTAATTTTTATATTTAACGTTAATAAAAGGAGACGAATATTTACTTTTTCGTATTTAAATTTTTCCTCATTTCTTTTAAAGAAAATATTATAAAATATTATTGCATACATTTCATATTTGAACATACTACAAAGATTAAATCTCAAACAGATATTCAGCTACTGGAACATTTTAATTTTTCACGGATTTAAAACTTATCTTCTTTTAATGAAACAGTTAAAATTTCAGCCTATCAAATGAAGTAAGATTTAAATTAAAATAAAACGACGATTTAAAATACTTAAGTTACTAATCTTTCAATTCTAATATTTTTTTTTTTATATTTATTTACTGCCGAAATATTAAATTTTCACAATTCTTTGGAAAAAACCCCCCTCATAATTTAATAAAAACCTTTAGCAAATATTAAAAGGACTCACTCAATCTTAATATATTAAACTAACTTCAAAATATGAACTCATACGTTCATGCAACTTGCAGTAATAAAGGAAGCGATTCGGCCCGCATTTGAATTATCTCATAGCCCATCATTTCTACATAATATGGACTGCCGCGAGATTATGTGTGCTATAATATTGGCGATTCTACGTCATGCGGCTAAACTGTAACACCCGCGTGCGCATGTCGTGCCACGTGACGCTTCCTACCCCTCAGGAAAGAATGTCGGAGCATCTCATTTCCGCCCCTATGGCACTGAGCGAGTCAGGGGAAAGGGAATTGGTTACGTGTCTCTCCTGCGTTGAAGCCTCGCTGTCAAAAACGAGTATTTCTTTTTCTTTCTTTTTTTGTAACAACATTGGTTGGGCGCGCTCAGTTCCGCTGCGTTCCGCCATTTCTCGCATTGTTCACCCACACACGAAACCGACTGGATGCAGCCAGCAACTTACGATAGCGAGTAAGTTCAAAAATTAAGTATTGCCTATGAAATATTATTTTGTATACTTCATCAAATTTTAGAACTATTTCTAATAATAATAAAACAATGAAATAAGGTATAGAAATGTAACAAAATTTTTATAAACTCTACATTTATTTTTTAAATGAAGTTTAAGGTTATAAAGTTTTTATTATATTTCTATACCTTGTTTCGTTGTTTTATTATTATTATAAATAATTCTCTAAATTTATTTTTTAAATGAAGTTTAAAACGTGGAGGAATTATTTATAATAATAATAATAAAAACAACGAAATAAGAGAAATATAATAAAAATTTTATAAACTTTAAACTCCATTTAAAAAATAAATTTAGAGAATCATTTATAATAATAATAATAAAACAATGAAATAAGATATAGATATATAATAAGCTATTTATAAACTTTGAAAAATATATTGGGGATAATAACTATTTTATAATACTAATAAATTTATATGCATTATTTATTTAATGCCTCTATGTAAATTCTGTACTTATTAATTTTTTTGGGATTAAAATAGTGCGAACACACACAAATTAAAATATTATCTAAGTGAATACTTGTTATTTAAACTAGGTAAAATTCATATGGAGGCAAAATAATGCTCTTTTAATAAATTTGATTTGTTGAATTTAAATGAGAGAAATTTTTTATTTCCGGAATATAATAATTTGTAATGCGATTTAAGAAAATAATTCCATCAAATGTTTTATTCATTTAAATTTCCTTTAGATTCAAAGATAGTTTTGAAGTTATAACTAATTTCTTGGTAAGTTTAAAAATTAACCTTTCAGGAAATTATTTTGAACTTAACTTGTTTAGAAAGTTAACAAATCATAAACAGCAAATAATTATTGCATATATACATTGTAGAGTATATTTTGGTTTCAAAAGAATTTTTAATTGAAGAAATGTCATTATTAAATTTTATATATATATATATATATATATATATATATAATGTTTGTTTCAATCGGTTATTCTATTGTTATTTCAAAATTCCCCGAAATTGGCGAAATGACACTAATTTCTCAGGGTTAATTAATTGTTTTGTGTCTTAAGTTAAATATTTAAAATCTATCATTAGCGTTATTGAAATAATACGTGAAAAATTCCTAATAGAGGAAAAATAAATTTCTTTTGAAAAAGTACTTTGTAATCAAATACTTTTTAATAGTGTATATGAAAACTAATCTAATGGATTTCTTGACGTAAGTTTGGCATAAGTTTATTGTTTATGTTTTTTAATAAAAGTGCTATATCAAAATAGCATGCATTTAAAATATTGACAACTTCAATGAATTTTAAAATAGCAATAGGCACCGATAGTTTGAAGTTAAAACTAATTTCATGGTAAGTTTAAAACTTACCTTTCAAGAAATTATTTTTAACTTAACTTTAGAAAGTTTTTATTTTTAACTTGTTTAGAAAGTTAACAAAACATAGCAAAGAGTTATTGCATACATATTTTCCAAAGAAGCTTTTAATCGAAAAAATAGCATTGTTTAAATTTTTTATATGTATAAAATGTTTGTTTCAATCGGTACTAATTGCTATTTTAAAATTCACTGAAGTTGCCAAAATGACGCTAATTTCTCATTGGTAATTAATTGTTTTGCGTCTTAAGTTAAATATTTAAATTCTAAGAAAGGTTTATAATCGATCATTAGCGTTACTGTAATGGTATACGAAAAATTTCTAAAAGGGGGAAAAGAAATTTCTTTTGAAAAAAGTACTTTATATTCAAATACTTTAACTTAACAGCTTTATTCTAATGCAATTGGCAAACACTTAAACAGTTGTCTTGGATGCCTTAAGGCCAGCGCTGCACCGACGTTACTTACTTAGGAGGTGCGTGTAGCTTGAAGATAAGCTACGGACGCGGAGTAACATTACCCCCGCAACGCTCTACTATCATATTTAGACCGGGCCTACGGTGTAAAGTGGATTCCGAACCACTACAAAGATCCAAGGCACCGCCGGGACTCTAACCTGAAACCTATAGTATCGAACTAGCCATTCATGCCAGTATGTGAAAACTAATCTGATGAATTTGATATAAGTTTGGCATAAGTTTGTTATTGAAGTTTTGTAATAAAAGTATTAACTCAAAATAGTATGCGTTTAAAATATTGGCAACTTCAGTAAATTTTAAATAAGCAATAGGTACCGTTTGAAACAAGCATTATATAATTTAAATAATGCTTTCTTTTCGATTAAAAAGGGCGTTTGAAAACAAAAATATAATCTACACCCAAGTATTAAGCAAGCTGGAACAGTGATGTCGGAAAACTAAAAATAAATGTAATCTGTTTTGAAAAGCTTTTACAATTGCTAACAGTAGAATGATTTCCGGGACATCATTAGAATAATTTGATGGGAAATCACAGCAAGGTCTTGGGGAAAATACCCATTGACAATTTCTTTTCCTTCCACCAATACAACAAATAAAGCGTATTTTAATTACCGTTGTACTCATTTTCTACCACAGTTTCACTTTGGAGATTGCAAAAAACATCAAATACAGGATACTTTACTTATTTATTCAGAATAAATTGCATTTGGAAAGTCCCGAATAAGTTATACTTGACTACATTATCATTTGTTTCTAATATTATTTTATTGAAATCATATTATAAATAAATACGAAGCCATTTTTTTTTTTTTTTTTGTGACTTTTCAGTGGTATGTATGCTATTTTTTTCTTTCTTGTCCTGAATATATGATTTTTATGTTTATAGTTTTCATTTCTTTTCAAATGCGATATTTTGTTTGTTTGATAGAAACGTTTTAAATTTGTCTAATAAAGAATAAATTTATTTAATTTATTTTAAGAATTTACTTATATCAGATTAATAATTTATTTAAATTTAATTAAAAAAATGAGTGAGATTCTGTAAATTTAAACTCTAATTTAGTGGGATAATATTCTATTAATTTTTTTTTAATAGAATATGTTGTCTTATTTTTGTTATAGGATCTTATATTAGAGAAACAAATTTACCTTTATATGTTTACCATACAACGATATATGTATTTCTATAATAATACACTCTGACGATATAAATAAAACGATTGCAAATTTGGATACGAGCCCTTTTAATAAAAAGGACTCTTATCTAAATTTACAATCTTTTTATTTATATCGTTTTATCGTTGGGGTGAGTTGTTATAGAAATACATATATCGTTGTATGGTAAACATATAAAGGTAAATTTCTTTCTGTAAAATTAAGCTCTATTTTTAATGTGACTTTTTCTTTTGTTTTAATAGAATATTTTGTCTCATTTTTGTTATACGGTCTGATGTTATAGAAATAAAGTTACAGTAACGTGTTTTCCATATAACGACACCCCTAACGATAAAACGATTGTTACTTTGGATACGGTCCCTTTTCTGAAACTATATTAAATTTTGTACTAAAAATAGAGTTGTATAAGATTAATTATACCTGAATCGATTTCCCGAAAACCGCTGGTTCCATATTGGAAAATTGTCAAGTTAGTAGCTAATTTATCATGTTAGTCAACAACTTTGCACCATACGATACAAACAGCCTTCGAGATATTTCGGGGATACGCCTTTTATTTATCTAATGATAATTAAAGAAGATGCCTATTTTTGGGAAGGTGATTGTTGTCTTTCGCAGTCTTTCCACTAAATTGTAATTCTGAAATATTCTTTTATAGAAAAATTTATTGTCTTAGAATGAAACAAATTTCTGGTGCATTCAACAAATCTAACTATCGACGTCATAAAATATATAAAGTAAATTAGCTATTAGTCAACAGTGTAAAAAACACATATATCGAAGTTAAATATAAATTAAAGTAAAAAAAAAAAAATCCTTCTAAAACATCATGTTCACAGCTATAAAGGATGCTAAGGGACTTACTTTTTAAATTTCTCAATAAAAGAATATTTTAGAATTCCAATGTAGTGTAAAGATTGCAAAATACAACAGTCACCTGCTCCCAAACAAGTAATATAAATTTGTTTTTTTTTTAAAGTCAATTCCTACTTTTTTTTTCAGTCTATTGCAGAAAGTCCTTTATAAATAATTTTCATTCATTTTTTTACGTTTATCTGGCGCCATCTATTTTTAGATACATGCAACTTAAATCGAAAAAAACCTAAAATTAATTAATTAAATTTAATTACTTAATTGATATTTGAAAAAACTGTATTCACATCCAGTGTCATCCACTACAAGTTCAAAAAAAATGTATTTGAACTTGAGTGAATGAATAAAAAGTATTTTATGAACGATTGAAAATTTGAACAAGATATATATATAGGGAGAGAGTGAGATAATAGAAGGAATTGAAAAAGGAACATCTTTAAGAACTTATTATTAGATGCTAATTAAAGGGTGTATCCCTGGAACGTATGGGAGCAATGTTGTTGACTAACACGATAAATTAATTTTCCATTGCGGTTTTCCGGCAATCGATTCAGCGTATAATTAAATACACATCTATTTTTAATACAAAATAGATGTGTGGGAGATTATTATAACGTTTAAATTGTGTAAATCATTTCATTACAATAAGTTTTTTTTCTTCATCTTTTTGCAGCAAACGAAAGGAATAACCGGGACCAAAATCTGGAGGAGGATCTCCAACATCTCAGCAGCTCACAGGAGGTCTACCAACGTATCAGACATTGGAAGCATACAGCTTAGAAAGGTAAGAAGAAATATCACTTCGGCAGAAAATAGACATGCATTTGTCATTTGGAAACGAAAATTAAACAGAAAAGTCGTTTCTACTTGAACAGATTTGCTTTGTATTTATACAAAAATACATTTTATGTAAAATAAATATACAGTGATTTGTATTTTGATTGCCAATTTCCCTCTCTTTAGTAAAAGGGGTAACTTGTAGAAAGTACAGGCACATAGTTTTTGAGCCCGATTATAATGAAATTTGTCATCTCCGTCTTAACTTTTTTACCTATGGGGCAATATTGTTTGTTCATTTTACTGCCTGTATAATAAATACACTTTCCTAAAATATTATATAGAATTAATTGTCCGTATTTATTTTACACAAAAGCAAAATTTTTAGTCAGGCTTACTGTAATGACGTCTCTTGCTAAGCTTACGGCGGCCATTAAATGACTTCTAAAGATCAATGATTTGGCTGTCACAGATTATAGATTTATGTTGTTAATTGTAACCAGATTATTTCATAAATCTATTATACATACGATAGGGATTCATTTTTCTCTTAGGATGTCTATCAGAAATCTAAGTAATGTAGCAATCCCTTTTTTTTTTTTTTTTTTTTAACGAATCATGATATATTAGAAACTGTCAATTCAGATTTTAATAAAAGCTAATCAGAAAAAATAACTTTAATTACAAGTCTAATATTTCATTGTATATCAATAATTATAAACACGTTAATTAAGCCCATAGTGATTATTATTGAACATTATATATCAGATTAATAAACAATATTTAAGGCTTCAGAAATCTGTGTAGCACTTAAACCACTTCTGTACAATGCATTAAATTAAATGGAAGGATAGTAGTACTAAGAATTTAAACTTTGCAGATTTATTTTTTAACTAGAAAAAAATTAAAATTTGTATTCAAAATACCATATTAAATAATCCATACTGACTTTTTGGATAACTCATTTTATGAGGTGAGTAAGGTATAAATGTTGTGTTTAATACACTTTCTTGCTCTTTAAAGTTTCAACACATAATTAATGCCATACAGAAGTGATATATTTAACACTTAAAATTCCAAATATATATTTGACTTTTCACCTTGCAGTGTTATTGTTATAAATTTGTGCTAGGATTTTATTGGTAAAAACTTTAGTTTGCAGGCATTTTAAAATCTAGAAGTCGAAATCCTGTAAATAAGTTTTCCTTTGTGGCTCAGAATTGTAACGCATACTTTAATTAAACTTTTCATCAGTTCTAGTAAGTTCTTGAATTTTTGGTTTTTCAATTAAATTTTTTTATGTTATTCACTAATAAAAAAACAATTTTATTTCTAAATAATACGTACATTAAATAACTTAAAATCTAAAATATTAAAAAAAAAAAAATCCTTTCCATCACCATTTGACTTTTTTAAAATTATAAAAAAAAAGTCTTTTGTAGGATTTATTTATTGATCACAGCCATATTAAAATATTAAGAACAGGAATTCACTAAATCTTTAGTGATTCTGTTACGGCAGAATGTAAAAAAAAAAAGCCATAGAATAACCTGTAGAAAACATCGGATAAATTTATTGAAAAACTTCCGTTTAATTTATAAACATATTGAAAGTGGTTAATTTTTAAAAACAAACAATAAAAGACTGTTTATCGTATTCACTAAAGTAATAAAAAAATATTTTATTTATTTTATTATTTTTTTTTAAGTTGTATTACTTTATTTATTGCCATTTACTTATTGCTAAATTGCGAATAAAAGTTATATATTTATAAAATTAGAATTATTTTATAATTTTTAAAAAAAATTGTTACAGAAAAAAAAATTGGGATTGTCATTAATCTCAGAAAGCTAATTTGTCTAACATATGATTATTTCCTGTATTTTGTTGGTAAAAACAGTTTAAAAGTCTTTTTTGGACTATTTTGTTGTTGTTCACGCAATAATAATTTTCTTGTTAATGCAATATCTGTATTTATATCGCATACTAAAATTTCACATCATAGAATTTCTACGTATTCCAGGCAAGAAATCAAGTTTCCAATTTACTGAAGTTCTACGACAAAGAAATTTTAGTGCCATGTGGAAATTCATATTACAGCCTGAGTAAAAACTTTAAGGCCAGTAAAAATTTTTGAGAAAATGTAAAATGAAATAAAAAGGATTCAAATAATATTAATTATTAAAGTTCATTGATAAGAAAGAAATGCTATAAACATAATTTGTAAATACATAATTATGAGAAACATGTGGTTATTTACAAAGTTAGTATTTCTGCCTGAGTAAAAACTTTAACAAGAATGAGTAGCCGTGCTATTGCGATAAAGATAGGAAGATCAAAGACTGTAGTCAACAATTTTTTAAAATTGAAAGACAATTATGGTAATAAGAATACTAGGGGAAGACCTAAAGCTTTGTCCTCGCGTGATGAAAGAAGAGTTTGCCAACTTGCATCTACTGGAAAGTACTCCACCAGGAAACTGATTCCGACGACAGGTTTAAAAGTTTGTCAAAAAACGATTTATAACACAATTAGAAGGTCTGTAAGGTTCACTTATACAGCAAAATTGACTAAGCCCCAGTTACTGCAGAGACACAAAATAGAGCGTTTGAACTTTGGCCAGAAAGTCATGATCTGGGACAACCAATGGATAGAAATTATTTTTTTTGACGAACAAAAAATGGAATTTGGATGGACCAGATGGCTGGAATTTCTACTGGTATGATATAAGAAATGAAAAAGAAATATTCTTCAAGCGCCAATTAGGTGGAGGATCTGTCATGACTTGGGGCTGTTTTTCTTACAATGGTGTGGGCTCAATTTCATTCGTTTCAGGTAGAATGAATTCACAAGGATACAAAAAGCAAATCATCTTTTGCCAAATGCTGAATGTCTTGCTGGAGAAAATTGGAAATATCAGCAAGACAATCATCCATTCGGTAACAGCACAAAAAATTGGTTCCAAGTCAACAATGTTGAAATTGAAATGGCCAGCTAGATCACCTGACTTCAACCCAATCGAGAACCTTTGGGCTGACTTAGCAAGAAGAGTTTATGCAAATGGGAACATTTTACATCTACAACATATCTACTATCGAAGATGAGTGGTATAAAAAAACCCCCCACCCTTTGTCAAAAACTCGTTTCATCCATGAAAAGAATATTTATAATTCAAAGTAATGGCTCCTGCACAACCTTCTAAGAATTTGTAATTTTTTTCTTATATGTTATTTTCTATGTTGGCCTTAAAGTTTTTACTCAGGCTCAAATATTCATCTGTGTGTTCTGTAATATTTTCTAATGATAAAATATTTGCAAATTAATTTTTCTACAGACAATCAAATGGTATTTTAATTCCTCAGTTTAAATGTTCCCATTTTCTCAAAAATGTCTACTGGCCTTAAAGTTTTTACTCAGACTGTAAGTGTTATAAGAAACACATCTCAATTCTGATAGATATATTGTCTGCCAGGTGGAAACCAGGCAGTTTCCGAGGACAAAAAATGGTTCAATTTTTCAGAGGTTGTTCTAAATATTTTGAATTATAAAAAAAATATCATATTTATTTCTCTATTTGCAGACAGTGTAATTCTGAGAATTCATTTCCAGTTATCGCTTTACTTGATTAACTTTAACCATAAAAGATTTCTGTTAGATAGGAAATAAAGTAGTGCAATGTGCTGCTGTTTATTCTAAACTAAGTATACGATCTTATACCGGCCAAAATTATCGTTTTGTTCTATAACTATTATTAATGTATTATTTATCGTTTGTTTCACTTGAAAAAAAATGCATTCGCTGTAATAGTTTTCACTATTCTCTTCTACAGATGGCCATGGAAGTACTGGAATGGAGTAAGGAAGACATTCGCTTTGTGATGGCTGGAAAACTGTCTTTCAGCGGAGCTGTGGACTTCACCAAGTCCAGACGGGGTCGTGCCCTCAAGTTCACCCCCAGCCATGCCCTGCTGGCGACGAGGGGCCGCCCCAATGCCCACTACAGGCCGGACCTGGTGGGGGACACTCCACTCTTCCCCAGGGACTCCGGCATAGAGGATGCCACGTTGCTGCTCGTCAAGGAGAAGAATGGCAGATACAGCCTTGCTAGGGTAAGGTCTTTCGAAATCACTTTTCCCTCATTGAAAATTATGCTACATGAACCAGCATTCATTTTTATTCGATATTTTATACAATTTTTGAATAAAAGCAAAATGTACATCATGAATCTTTTCCTCATGGACACTAACTCTGTTTATAAATGTGAAAATTCAAAATATAAGTGCAATTAAAATACAAAGTTAGAAATACGGTTTTTGAAGTCTTGTCATCTTTTTAAACAAGAACTAGTATCAGCAAAGGCATTATTTTAAATCAAGAGTTAATATAGAAGTAAAGTAAAGTTTCTACCTAATCACAAAAGTTCAAAAGTTAATAAGAGCTTTTTTTGGAACAGTAGGATAGAATTACCCACTCCCTCAATGATATCCTGATAGACTCTTGTGTGCCACAAGGTGTTTAAAGCAAGGTGAATTTCATTGCTGTTATCAAAGTATCACAAAATTTCAGGAGTTAATAAAAGCTTTTCTAAAATAGTTGGATAGAATTCACTACTGCCTTAATGGTATCCTTGTAGATTCTGTGTGCTTACAAGTGGTTCAATGCAAGGTTGTTGTCCGTTAATGAAATCTATACACTTATTAAAAGGGATTTTCTCACATGGAATTTTTTTTATTTCGTTTTTCTGAGATGCACAATTGTGTGTTTTCATTTCGTATAATAAAAATATATTTTTTTCCTAATACTTTTATCACTTCTATGGGTAACGTATCCAAATGTTTTGTTTTCAGTAGTGTGTATCTAGTGCCTCAAACAAAAGCATAGACTGCAATTAGATGAATTTTAAGATAATACTAATTAAAAGGTTAAGTAATTTAAATTTCTTTAATTATTTTTATTGCATTTTCAGGATCCATTGCATTTAGGATCGTGCATCATTAGTGCTGAGCTCGAAGAAGAAGATATTATCGAAATTCAAGAGTATACAACAAAAGAATCTATTTTTCTCAAAGTGAGACATTTTTCTTTGGTGCTTTTATTTCTTGTTAATCTTTGTTCACCATTAAATGTAAAAAAAATATTATTATTATTATTTATTGCAGCACACATTAATATTCTAATGAATATTTTTGAATTTATTCAGCCTCTAATATATGATTAAATTTTGATATACTTAAACAGAATAGCAATTTAATTACGATTAAAATAAGAACACTTTTAAAAACATAATTTTCGATCCAAACAACGATTTTACAATTTTTATATTTCTAAACACTTGTATTTTAAGCTTTCTAAATGTCTTCGCAGTTTGTTTTTAATTTTTTTCAAAATAAAAATTCTGCTAGTTTAAACTTTTCTTGAAACCATTTTTTGGACAGGAAAAGATAATTTCAATATTTCCTTAATAGAATAATAATAAAACTTATTCTAATGAAATCAAAAATATTATTAAATATTTTTATTATTAAAAAATTTAAATTGTTGCCAACACTTGATTTTATAAGGAACCTTGGCTTGAAGATTTTGTTTGATTTTACAACTTTCATTCACCATATATAAAATAGCCAGGTACTTCTTGAAATCAGTACTACTTCCTTTTTATGCTTCGAGGAGAATGGATTTTACCCTATCACATTTAATATGATTTTCATTTCAAAATATTTAAACATCAGTTTTCATACTGAAAAATTCTGTTGCAGTGTTTCTCAAAGTGGTAATAGTAAGAAATATGTGCCCATATATAAAAATAATTATAATACTCTTTCTCAGTTACTTTTGTTCTTCTTTCATTTAAAAAGTCGCCAAACAACGATAATGCGCCAAAAAAATTTTCCGAGAAACTAGGATTGGTAACTTCCATGGTTGGCTACTAAGAGTGGTGTCCATGAGATTTTCAGTGTAAAAAAAATTTCCTTTGCAGCATCTCAGACGTTGACCATCTGTTTATAAAGCTGCGAAGCGTTAATAGGGAATACTTCTTTCTCAGAAATTTGTATATTATAAATCTACAATTATTTGTAGGTTTTTTTAAATGCGCCGCTGCTTAAAAATGTTTGAGAACAACTGCTTTGTAGGTTTATATAAATATGTCACAATGCTGTTGTGGTGTGTTGTTATTCTAATGCAGCTGTCACTACAAAGACAGTCTTTATGTCATAAGCAAGGGCTGCACCGACGTTATTCATTTAGCACTATCCAGGGGCACGTGTAGCTTGAAGACATGCTATGGACACGGAGTAACACTAACCCTGTAACGATCTACGATCCTATCAGACCGGGACCTACGGTTTAAAGTGCATTTCGAACCACTACAAACATCCATGGCACCGCCGGCACTCGAACCTGAGACCTGTGGTACCAATTGCTGGAGCGCTAGCCATTAAGCCATGAGTCCTCTGTCACAATGCTAATTTATAAATATGTTTTGTAAGAATAATTTTCGTATTAGTTGTTGTAATGAATCTAAGAAATATACAACTATTTTTAAATTCATTTTTTGTTATTGCAGGCGGAATGCCATTCTGACACCGTGGAGTGGCTGAAGCAGCTCCGGTACCACGCCAAGGACTTGGGGACGTGGAAAAGGAGGAGGAACGCTCTCGCCAACATCATGATCAACGGCATGATCAGGCAGCAGTAGATTGGAAAGAGAGTGGCAGAAACTACTACAGTCTAAGAAATGAATTAGAAAGATATTCCAAATCATTCATGAAAAAGAAAGTATGGTATTAGAGTAAACCATCACTTACAAGATACAGAACATTGCTTAAGAGACATTCTTGTGATTGCTCTCCAATTTCTTTGTACTTATTCGATAGTTGCTCACACATAACAGGAATATTTTTTAAACATTAAGTCAATTCCTTAAGTTTAACAATGTTCACTCAAGCCAATGAAGATCTTCTACCTGGTCAACTCTACTAACTCAGTCATGCCAAAAGGGAAACATCATGGAAGAACAAACTTATCTAAGCGGTTCAATAACTTAGTTTAATCAAATAGCTTGTTTGCTCTATTCTCCAACTTGAGTAAACATCTATTGCGCGAAATATATAATTAATTGAACTCATTAATCTTTAATCAAGATAACTATTTCATCATAAACTACATATTTGGCAACAAAAAGGTTGACTATTAACAAATTTAGTAAAACATGAATTGCTTCATCAAATCATTTACAACACTGAATAACGAAACTGTTTGATCAACACTGAAAATCAACAGAAAAGCTAAATTTTAAATGAAAGGGATTTCTTTTTGAATTTTTGTTCATTGAATTAAAAGCCATGAGAATTTTTGAAGTACTGATTGTGAGAAGTGTATTTATACAGATGATACTCATTTTTGCTGAACGTACAATAAATCCAAGTTCCTGAATGAAGAAATATATGATGTAAAAACTTTTCTGCTTTGAAAGCACTGCAGGTTTCTGCCACTTTTACAGGACTGCTTAATTCATTATTCCATGTGTAAATACTTTATCATAAAGATTTATTTCTAAACACATGAGCCTCTATGAAGAGGACTGTCTTAATTTTTGTTTAGATAGTGCAATTTAACTTCATCGAAGTCGAAAACAACTTAAGCTAGCAAAATAATTTAGTTTAATCTTGTTTGTTCAATGATTCGTTCACTCCAACGATTCGAATAAACTGATAATATGGTTTTTGGGATTTTTTTTATACTGAGAAATGAATCATTCAAAACATTTTCCTCATTCAAGATTTGTCAACGACACTGTAACTATAACTATCAAAATAATGTATACTTGTAGGTACGTATGAAGCTGGAGGACCCATAAATTAATTTACAAAGTTATTCATTAGATCTGAAACTAATAATTTTCGATGATTTTTATGAATAATTGCGTAAGGCTTAAAAACTAACTTTATATGTTCAACTTAATGAACTGATCGAGTAAGCATTAATTTTAAAAAATAATCTTGATTCATATGTTTATCAATACAAACACAAATTATTTGGTACAGTAGTTTTACATTTATATTTAAGGAACGTCTGTTGTAAATACTACTGTTTTGATGTTGTTGTTTTCATTCCAAGGAAAATGTTACGCTACAGTTGTCATAAGAACCATGTTTTTTTAAAAAAATTTTTATATTAAGCCTGTGAACATCTAACTGAAATTTCGTCGTATCTAGTCTGTAATGTTTTACCGACGAAATTGCAGAAGATCGATAATTCTTTCTAAAAAGTTGTTAAATGTAGAATTTTCAGCTTGAAATAAAAATTGCTAACAATTGTTTATTGTTGTGTTTTACTTAGAATTTATGAGACATTTCTTTATATTTTTAATAAAATGAATCTGAAATTAATTATTCAGAGCGTCCATTGCAATATTGAAGAAAAATGGTTTAAATCTTTTTACTCTATTCTGCACAACTATTTATAAAATAACTATTGATTTACTTTAAGAGACTAATAGTTTTGGTTATATTTAATAAAAATTAATATTCCTATAAACATATAAATGAAAGATCTATTAATATTAAAGAGCCTGAAATAATCATATTTAGTCTTTATACTTACTTTTAGTGGGTGCCTCTCCCCTTAAAGGTTCTCCCTGTTCGTAGCGACTTGATAGCCAATTATCTAGCACTTTGGTCATTGGTACCACAGGCTTTAGGTTCTAATCTTGGAGTGCCATGAACATTCGTTAGGGGTTCGAAATCCCTTTAAGCTATAAGTTCTGGTCTAATTACCCTAAAGTAGGCAATAAATGGCAATAGAGCGATAAACCAAGCCATACTCAAATACTAATAAAGTTTTTAAGTAATAATAAAGTAATTTAATAAAATTTTTCCTCAGAAATTTATTCAATTTGTTATATATGAATATACACTGAAGTGACAAAAGTCATAGGATAGCAATATGCAAATTTTCAGATGACAGTAGCATCGCGTAGAACAGGTATAAATGCGCAGTGCTTTCATTTCTGTTCAAGTTATTCATGTGAAGAGGTTTTGACGTGATGATGACCGCACGACGGGAATTAACAGACTTTGAACGCGGAATGTTAGTTGGAGCTAGACGCATGGGTTTGCAATTTCGGAAATCGTTAGGGAATTCAACATTCCCCGATCCACTTTGTCAAGAGTGTGCCGTGAGTATGAAATTTCAGGCATAACATCCCACCATGGACAGCGCAGTGGTCGACCGCCTGCACTTAACGACCAAGACCGGCGACGTCTGCAAAGAGTCGTAAATTCTAACAGACAAGCAACACTGCGTCAAATAACCGCAGAAATCAATGTGGGACGTACAACGGACTTGTCTGTTAGAACTGTGCGGAGAAATTTGGCTTTCTTGGGCTATTCCAGCAGAAGACCGACTCGAGTGCCTTTACTGACAGAACGACATCGCTTGCAGCGACTCTCGTGGGCACGTGAGCATATCGGTTGGTCCCTAGATGAATGGAAAACCGTGGCCTGGTCCGATGAGTCACGATTTCAGTTGGTAAGAGCTGAAGGTAGTGTTCGAGTGTGGCGCAGACCCCACGAAGCCATGGACCCAAACTGTCAGCAAGGCACTGTTCAAGCTGGTGGTGGCTCCGTAATGGTGTGGGCTGTTTTTTCATGGCATGGACTTGGTTCTCTGGTGCGACTGGACCGAACATTGACTGGAAATGCTTATGTTCAGCTACTTGGAGATCACTTGCAGCCATTCATGGACTTCATGTACCCAAACAACGATGGGATTTTTATGGATGACAATGCGCCATGTCACCGGGCCACAACTGTTCGCGATTGGTTTGAAGAACATTCTGGACAATTCCAACGAATGATCTGGCCACCTAGATCGCCCGACTTGAATCCCATCGAGTATTTATGGGACATTATTGAGAGGTCTGTTCGTGCCCAAAATCCTGCATCATCAACGCTTTCACAATTATGGATGTCTATCGAGACAGCATGGCTCAATATTCCTGCAGAAGACTTCCAACGACTTGTTGAGTCCATGCCACTTCGAGTTGCTGCACTTCGCCGGGCGAAAGGAGGGCCGACACGATATTAAGAGGTATCCCATGACTTTTGTCACTTCAGTGTAAATTTAATAAAAAATGTTTTATATATACATTTTATTAAATCATGAAGCAATTATTCGTATTTTTCTTGCTGTTTTAATGCAATTGTTCCCAAAATATCTACATCTGTGTAACCTCTCTCCCTTTTGGCAAATAGCGGATTGATGGCCGATTGACTAACGATCTGGCCATTGGCACTACAGGCTTCAGATTCAAATCCTGGTATTTGCAAGGATAGTTCAGTATTCCCGTTAAACTGTAAATCGCGGTCTAATTACTTTAAGTGTACAAAAAAATGACCGTAGTGCTACAAACCAAACTAAATCTCTGTTTATTACTAACTCGATACAAAATTAAAGTAAGAGATACTAGATTAAAAAATTAGGAAAAAAAAAATTGCGATTATGCGGGGAAGAATAATTAAATTTACACAAACAACTCGTAGTAGTATAATAGAAAAAATTAGTGTTGTAAAAGCAAATTAGTGGAGTTTGTGTTGTTTAACGCGAGGAAATGAGCTTTGAAGGCCTCAGCAACTAGAAACTGAATAGGTACATTTCAAGATGGTCATGTCTTGGATACTAGTACCGAACATCATTTGTCTAAAGAGTTATGATAAAGTAAGCCAAAGCCAATCCTATAGAACAAGATGGTTAAATGTGAACACTTCTGTAATTAAAAGATAGAGCTAAAAATGTTACTGATGGCAGCTAAATGCAATTAGCTAAATAGAGGCACAGAACAACCACTCACATCAGATCTTTTGTATCAGTTACAGAACAGCCGGTATTCAGATCAACTGGGCGATAACTCCTCATATCATGCCACTAAACTGAACATTTTAATTGGGCACGCACATGTCAATTGGAGTGCAACTCAATGGCGGTCTGTGATTACTACTGAATCTAAAATTTTCTTTTCTTCAAGTTTACACAAAAAGATAAATGAAAGCTAGTAACTTGATGTTAGTCATTTCCATGGAATAGACAGATTACTCTTTGAAGGGCAGGTATTGTTCCTTGCTTGGACTAGATAAAGAGCTAATTGTTTTCAATTTTAAAGAATACCTCTGGGGAATAATGGCAGAGAATGGTGCGATGTTTTGAAAATTGCAGATTGTACAGTGCAATCAAGGAATTATTAGAATTTTGCCTTACGTTTTACAAGATACATTGCTATTCGCTTTTATGAAAATATCGTTGCGTTGTGATATTAGAGTTTTTGCATACCGTTTTTTATTTACGGTCCGATATTTTGCTTCATATATATTTCTTTTTGCATAATTATCGGCAACATTGTACTACAGTGCGTGAGCTCAGAAAGCGTCTTGAAAACGAACAAATAAAATCAACATTTCTGAGAAACGATGAAACGACGAGGAAGTAGATTAATTATGAAGCGAGAAAGCCGAAATTTAACATTATAAAGTTAATTTAAATAAATTAAAATACTTTTTAGATTAGTCTAGGATATTTTACAAAGAAGAAATTAATTTATTTGAATTTAAAACTTCGATAAAGATGCTGATCGATCAACGAATCATTTATCAACCAATACTCATCTAAGATGAATAACTACTAAGACATGTGTACGATCTTCTACGAATCATAAAATTAAGTTTTCTATTCTATAATATAGTTTAGTTTTTTACATAATTTAATTTAACGTTTCCTCAATTTTATAATTTCCTTGATGATTTGTTTAAGCTTAATACATTTCCATTCATATAGCATAATAAGATTAACAGATTTATACATGTTGGAGAAGGATACACATACACAAATAAATCAAAAGCTGATTTCGTAATTTAAATAATAATAATAATAATAAATAAATAAAAATGTATTTATTGATATTTTCTATTTTAATAGTTAGAATAAGCCATACAATTATTATTATATTAGTACAAGTGAATTTCTAATAAGCACTAATCAAATGTAATATATATAAAATATACCTCAATAAATAAAAAAAAATATGAGTGTCCTTACCTCTCAATATAATAAAGGTGCAATGTCCACCAGACCGAACACATTCCGTATGCATATGCCACAATTGCTGGCAAAGTGGGGCTTTTTTTAAAAAAAATAATAAAAGTTCAACAACTAAACAGTCGCTCACAGGTATTGATGATGATATCAACAGGCAGCATGGAAACATATGTGCATCATGGTGAATGGAGTCCAACACCACTGTAAAAGACGCGGTAGCGTGGCCCAACCGCAAATAGGGCTCTTCCATGGCTTTTGTAGTCAGGAAACCTCTGGTCCTCGCCAATGACTCCCGAGTTCGTTCTCGGCCATAGACGAAACTCCGAGATTCAACGGCCAAGACCAGAGGTTCCCAGGGTCTGCATGATAGTTTGCAGAATCACGCAGAGGTCCTTCATGAGTTTCTAGTGCTACATTTCGGAGCTATTTGTTGGGGCCCGCTTCTTTTCTTCGACCCTTGTCTCCCCGACAATTCTCCTTTTTCAATTCCTTCTATTATCTCACACCCTCCCTATATATATCTTGTCCAAATTCCCAATCGTTTATAAAATGCTTTTTATTCATCCACTCAACATAAAATACATTTTTTAAACTTGTAGTAGATGACACTGGATATTAATATAGTTTTTTCAAATATTAATTCATTAATTGAATTTAATTGATTAATTTCAATTTTCTTTTATATTTAAGTTGCCTGTATCTGCCAATAGATGGCGCCAGATAAGCTTAAAAAATGAATGAAAACTATTTATAAAGAAGTTCTGTAATATAGTTAAAAAAAGTAGGAATTGACTTTTATATTACTTGTTTGCTTCTCGTCTTCCGTGTTTCAGTCAATTCTCCGTCTATTTTCCCTCTTACATGTCTCCAATACATTTGCTTTTATGTCTTTTCCAGACCACCGTGCCTTTAGTCATTACTTGATGGATTTTCTCATAAAAACTGCTCCTGGGTCTACAGGCCTTTTCATTAGTGATGGGGGTGAGCTGGCGACACTTCATCAGGTCAGTTTGGTTTGTCGCTCTATGGGCATTTTGTGCTCACTTTGGGCTAGTTAGACCGGGACTTACAGATCAACTTGGATTTCGAACCACACAAAAACATCGGTGCTACCACCAGGATTCGAAAATGAAGCCTTCGGTACCAAAGACCAGAGCGATAGCCACTTGGCCAACAGGCCGCTCATCAGGTCGGAGAGGCGGCAAGTTCTATTTTGTATATTTTCCGCAAAACACATGGTTATCAACATATTCTCCGCCAAAAGAATCTGTGTGCGTTAGGAAGAGCCGCCCCATTAATAAATTACGCGAACACAAATAATTCTCGGCCATCTGACGTTTTGAAATTTCGTATTTCCCACTAATTAAAACATCTCACACAAATATAGCTTTCAGTCGCAGTTGCGGCAAAAGACATGCTTCCTTCCGAAACTGGTTCTCCCATTGAACAGATAGAATTCGAATCCGATAAGGGCTAGTGACATCCAATACGACCTTCCAACTGAATATCAGTGGCGCATCATCACGCATTAACAATACCTGCCCTTCAAAGAGTTATTTGCTCTTGCCCCCCCCTCAAATCTGTCTCTTCCATGGAAAGGACTCACATCAGGTTACTGGCTACCATTTATCTTTTTGTGTAAATGTGAAGAAGAAAAAGTTTTTAGACTCAGCAGCAATTACAGTAGTGTTGCAATAGGCAAATGCATAATAGTAGAGTTTATGTTGTTTAACTCAAGGAAATGAGCTTTCAAGGCCTCTGCAACTAGAAAGTGAGTAGGTACATTTCAAAATAGTTCGGTACATGCATCCAAAACATGCCATCATTTATCTGAAGAATTATGATAAATTAAGACAAAGTCAATCCTATAGAAAAAAGATGGTTAAATGTGAACCATTCTGTAATTAAAAGATAGTGGATACTTAGAGCTACAAATGTTGCTGATGGCAGCTAATTGCAATTAGCTGCATAGAGGCACAGAACAGCTGCAACCACTCACATCAGATCTATTGTATCAGTTACAGAATAGCCAGTATTCAGATCAACTGGGCGATAACTCCTCATATCATGCCACAGAACTGAAAATTTTAATTGGGCATGCACATGTTAATTGTAGTGCAACTCAATGGCGGTCTGTAATTAATGCTGAGTCTAAAAAAAATTTTTTTCTTCAATTTTACACAAAAAGATAAATGGAAGCAGTAACCTGATGTTAGTCCTTTCCATGAAAGAGATAAATTTGAGGGGGGGGGGCAAGGGCAAATAACTCTTTGAAGGGTAGGGATTGTTAATCGTGGACGAGATAAGGAGTTAGTTGTTTTCAATTTTAAAGAATACCTCTACGGAATAATGGCAGAGAATGGTGCGATGTTTCGAAAATTGCAGATTGTACAATGCAATCAAGAAATTATTATAATTTTGATTTACGTTTTGCAAGATACATTGCTATTTGCGTCGATTATTATGAAAATATCGTTGCGTTGTGATATTAAAGTTTTTGCATACCGCTTTTTTTACGGTCCGATATTTTGCTTCATATATGTTTCTTTTTGCATACTTATCGGCAACATTGTACTACAGTGCATGAGGTGAGAAAGCGTTTTGAAAACGTACAAATAAAACCAACATTACTGAAAAACGATGAAACGACGAGGAAGTAGATTAATTATGAAACGCGGAAGCCGAAATTAAACATTATAAAGTTAATTTAAAATATTTTTTAGACTAGTCTAGGATCTTTTACAAAGAAGAAATTAAGTTATTTGAATTTAAAACTTCGATAAAGATGCTGATCTATCAACGAATCATTTATCAACCAATACTCATCTATGATGAATAACTACGAAGACATGTACATGTGTACGATCTTCTACGAACCATAAAATTAAGTTTTCTATTCTATCATATAGTTTTGTTTGTTATATAATTTAATGCTAGATAATTTTATAATTTCCTTGATGATCTGTTTAAGCTTAATAAATTTCCATTCATATAGCATAATAAGATTAAGAGACATATACATGTTGGGGAAAGGAAACACATACACAAATAAATCAAAAGCTAGTTTCGTAATTTAAATAATAATAATAATAATAATAAATAAATAAAAATGTATTGATTGATATTTTCTATTTTAAGAGTTAGAATAAGCCATACATTTATTATTATATTAGTACAAGTGAATTTCTAATAAGCATTAATGAAATGTAACATATATAAAATATACCACAAAAAATAATAAAAAATACGAGTGTCCTTACATCTCATTATAATACAGGTGCAATGTCCACCAGACCAAACCCCTTCAGTATGCATATGCCACAATTGCTGACAAAGTGGGGCTTTTTTTAAAAAAATAATAAAAGTTCAACAACTAAACAATCGCTCACAGGTATTGATGATAATATTAACAGGCAGCATGGAAGCACAGGTGCATCATGGCGAATGGAGTCCAACACTACTGTCAAAGACGCGGTAGCAGGGGCCAACCGCAAATAGGGCTCTTCTTGGGTACTGCAGACAGAAAACCTCTGATGCTTGCTGATGACTCCCGAGTTCTTTCTCGGCCATAGACGAAACTCCGAGATTCAACGGCCAAGACCAGAGGTTAGCAGGGTCTCCATGATAGTTTGCAGAATCAAGCATGGGTCCGCGATAGGGTACCTTTCTTTTTCATCAGTTTCTAGTGTTACATTTCGGAGCTATTTGTTGGGGCCCTGTCTTGCCAGCTCCTTTTCTTCGACTCTTGTCTCCCCTTCGATTCTCCTTTTTCAATTCCTTCTATTAGCTCACACTCTCCCTATATATATGTTGCCAAAATTTCAAATCGTTGATTAAATGCTTTTTATTCATCCACTCAACATCAAATACATTTTTTTAACTTGTAGTGGATAAAACTGGATGTTAATACAGTTTCTTCAAATATTAATTCATTAATTGAATTTAATTGATTAATTTTAAATTTTTTTTAGATTTAAGTTGCATGTATCTACCAATAGATGGCGCCAGATAAACTTAAAAAATTAAATGAAAATGATTTATAAAGAATTTCTGTAATATAGTGAAAATGAGTAGGAATTTTGTAGGAATCTTTTTGTATAAAAGTGAAGAAAAAGAATTTTTTAGACTCAAAGCGAGAATAACTTCAGTTTTTGCCCTTGGAACCCCCTCACATCTACCCCTTCCATGGAAAGGACTAACATCAGGTTACTGACTTCCATTTTGTTTTTGTGTATAAAAGTTGTGAAGAAAAACTTTTTTACACTCAGCAGTACTTACAGAAGTGTTGCAATAGGCAAATGCATAATAGTAGATTTTTTGTTGTTTAACGCAAGGAAATGTGCTTTAAAGGTCTCTGCAACTAGAAAGTGAGTAGGTACATTTCAAAATAGTTCGATACTTGCATCCAAAACATGACCATCATTTATTTGAAGAATTATGATAAAGTAAGACAAAGTCAATCCTATAGAAAAAGGATGGTTAAATGTGAACCATTCTGTAATTAAAAGATAGTGGATACTTAGAGCTACAAATGTTGCTGATGACAGCGAATTGCAATTAGCTGCATAGAGGCACAGAACAGCTGCAACCACTCACATCAGATATATTGTATCAGTTACAGAATAGCCGGTATGCAGATGAACTGGGCGATAACTCTCATATCATGCCATAGAACTGAAAATTTTAATTGGGCATGCACATGTCAATTGGAGTGCAAGTCAATGGCGGTCTGTAATTACTGCTGAGTCTAAAAAAAAATTTTCTTCACTTTTACACAAAAAGATAAATGGAAGCCAGTAACCTGATGTTAGTCCTTTCCATGGAAGAGACAGATTTGAGGGGGGGGGGGGCAAATAACTCTTTGAAGGGCAGGTATTGTTAATGCGTGGACGAGATAAGGAGTTAGTTGTTTTCAATTTTAAAGAATACCTCTAGGGAATAATGGCAGAGAATGGTGCGATGTTTCGAAAATTGCATATTGTACAGTGCAATCAAGGAATTATTAGAATTTTGCCTTACGTTTTACAAGATACATTGCTATTCGCCTTTTATGAAAATATCGTTGCATTGTGATATTAGAGTTTTTGCATACCGTTTTTTTTACGGTCCGATATTTTGATTCATATATATTTCTTTTTGCATACTTATCGGCAACATTGTACTACAGTGCATGAACCGAGAAAGCGGCTTGAAAACGTACAAATAAAATCAACATTACTGAAAAACTATGAAACTACGATGAAGTAGATTAATTATAAAACGAGAAATCCGAAATTAAACATTATAAAGTTAATTGAAATAAATTAAAATACTTTTAGACTTGTCTAGGATATTTTACAAAGACAAAATTAAAAACTTTATTATTTACTTGAACTTTATTTGAATTTAAAACTTCGATAAAGATGCTAATTCTATGAAATGATCATTTATCAACCAATACTCATCTATGATAAATGACTACGAAGATACATGTACGATCTTTTTCAAATCCCGAAATTAAGTTCTCCAGTAGATTAAAAATATTCTGTCGTGTTCCATGATGATTTGTTTAAGCTTAATAAGATTCAGAGACATATACATATTCGAGAAGGAAACACTTACAAATGCCATATAATTATTATTATGCCCTAAGCCATATAATTATTATTATATTAGTGCCATGTTTTAATTAGCGGGCCATGCGAAATTTCAAAGCTCCAGATGGCCAATAATTATTTGTGTTCGCGTAATTTATTAATGGGACGGCTCTTCCTAACGGACACAGATTCTTTTGGCGGAGAGCAGCATGTGTTTTGCGGAAAATATACAAAATAGAACTTGCCGCCTTTCCGACATGATGAGCAGCCTGGTGGCCAGGTGACTAGCGCTCTGGTCTTTTGTACCGAGGGCTTCAATCCTAGTGGTAGCATGGGTGTTTGTGGTGGTTCGAATTCCAAGTTGAACTGTAAGTCCCAGTCTAATTAGACCAAAGTGAACACAAAATGCCCGTAGAGCGACAAACCAAACCAAAACCGACCTGATGAAGTGTCGCCATCCCAACCCCATCATTAATGAAAAGGCCTGTAGAACCAGGAGCAGTTTTCATGAGAAAATCCAGCAAATAATGACTAAAAGGTATGGACCTAGGAAAAGACATAAAAGCAAATGTGTTGCAGACATGTGAGAGGTAAAATGGACGGAGAAATGGAAGCCCGTAACCTGATGTTAGTCCTTTCCATGCAAGAGACAGATTTGAGGTGGGGGTGGGGCAAACTATTTTTACACTCAGCAGTAATTACAGATGTGTTGCAATACGCAAATGCATAATAGTAGAGTTTATGTTGTGTAATGAAAGGAAATGAGCTTTCAAGGACTCTGCAACTAGACAGTGAGTATGTACATTTCAAAATAGTTCGGTACTTGCATCCAAAAAAAAACCCTAATTTATTTGAAGATTATGATAAAGTAA
Organism: Caerostris darwini; assembly: GCA_021605075.1. NCBI lineage: Eukaryota > Metazoa > Arthropoda > Arachnida > Araneae > Araneidae > Caerostris > Caerostris darwini. Next base: position 1,671 of record BPLQ01013699.1, on the reverse strand, counting down.
GACAAAGTCAATCCTATATAAAAAGGATAGTTAAATGTGAACCATTCTTTAATTAAAAGATAGTGGATACTTACAGCTACAAATGTTGCTGATGACAGCTAATTGCAATTAGCAGCATAGAGGCACAAAACAGCTGCAACCACTCACATCAGATCTATCGTAACAGTTACAGAATTGCCGGTATTCAGATCAACTGGGCGATAACTCCTCATATCATGCTACAGAACTGAAAATTTTAATTGGGCATGCACATGCCGATTGGAGTGAACTCAATGGGGGTCTGTAATTACTGTCTAAAAATTTTTTTCTTCAATTTTACACAAAAAGATAAATGGAAGCCAGTAACCTGATGTTAGTGACAGAGTGAATTTCTAATAAGCACTAATCAAATGTAAATAATACATATGAGTGTCCTTACGTCTCAAAATAATACAGGTGCAATGTCCATCAGTCTAAATCCATTTCCTGTGCATATGCCAAAATTGCTGGCAAAGAGAGGCCCTTTTTTAAAAAATAATAATAAAAAAGTTCAACAACTAAACAGACTCTCACAAATATTGATGATTATATCAACAGGCAGCATGGAAACATAGGTGTATCATGACGAATGGAGTCCAGCACTACTGTCCAAAGACGCTGTAAAAGGGGCCAACCGCAAATGGGGCTGTTCCACGGATTTTGCAGGCAGGCATCGTCTGGTCCTAGCCGATGACTCCCGAGTTCGTTCTCGGCTGTAGACGAAACTCCGAGAATCGACGGACAAGACCAGAGGTTCGCATGGTCTGCATGGTAGTTTGCAGAATCACGCAGGGGTCCAAGATAGAGTAACTTTCTTCATCAGTTTGTTGCTACCCCGTCCTGCCAACTCCTTTTCTTGGACTCTTGTCTGGCCGTCGATTCTAATTTTTCAATTCCTTCTATTAGCTCACACTCTCCCTATATATATCTTGCCCAAATTTACAATCGTTGATAAACTGCTTTTTATTCATCCACTCAACATCAAATACATTTTTTTTAACTTGTAGTGCTTGACACTGGATGTTAATACAGTTTTTTCAAATATTAATTCATTAATTGATTTTAATTGATTAATTTCAATTTTTTTTAAATTTAAGTTGCATGTATCCACCAATAGATGGCGAAAGATAAACTTAAAAAAATGAATGAAAACTATTTATAAAGAATTTCTGCAATATAGTGAAAAAAACACGGAATTGACTTTTATATTACTTGTTTGTTGCTCGTCTTCCATGTTTCAGTCAATTCTCCGTCCATTTTCCTTCTCACATGTCTCCAACACATTTGCTTTTATGTCTTTTCCATACCACCGCCCCTTTAGTCATGATTTGCTGGATTTTCATATATAAACATCCATGCTACCGCCAGGATTCTAACCTGAAGACATCGGTACCAAACACCAGAGCGCTGGCCACTTGGCCACCAGGCCGCTCATCATGTCGGAGAGGCGGCAAGTTCTATTTTGTATATTTTCCGCAAAACACATGCTTATCAACATATTCTCTGCCAAAAAAATCTGTGTCCGTTAGGAAGAGCCGTCCCATTAATAAATTAATCGAACACAAATAATTCTTTGCCATCTGAAGTTATGAAATTTCGCATGGCTCGCTAATTAAAACATTGCACACAATTGCATCCAAAACATGACCATCA